>JAJOZX010004192.1:242500-335000 GCA_023014485.1 Bathynomus jamesi
ATTTTAACGAAGATATCATTTGGTAATTGAGGTTTGGGGGGGGGCCTTGATCTTCAAGTGATCCAAAATTTTAAGTAAAAATACATTCGAGTATTTTTTTTTTTTTATTCGCTAATTTCAAAAGTAAAATTCTCTTTTTGGAGAAACGAAGAGAAATTATAAAAATTGACCTTCAAAGTACTAATTTTTTTTTGTAGGAGAAAAACTCTCCAAACTGTTTTAAACGATAAAAAAATGTTAATACAAAATTCTTCATATGTTTCTAGCGAAATGTTATTAAATAAAATATGAGCACAAATGACAAATAAGATCCATAAATATTAATCAAAGTTTGTGAAAATTTTGGAAATTATTTTATGACGCCATTATAGTGACGTCAGAAGAAGAAGAAACAAATTTTTTTCGCTGAAAACCGTTACGGGGAGATTTTTTCGATTTGGTGGACTGCTATCTCTCCACCAAATTTGCTATAGCGCCAATATGCTATAGCGCGTGTAATAGGATATAATTATTAGGTAAAAGTTGCTTAAATTAATCAAAACCTACGGGAAAATTATTGAATGCCCGGTTAGGTTAGTTGGATCACCTGAAGATCAGGGCCCCCAGCCTTCTTTAGTTAGGCTTATAAGGCTAACTAACGAAAATATCACGACCTGGCCTAACCAATCGTTAGGTCAATTGTACGCCCTTGACGATTGGTTAGGTTAGGTCGTGATATTTTCGTTAGTTAACCCTATAAAGGTAACTAAAGAAGGCTGGGGACCCTAATCTTCAGGTGATCCGGTTAATTGAATGCCCGGTTAGGTTAAATGAATGCCAGGTTAGGTCAACTGTACGCCCTTGATGATTAGTTAGGTTAAGTTGTAATATTTTTGTTAGTTTTAACGAAAATATCACGCCTTAACCTAACCAATCGTCAAGTACTTTGAACGCAAATTATTAAAAAACAAATAATTTTTTAAATTATCGGATTTTATTTAAACAATTTACCTTTCATAAAACTGAAAAACTCCCACTTCGATGTCTTGAGGCAAGCCAATTATAAAAAAAAAAAAATCACGTACCCGGTACCCGGGCTTAAAGGCTCAGGTATAGAACATAAAATCTGTATTAATTAAAATTGAAAGCCCTTTACTAAAATGTGATAAATTTTAAACGATTGTTTCTGAGCACTTTTGTCGTCTATACAGTGCCAGTTAGTTAGGCACTCATTTTTAAATTTCAGTTTGCTACAGATGGCACTCCGCAAAACGGTTTAGCTTGAAAAAATATAAATTACATTTTTTAAAAACAAAGGATTTGGCATATAATTGCTAGGCTGTTCAGGGGCGGACTTACAGCAACCTGAACCCTCGGGCTCTCGGTCCATGACCCGATTGCCCGACCGCTCAGTCCGCCCGTGAGAGTGCCATTTGTAACAAACTGAAGATGAAAATTAAAAATGGCTACTGCAGTAATTGGCACTATATAGACATAGAGCAAAGGCCAGTTATCTGCCGCTCTGGAAACCCATCATTTTCGTGGCACTTAAACTACAAGTAAACTTTGAAGTAAATATATTATATTAATAATACAATATTATCATTTATCAACATTGTATTAATAATATTATCGTATTATCGCATTAATAATACAATACAATATATTTACTTCAAAATTTACTACTACTACTAATTATTTCATAATTATTATTATTATTACAAGATAAACACGTTCCTTACATTAATTTATTTATGTATTTAGCTCTACCCAATATAAGCTTGTTAATTATTATTGTATTATAAAACAATAAAAAAACAAAAACAGTCTTTATACCTGATAATTGTACCTCTCAAACTGTTAAAAGTTCCCGACTCCTGCTACAGAGAATAAAAGTACTAATATATATATATTATAAGCAAACAACCACAGGAAAAGGAAACACAAAGTCCGAGCGCTTTCGTGATATATCACGAAAGCGCTCGGACTTTGTGTTTCCTTTTCCCTGTGGTTGTTTGCTTATTAATTATCACGTGTTATTTTGTGATTTTAGTGCATATATATATAATATATATATATTATATATAGATATATATATATATATATATATATATATATATATAAATTTTTTACCTTATAAAACTGTTACAATCAGTTTTGCGAAGATGGGTGAAGTATATGGCGAAACGTTAATGTAAGTGGGGGAGATTGTAAAAACCAATCGACTAGGGAAATACGATAGGCAGCACGAGACAGGGAGCGCTGGCACTCCCGTTTCTCCTGTCACTGTCCTCCTTAGCTGATCGTTTTCCATGTCTCATCTACCCTGTGAGCAGTCCAGAATTCTTTCACATACATATACACACACACACACTTCCCCCCCTCTATTCTTCCTTACACATACATTTTACACAATCTTAAAAAATAAAATTGTATATATAGATATATATATATATATATAATATATATATATATATATTATATAAAGGTATCGTGGGCCTCAGAGACCTTGATATTGACTCCCTCCTTCTTATATAGGGGGAGGGGGCAGTTTTTGCGGGCATTCGTCCTTATTCCTTCTTTCTTACATACAAAAATAATGTATATATATTAAAACTTGTATAACTCCGACTCTGGATAAACCGGAATCCTCTATGAGTCGGAAAAAAATCTCCTCCAGAAAACCTGTCTTACTCGGAATTTGCCCAAGTTGTACAGGTAAAGTTCGAGGTGACCATGTGGTACACTCTGATACCCGTTCGCAACGCGGCAAACCGATGCCATTACGTGATACCCTCCTCATAAGCTACCCCTTGTTTATTCACTTGTATACACGTTATTCATTTATACACTTTAAAATAGGTTATTTTGCAATACTTTAAATTTTACCTTTATAAGACGGAATCCTCTATTTCTCGGACTATCCTCCTCCCAATTAGTCCGAGTTATACAAGTTTTAGTATGTAACCTTGGTTTTGCTTTCGCCCGAATTGTTCATTCTGACGAAGGTCAGGCCTGTCACCCCACCTTAGACCTACAGTTTAATGTGAAATCCAAACCACGCTCCTCCACGGTCGGTCAGAAATTACAAAGTCCTCGCCCGGAATCGATCTCACGACCTCCCGATCAGCAGCCCAGCGTCTTAACCACTCAGCTACCCTTGGTACCCATTTACCTACCTACCAACCAACTTTTTTTATTGTGTGGAATGATAAACAGCTCGATTTTGCTGAGCGTCGCCTGCCGTCACCGAGTCTCGATCCCGGGGTCGATGGATTCGTAGTCAGCGATATCAACCACTACACCACCGAGGCGTAATGGTTTTACTTTTGTGAAATAATTTTCATCTGCGGTGTATATATATATATATATATATATATATTGGTTAAATGGTTTGTTCTTAGGGAAACGTAGCTTAGCGAGGAATAAGACGAAGAGATGGTACACGTTTAATTACAGACGTTTCGGAAAAATTCAGTTTCCATCATCAGTGCTAAAAAATTTAAAATCAAATAAAGATAAATAAATATAATAAACAAAAACGTATAATATATTAAAATGAACGTGCAATAATTAGCGATAATTAATAGTAATTAGAGTATATATTAAATTAAAATTCAAAGCGAAATAATATAAAGCATAGGAGTGTGGACACTAAGCAAAATAAAAGGGTTGAGTAGTGAATCAAAATTGAGGAGTGTCTTATCAAGTTGTTAAGGTAGTGAGGGACTAAATTGTACAGAAGATTAGGAATGGTTGCTCGTTCGAAGAATCCATATTAGGAAAGATGGAGCAAGGCGGAGTGATGGTGGATTTCTTTTCGGTATGAGAGTTTATTTGGCGATGTTTAAGTTGAAGGCGGAACTGTAGTCGTTGAGGGTTGGTTGAATACTCAGTATATAAAGGGACTCTAGAATGCGGAGGTCGGTTAGTTGGTTGGTTGAATTAATGATTTTGAAGTTGGAGGGAAGTAGCGGGTGGTTGTGAAGGCGGCAAAGAAGACGAATCCAATAACACCCTACCCTTCCTAGATATAACAATAACTAAACAAAACGACAAATTCAGCACCTCCATATATCGAAAACCTACGTACACAGGCCTAGGTACTAACTACCTAAGCCACACCCCTTAGCCATATAAAATAAACAGCATCAAAATTTTAATCCACCGCGCCTATCAGCTCTGCCCTTCGTACTTATCCCTCCACCACGAAGTAGAATTCATTCATAATTTCGGCAACAACAACTCCTTCCCAAAACATCTGTTACAATTTTTAACCAGAAACTTTCTTAATAATATTTATCAACCCCCCCCCCCCCCCCACCTTAAAGTTCCCACCGTTAAAAAAGACGTACAATACTTTTCATTTCCCTATTACGACCACATCAGCCACAAAATATTTTCAGAACTCCGTCTCCTACTCACGCCACTTTACCCCCAAATTAAATTTTATTTTGTCTTCAACAATAATAATATCAAATCATACCTTAACTCTAAAGAAAAAACACCCCAGCCACTTGTTTCGACCACTATCTATGCTTTTAATTGTGTTCGCTGCAAAGCGAACTGTATTGGCAGTACCATTCGCCAATATCAAACAAGAGTGGACGAGCATCGTGGTATTTCCTCCAGAACATCGCAGCCCTTAAACAAACCCTCCAAGTCAACAATAAGGGATCATTGCCACCTACACAACCACCCGCTGCTTCCCTCCAACTTCAAAATCATTAATTCAACCAACCAACTAACCGACCTCCGCATTCTAGAGTCCCTTTATATACTGAGTATTCAACCAACCCTCAACGACTACAGTTCCGCCTTCAACTTAAACATCGCCAAATAAACTCTCATACCGAAAAGCAATCCACCATCACTCCGCCTGGCTCCATCTTTCCTAATATGGATTCTTCGAACAAGCAACCATTCCTAATCTTTTGTACAATTAGTCCCTCACTACCTTAACTTGATAAGACACTCCTCAATTTTGATTCACTTTCTCAACCGTTTTATATTTTGCTTAGTGTCCACACTCCTATGCTTTATATTATTTCAGCTTTAATTTTAATTTAATATATACTCTAATTACACTATTAATTATCGCACGTTCATTTTAATATATTATGTTTTTATTCATTATATTTATGTATCTTTATTTGATTTTAAACTTTTTAGCACTGATGATGGAAATTGAATTTTTCCGAAACGTCTGTAATTAAACGTACTCTTCGTCGTCCTCCTCTCTCTCTCTCTCTTCTATATATATATATATATATATATATATATATATATATATATATATATATATAAAGGATGTGCCTCGGTGGTGTAGTGACAGGAGAAACGGGAATGCCAGCTCTTTCTGTCTCATGTCAATCGTTACCCCCCTGAAGTATTTCCCTGGTTGATATTGTAAAATTAAAAAAAAATATATATATATACAAAAAATTAAATAATACTTATCGTATATTCAGAGAGTGGATATACAGTATATATAGGTGCACATAGGTTACAAAATACGGGGTGTTTTAAAAGTCCCTGTGCACCTATATATATATATATATATATATGCAGTGACTTTTGAGACACCCTGTATAAAGCGTTTTTTTTTTTTGCAATAATTACGAAGAAAATATTTGAATGGGTGAGAATTATTTTTAGGAATTTGGGATTTTAGAAATTTATAGAATGGAAAAAATTCCTCCAAAATACAGTTGTTATTATTATTATTTGTAGTAGTATCATTTGAAACTATTCAGTAAATATATTTATTATATCTTATTTTGAATATCTTTTGACTGAGGTTTGTTGGAGAGAAAATATACGTGTCTGAAAATGGAGGTTAGGTCACTTAACAAAGGAATAGTTGTACGAAAGAGAGTTACAAAGAGTTACGAAGACAAGAGGAAGCCTCTAAGACCTTTTGGTCCACTCAGGGAGGTTCCTGTTATTAAACTAGTTTATTTTTTAACTATTCTAGTTAAAAAATAATCCTTCGCTACCTCCCCGTCAGAGGCAGGTACGGAAAAAGGTTGAAAAAAATACTTTGACCCTGGAAAAATAGCCAAGGAAATTTAACAGGAAAGGAGAGAATAAATAAACTAGTTTATCTATTCTCCTCTCCGGAGGAGCGAGGAGAACATAGCGATATCGTAACATATCGCTATGTTACGATATTACATAGCGTAATTGTAAAATTACGCTATGTACACACACAAATCGTACACTAAATAGCACCGCTGTATAAACTAATCAATAGTATACTTGTGCCGATCCCAAATCAACTACTTGGTGTTGTTATAAAGATTTTATAGGAAATATATGAAAAATATTTACAGCTCTACGTATTTACCGAAGTATAATGCCAACAAAAATCATATAGCTCACTCCAAGTTAATCTCAAAAGGATTAAGAGAGAGAAAAATGTCAAGTTCTCCTTGTCTACACCCACGTACACGCAAAGCCATCACGCAGAAATAGAAGTAAGACTCCTCTTTCACATACATTCGCGTGGGCCACTGCCGGCAAAATGATAAAATGCTTCTATAGGAAAAGGGTTGAAACAGGAATTGAAAGCGGAAATCAGATTTTCCACACCATGCCCTCACCCGTCACGTGCATTCAGTCATCCAAGAGAAAGAAGAGAAAAGAAAGAAATAATAACAGCAGAAACGCAACTCTACCTCACCTAATTCATTCCATGCATTTTTTGGAGGTTTTTGTTCATAAGAAATTTTGTATTTCTGCACAATACTTGTCTGCTCTATTCTTAGACATATTAACAAGGCAGGCAAGTGTGGGAGCTTGTTTTCTGTACGTGGATGTCTGCCAACAATTCGAATGTCGCCGAAATTCAACTTGGGTCTTCCGCCGTGAAAGGTGTTTATGCGGTAAGTGATATATTGAGTCGTTCGTACTCCGCTGTATTGTACCACCACGAGAGTAGAGAAAATCTCTTTCCGGCGAGGAATAACAGGAGGAGGTCCCTGTATCTACCCCTTTATGGAGAATGAAAGCGTTTCGTGAGTGATCACCCGTTGTTGCTAAGCTGAATTTAAGAGTCTCTCACTTAGAGATATTTATGAAGCAAGAAGTAAAAAAAAGATGGGTCACTTAATGATTGATTTTATGCTATGTGGGGCGCAGTACAACCAGAGACGTCCCTCTAAAGGGGAGGTGGGGGGGGGGGGGAGTAAGTGTAAGAGTAAACGAAACTCTCGCAGGATTACGTTAATACTATTTTTGTATTATTCAATTAATTCTTAAATTACGTGTTAATATGTGGGGACAGTCTTAAATCCTGAGTGTATTCAGAGAGAGAGAGAGAGAGAATATTAAACAAATATTGAAAATAAAATTTCACAGTCTCTCTCTCTCTCTCTCTTCTCTCTCTCTCTCTCTCTCTCTAATGGCGAAAGTGCGCGCGCTGGGTATCGGTGGGGAAATAGGTAGGTGGATTGAAAACTGGCTGAGGAATAGGCGGCAGAGGGTGGTAATTAAAGGGGCTAGTTCGGGTTGGGCCTCGGTCACTAGTGGGGTTCCTCAGGGTTCCGTTTTGGGGCCACTGTTGTTTACCATTTACATAAATGATATCGACGGTGGCATCGTCAGTCGGATCGCCAAATTCGCTGATGACACCAAGCTTGGGGCCAATGTTGGGACGCCCGAAGCGATCGAGGAACTGCGTGCGGACCTAGGTAGGATAGGAGAGTGGTCCGAAAAATGGCAAATGCCGTTTAACTTGGGTAAATGCAAAGTGATGCACATTGGCTACGCCAATCCCAAGTCGGACCACTCGATGTTGGGCAGAATATCGAGGTGACTGATTTAGAAAAGGACTTGGGTGTGCTAATTAGCAGCGACCTTAAGTTTACGAAACAGTGTGTAGAGGTGGAAAAGAAAGCCCAGAAACTATTGGGTTATATCAGGAGGCAATTTCAGTTTCGGAACAAGGAGATTGTGCTCTCACTGTACAATTCCCTTGTTCGGCCGTACCTGGAGTATGCTGTGCAGTTCTGGTCGCCCACCCTCAGGAAAGATATTGAGAGGCTGGAGCGAGTGCAGGCGAGGGCCACAAAGTTGATCCCTTCCGTTAGGCATATGGGCTACAATCGACGGTTACGCGCCCTGAACTTGTTTTCGCTTGAAACTCGGAGGCTGCGCGGTCAACTGATCGAGGTTTTCAAGCTCTTACGAGGGTTCAACGATGTCGATTTTAGAAGTATGTTTAGTTTAAATGATAACCCAACTCGCAACAATGGTTGGAAGTTGGATTTGAAACGGTTTAGGACTAGTGTGTGTGGGAATTACGTTACGTATAAGATCTGTGACACATGGAACAGGTTACCTTCGGAAGTTGTGAACAGTTCCTCTGTGGATCAGTTCAAGAAAAGGTTAGACCAATTTTGCACATCTTTGAGTGTGTAGAAAATTTTCCGTGGCACCCGTTGCCATTGGTACCTCCTCGGTATGGGCCGCAAGGCCTTTTGAGGTACTTCTTTTCCTTGTAACTCCTTGTAACTCTCTCTCTCTCTCTCTCTCTCTCTCTCTCTCTCTCTCTCAATACCCAGCTACACTAATGAAACTACGAGGCAAACAGGCTTAACGGGATATCCGAATTTGTCTTCCGAATTTAGTAATATATATATGGAGGGAAACCTTAAAAAAAGAATCCGCCATTTTACGCAAAGTATTTGTGCAAACAGGGCCGTAAAGGGGGAATGGGGTTAGAGGGGTCGGGGAGAGGACCCTACTGCGTAGGATTTGAAGGATTACGGTTTCATACAGCTTCTGTAAATATGGACCTTCAGGATTTCGCAGGATTTTGCTGACGGGGATAGAAACATAGGTTTGACTCAATAAAAACTTGGTAACTCGGCTATATCTTTGAAATACAGGGTGTTCATAAATTATCTTTACAAATTAATTAAATTTTAAATGAATTTGTAAATAGAATTTAATGACACCCTGTATGTTGATTTATCTTATGTAGCTGAAGCTATTAATATTTGTATGTGGGGTTTTCATTTGGGGGGGGGGGGGGAGTGTTTCTTAAACCCTTTTTCGACATCTATGGTCATATGACGGATGGAACCTACACTTATTTGGAATCTGAACCACAGGTCGATACATCATCTGGACGCAGAGGAAGGTTACCTATTCAACTATTATCTAAACTGAAGTGACTTAACTTTGCTGATCTAGCTTCAAGCGGTGTTACAAAGTTTCCTTTATTTAACCCGTATATAATATATATATATATAATATATATATATAATATATATATATATAGTGTACAGAGTGTCCATAAATTATCTTTATAAATTCAGTTAAAATTTAATTGAAATTGTAAAGTTAAGTTATGAACACCCTGTATTACTTAAGGATCTATTTTATTGTTTTTTTAATCTGAGTCTTATTATAAATAAGAGAAACATCAATTCTAAACGTATTTAATATGGAGAGCTTTCAATAAGACCGCTTATCACCTTCGAGAAGTTGGAATGAAGAAGAGTTTCGGGAGTGAGGGGTAGTCCTATCCCCATCGTAGGGTCCCATAAAAATTTTTGTGTTTGTCTTTTTTTTTATGTAGAAAGGAAGGACCAAAAATCCCCCCCCCCCAAAATGTCCACCTTTAAAAGAAAGAGAGAGACAAAATCAAGGTTTCCGTGGCTCACGATGCCAAGTTCTTTAGATATAAATTTTGAAAAGATTGTGTAGGGTGTAAAATGTATGTATGTGTAGGGAAGAATAGAGGGGGGAATGTGTGTGTGTGTGTGTGTGTGTGTGTGTGTGTGTGTGTGTGTTTGAGAGAATGCTGGACTGCTCATAAGGTAGATGAGACACGGAAAAAGATCAGCTAAGGAGGACAGTGACAGGAGAAACGGGAGTTCTAGCACTCCCTGTCTCCTGCCTAACATCCAACCCGGAGTACTTCCCTGGTCGATTGGTGTCTACAATCGCCTCCTTCCTTGTACACGGAGTTTAAATGTTGGTCTTTGTTAATACATCTATAACTAACAAAAAAAATCTTGGCTAGACATTTTGTGTTCTGGACACTTGCCTCCCAGCCGCCATTTTTAAAATGGCAGATTTGGGGGAAGAATTTCAACCGAAAAATAATATGTACTAAAATAATTGATTTAACAAATCAAAATGCTCATTTATAGTATTTATATTGTTTATGAACTCATTTTATAGTTTAATAAGCCTTATCCGCCATTTTGAATTTCCGCCATTTTCAAAATGGCAGCTGACATCCACAAAAATGTTTATAATCACATATATATCGTGTAATATATCAAAATAGGTTAAAATTTCATGCTGATTTTGAATTTGATAGTCTATGTCTGCTCACTGAAGGGCATGCTTATTAATGTCGAAGTAATCGAAACTATAGTGTCGAAGTATTTTTGGAGGCTAATCAATGTGATGATTTCCATGACGTCATTTCAAACATCACTGAACTGAGGAAATTACTGCAGTCAAAAGATGAAAGTCAACTGCAGTTTGACAAGCTGCTGGAGAAAACTCAAAGCTTTAAACAAAAATTTCCAGAGTTCATTGAGGAATGTCGTGAAAAACCGGAGCTGCGCAAGTACTGGAGAGTTTCTTTGCGTTTAGTATGGCTTCATAAAAATTTTATAACACCCGACCATGAAGAAAATTGGAAACTTCAATTGCAAGTTGTTGTGTCACTGATCAGCTTATTTCGAGAATTCGACTGCATCAACTACTTGAGCTATGGTTCCTGGTATATGGAGAGAATCAAAGTGATCGAAGTTGAACATCCCTCCCTTTACTGGAAATTCATCAAGGGCCACTTTGTGGTACGAGGCAGAGAAGGAAAATTCAATGCTGTTGCCCCTGACATGAAGCTGGAACAGACAATACAAAGATTTTAGAAAAACTCAAAAGGCATTATTGGTCAAACAAGAAAGAGTGAGTATGTGGCTGGATGACAGTTAGTTTATTATGAAGCCCTCGCGATCACCAATGTGTTCCGAGATCTAACCAATGCAAAAGTGATGGACCACAGGGAGACATCTCATCACGAAGTGACAGAAAACAAAGAACAGGTGTTTACTGACAATGTCACAAAACTTCCCCAGTTCATGATGGAAAAAGGAAATCCATACCACGTAACTGAACATGTCTGCCTCCACAGTTCTGTTAGGAAACAGTCCGTAGATGAACACGTCAAAGTTAGGCTATTAAACGTCACTGAACACGGAGCAGAGGCGTACAAACAATTTCGTGAAGAAAGGTTAAAGTTGAAGGACAAAAAACTCTCCCAAACTATTTCATGACTGAATAACTCGAGAACAGCTACAACACTGACAGCTACTAAAGTCGTGACACCAAAGCAGATTGCCCATGCACAAAAAGTCATGGATATTGCCAGAGAGAGAGAGGGGAAAAACAATGAAGAACATTTTGGCTCAAGATCTGCTGCCAGTAAACCCATTGTTCGAAGGCGATGTTACTACTAAACTAGCTAAGCACACACTAATTCCTGAACTTGAGACAAAACTCATTGTAGAAGAATACATATATGAGCCAGTTTCACAGTCCAAAACTGCGGTACTCTTAGATTTCAGGTCATGAATTCGAATGGTGTATATGCCATCTCAAAAAAACTTTGGCGAAGCTATCACAAATGTCCAACAAAATGCGCGAGCAGTTTGTACTGTGCAGAAGCTTCACGTGGTCTTCGATAGCTACATTGAATTATCTGTTAAGGAATCAGAAAGTCTTCGAAGAGCTTAACTTTGTCGAATTAACAAACATTGATCGTGACGTGCCAATCCTGTTAAAATGAACAAGTCCTGGACATCACCATTGAACAAAACTAACTTACAACTACTTGCCCACAAAGTAGCAGGTTTACAATCTGTTCAGACAAAACTTGAATTGAATTGAATATTGAATAACGTTTATTAATAATAAAGGATCATCTGAAGATCATGGCCCCCAGCCTTCTTTAGTTAGCTTTATAAGGCTAACTAACGAAAATATCACGACCTAACCTAACCAATCGTTAGTTAGCCTTATAAGGCTAACTAAAGAAGGCTGGGGGGCCCTGAGCTTCAGGTGATCCATAAAATAAATACATTGGTTTTACAATTTACAATGACATAAGTAATTGTGAAGCTCGACTATTTATTTTATTTAATGTGGCCCTTAAGCTTTTGGCTTTACTGGGCTCTTATTAAAAATAAAACATATATTTATGATTTATTTATTATTAATAATTATTACTAAATACTATTAATAGTTAAAGTATGTATGAATTTTAAATTATCATTAGCGATATGACAATCGATAGTATTATACCAATACTATACAAAGATAATATTATACCAATACTATTCAAAGAAATCAATATTATACATGAGAGATAAGAACTGAACAATGACGAGTAATGTGTCTTTAATCCTAGATTACACACGAGAAATGAATAAACAATAGTAACGTACATTAATCCTAGATTAATGTGAATGAGGACATTATTCCTGCAGTGTTACACTCAAACAATGATGCAAGTGTAGTTGAACAGCTCACTGGTACAATTGAAGAAGCTGACCGTCGGCAAGTGCCCCATGTTAACTGGGCAATCGGGCATGGGGCCCATCGTGTTGTTATTCTGTCGAATGATACAGACGTGGTAGTGCTAATACTGGGATATACCTCCATCTTCAAAGCCAAAGGCTTAAAATAGCTTTGGATTTGGTTCTGTACTGGGAACAAACGTCGACTGATTCCTTTACACCATCTGATGACAAAACTTGGACCTATATTCTGCAATGTTTCGGTGAAGTCTCACATTCTAACTGGAGATGATGCCTTAAGCAAAATTGGGACCAAACATGCAGTAGTGGAAGGAGACCCAGGAAACTTCCTGGCAGAATTTGGAGAGAGAGGCACCCTCCAAAAGCAAGACATTGATAATGTTGAAAAGTATCTGGTCAGACTTTGGTCACTAAATTCAAAAGTCAACACTTTCAACAAACTGAAGTATGAGACGTTGTGAAACTAGTGACGAACTCGACATGGGGTGAGAAAATCCGTTTTCTATACCATCATATTCTCCAGGATGTACTCTTTTAAATGGATAATGGCGCATGATGTAAGTTCGTCACTAGTTATCGCAAAATTCAGTTCTTTTAAAGGTACAAAACGCCATGCGCTCGGGGCAGATTGTGGGAAAATTCCGCAGATACCAGTGACGAAACTCGGAGGGCAACCAAGCCAATCAGCATCTCTTGCGAAGTGCTGTCTAGTTATTATCATCATTACAATAATCTACACCAATTTCCAATCAAAATGACACAAACCTCATTAAAATCTACCAATTTTTTGGCGAAGTTACGGTGATTTCTAAGGTTAAACAAATCTCTTGTTGAAATGCCACCAACGACAAGCTCGGTCAGAGGACATATACGTACGCCGAACATTCTTGGATGCATTTCCTCTCATAAATAATAACTGCAACAAACCAAGACCACAAGACTACGGATCGGTTGAAGTGGATGGTAGACTTTTATGACCATCTAAATGTCGCAGATAGCTACCGGATGAATTGGTGACTTTGTGCGGTGCCATACTCGCAAAACAATGAGATGCAACTGTAAGAGATCAAGGGTGACATACTCAGTTTTTTGCAAAAGCGAAATGGAATGAGGCAATTCTTCTTTAAATATTACCATGATGAAAGAAGTTGATGTGGTGTGTGTGTGTGTGTGTGTGTGTATTATCGTATATTGTCTGTAATGAATTAGAAGAACTTTCCTTATTTGGATACATACAAACCTATTTGCTGATATTTTGAGTATAGGTAAATAATGCTAAATTTATATTTCCAGTTAGTATACATTTGTTCTACTATTGCAAACGTTACTTTAACTCACTATTTTGTGTGTGATTGTCAAATTACGAAAGAATGTTGCAAAAAAATTATACAATAAAATCTAATATTTTATTTTTTTATTTGATATCTTCAAAATAGTTAACTACTGCTCCAATCAATAAGATTAACAATGGCATAGTAACAAAAATCTAGGATTAATGTCCATTACTATTTACTAATTTCTCGTGTGTAATCTAATATTGAAAACACATTTCTTGAGATTGTTCAGTTCTTATCTCTCGTGTATAATATTGGTTTCTTTGTAAGGTATTGGTATAATACCTTCAATAATGACCTTGCATTTGTCATGTCAATAGTGATAATTTAAGATTAGTACATACTTTAACTATTAGTAATACTTATTTACTTATTTATTTATTATTAATTAATAATAACTAGCTGTTTATTTTTTAATAAGAACCCAGTAAAGCCGAAAACTTAAGGGCCAAATTAAATAAAAAAAATAGTGCAGCTTCACACTTATTTATGTCATTGTGAATTATAAAAGGAATGTATTTATTTTCTTATTAATAAACGTTATTCAGTAAAAAAAAATAAAAAATTCAGTAAGATAAGGCTATATTTGAGCTTCTTGACCCCAAGAACCTATGTTTTGACACCACAGTTAACTTTCTACTTGTAACAGATCCTGAAATATTAAGTATGCGCCTAAAAATAGCCACCATTTTGAGAAATGGCGACTACTAAATTAACGTCCTGGAGTTGAAATGTCTACTTATGCTTTTTTGTCGGGAATTAGTGTTAATTATTACAAACGATCAAATTCTCTGTACACCAAAATTTTTACGGGGTATAGTGCAGATCCCGGATTAAGGAGAGTAATCAGCCGTTTTGCCTCTTGATCTCGCTTCCCAATCTCCTCCGTTATCTGACATGTGGTTTCCTGCGAGAGGTGATGGCGTTCTTCGCTGGCAGCTCTTATCAGTTTAAGGGGGGGTATTCTGGCATCCTTGCGGGGTTAGTAGGCCTAGATTCGGGTCCCCAAACCCCTAACGAGAACTGTATGTCACAATTGAGCATGTCTGGTTACTTCCAGACATCTAACATGAGCAAGGCTGGTTAAGCTCGGGCACATTTTCTTTTCTTCTCAGCTCCCGCTTTATTTCCCCTCTTTCTGTTTGTTCCCCTTATCCCTCTTTCCTCCCCCTTCTTCTAGTTTCGCGTTATTATTCTTCTTTTATCCGTGCTTTCTTTTGGAGCCACAGTATATTAATTATAGTAAAACCAGTTTTGAGCGAGAGGATTACTGATCTATCGTTCGATAGACTCTTAATTTATTTACATTTTACTTTGCTTAACAAATTATATTTTCTTTTATACCAATTATTATAATTATAATAAATTATAAATTTTGTAAGTTATATAAAAATCTGTTCTTGGCATCATTAATATTAAGTAAAATTTCAGGTTAATTAAAATCCATACAGTGTTTTGGAAGGTAAAAAGAAAAAAATAGTTAATCAGAAGCAAAATTTTTGATATTAAATTCACTTTAAAAAAAAATAATTAAAAAAAATATTTTTTACAAAAATTTGAGAAAAATTTCAAAATTATTTTTTGATCAGCAAAAAAAGCGTTTATTGAGTCAAAGTTCTCATATTATTACGAGTCATTCAAAATCATTTGGAGTGACATTATAAAAAGCTCTTCACATTCATGACATTAATGAAATAAATATTAAATGGGATTTCCCTTATCGAGAATTTGCTTTTGAAATTCAATATAAGAATCAAAGGATGACAACACCACATGAATTTTTCAAGAAGTTACCAATGAGGAACAACATATATACACCAATAATTTCGTGCTTTTATTTACATTTATGAAGAGGTTTGCTTCCGCCCGAATTGTTCATTCTGACGAAGATCAAGTTTTTCACTCTACCTTAGACCTACAATTTAACGTGGAATCCGAACCATGCCCCACCAGCAGCCCACCGTCTTAACCATTAGGCTACCCAGGTACTCATTTATCTACCAACTAATTTCTTTATTGTGTGGAAGGATGAACAGCTGGGTTTTGCTGCGCCCCGCCTGCCGTCACCGGGTCTCGATCCCGGGGCCGATGGATTCGTAGTCAGCGACGCTAACCACCACACAACCGAGGCGCATATATATACTTAATTTAGATTACTTAAGTAACCTAGGTGAGTTTGAACGACGGTTCAGGATCGACCTGCGGTCGACCCCTCTGCAGCATCCCGCCTCATTTGCGGGATTTGGTGAAGGAGGGAATTGCTGTCTGATCTCCTCCTGCTCTCGTAGCCAGCCACGCATGGCTGGTCAGGGACATTGCACAGGAATCTGTCCAGCTGGTTCTTGAAGTTATTCAGGTCGGTGCGCTGGAGATTCCTCACTTCTTTTGGTAGGACATTGAAAAGCTTTGGGCTTCGTATTCTGAGGGTATTTTCCATCCTCGTTTTCATGGCCCCTTGTCCCACCGCAGCTGGGACCGTACAAAATCTGCCTCTTCTCTCATTCCAGTTTGTTTCTATTTCATTTCTAAGGTTAGGGACAGAACCCTCAAGTATTTTCCATATGTATATTATTGAGTACTGCTCGCGCCTTCTTTCGAGAGAGTAGAGTTTGTGACTGTAGTCGAGACCAGTAGTCTTCACCTTCCGTTTCCTCTATCTTAGACGTAAAAGTCCTTTGTAATTGTATAGCTTCACTGTTCGCAATGTCTCGTTTTCTTTGTAGGCTTGTGAGTACTGAGGAATACTCAATTATTAGTAGGACTAGACTCTTCCAGAATTTGAGCATGATGTTTGCTTTTCTGCTGCGGAAGCTCCTCCGGATGATTCCCATTTTTTTTCTAGCCGTTGTAAGTTTGACGTTATAGTGCTCTCTGAATTCTGCATCCGACGACATTATTACTCCAAGATCTCTGACTTGTGGATTTGGTGTTATCTGTTTGGCTTGCATAGTTTTGTACCCTTTTTTCTGTAGTTCCTTGTTATTATCATATCTTAAAAGTTAGAATTTTTCTTCGTTGAACTTCATATTGTTGACTTCTGCCCACTGGAATAACGTTTCAATGTCATTTTGTAATTTTCTTATGTCACCTTCGTTCAATATTTCCTTACATATCTTTGTGTCATCTGCGAAGCATGATACAATATTGTCCTTAATAACTACATCAATATCTGCAATCATTATTATGAACAGCAAGGGAGCTAATACTGTCCTTTGTGGGACAGAGCTCACGACTTCCGAGACTTCCGATTTAACTCCGTTTACCACCACTCTGTGTTCTTTGTGTCATGAAATTAAATATCCATCTTCCTAGCTTTCCAGTAATTCCTGTATCCTTAAGTTTGTGTGCTATGATTCCATGGTCACATTTATCCAAGGCTTTAGCAAAATCAGTATATATTACATCTATGTTTTGTCCTCGACACAATGTTCCCAATATTTTCTCCTGATAGTCTAATAGCTGTGATAGGCATGATCTTCCAGCCCTGAAGCCATGATGATTTGGGTTTTGTATAAGTCTTTTTCTTGTAGGTAGTAGGTAGTTTTGCCCAGGGCCGTTTCTAGCCATTAGGGGGCCCTAAGCAGTATACCCATTTGAGGCCCCACCCCTCCATCCACCAACTCACGCCTTACTACATCACCTCAGCACACACACACAAAAAAAATGGCTGTGCTAATAAAAAACAATTATGAAACATTTATGTCCAAAACAACAAATGTGTACTTTCGGAAGACACAGAAAAAATACTCGTGAAATTCCTGAAAATTAGCTTATACATTATTTAGAATAAATGACACAAAACTATGTATAAAAAAATAATGCAATTATCAACTACCAAACAATTACTAACTCTACGATACAATCGTGTAATAGCTAACAGTTATACAGAACAGTTTGTATCTTCAAAATTTTTGCCTCCTAGTTTTTTTCTGGGTGAAATCATCAATAACATCATCATAATGAATCTCCCTGCCAACGTCCCGGTTGATGCTCATGATGCCAAGGACACTGAGGCGATCCTGCCCCATTGATGATCTGAGGTAGTTCTTGATTAGCTTCATCTTAGAGAAGCTTCTCTCGACTGACGCTACTGTCACAGGTCGAGTGCAAGCAATTCTTAGTGCAACCCAGAGATTGGGGTATAGTTCCTCCAGTTGCTTCTGATGAATGAAGGAGAGAAGCTCCAATGCAGTCATGTTGTGTGAAGGTAAAGTCGGCAAGTTCTTAATTTCCACTTTCCAATTTCACCAAACAGCTGGTGAGGGAAGCTATATTTTGGGGCCTCTTTGCTTGTGACTCGTGAAATGATTTGGGCAAATGGCGAAAGTAAATAATACTGAATTATTAAGTAAATTTTAATTAAAAACTATTCACACACACACACACACACACACACAATATATATATATATATATACACACACACACCTTTTTAAATCCCTATGCGCTGTAGTGGTTAGCGTCGCTGACTACGAATCCATCGGTCCCGGGATCGAAACCCGGTGACGGCAGGTGGGTGGCGCACAGCAAAACCTAGCTGTTCATTCTTCCACACAATAAAGGAATTGGTTGGCAGATAATGGGTACCCTGGGTAGCCTAGTGGTTAAGACACTGGGCTGCTGGTGGGGGCGTAGTTCGGATTCCACGTTAAACTGTAGGTCTAAGGTGGAGTGACAAGCTTGACCTTCGTCAGAATGAACAATTCTGGCGGAAGCAAAACCAAGGTTTATAGCTATAAAAACTAATTAAACAAACCTAATTTAAGGTAGCCTACGCTTAATGTTATTGCACCGAGAAGGGCGTGAGAAGCGAGGGCGTGGGAAGTGTTTCGGATGTCACTGAGTGGTCAAAGGTTGTTTTCTGTTAAGTCATTAAATAATGAGGTACTCACTAATTTAACCTAATCTAATGAAACGTAGCCAGAACCAGCATATATTTTTTTTCCGACAATATAAATAAATTTTTCTAATATTTCACGGTACCAAAAGTATTACCTCACAAAAAATATCCAACTACAGCTCTGAATTATCACACACTCAACCTCACTTATACCCAGTTGCGCACACACACACACACACACACCACACACACACATATTTCAACCTTTGAAATGTTCCGTGCGATGATGCCTCATTTCACGAAGGTCAAGCTTGTTGCCCCTTTTCTTGAGTTGGTGAAGTAGAGAGTTGGTTTCTTGTGCTCTCCATCTCACATAGCCAGGTACGCCCAGCTCATCTAAAATTGTTCTGAGCCAGGCTTCTAGTCTTCTTTTGAAGATATCCACTGCGACAACACTCGTGTTCCTTTGTTCCTTGGGCAGCTGACTGAACAATCTTGATCCTCTCACAACAAAACTATTTCTTTAAGGATTGAGGATGTTCCCTGTCTAGCCTTTTTAGGGAACACGACACAGTCTTCCTTTTCTACTTTCCACTATTGTTTGGCGAGTTATAGGGTTAAAAGTAAGATTAGGGGCTAGTTCCTCCATCATTTTCCAAGTGTAAATAATGGTGTATACTCTCTTCTTCTTCTTTCAACTGAATATAAGTTTAATTCACGTAACCTTTCCCAGTAATTTATTCTTTGCACCCATTGATCTTGGCTGTGAAGCTTCTCTGAATCCCTTCTAGCTGTCTAAGGTCTTCTTTTTTTATATGGGCATGTTAGGACCGAGCAGTTTCCAACTTGGGTATGATCAGTGTTTTCAACAGAGGAATCATTATATCCCTATCCCTTCGTTTAAAGGTTCTCAGTATCTTCCCAATATCTTTGCTCTGTTTACATCTATCTTATTTTGTGTTTCAAATTTCGCGTTATCAGTCATTACAATACCCAAATCTTTTACCTTAGAATTTCTTTGAATTTCCTGTCCATTTTGGGTATCATATTCCATGAATTTTAAGGCCTTCCTTCCTCCTTTTCTCCTTGGCATTAAAATGTTTAGCGAATGCGCTCCTTTATCGTATACAACGATCATTTTTTTCGAATTTCACTCGCATTAGGATTTTTATTAAGAAATTCGAACTCAAATTACTATTACTTCGTGCTACCTCACGTTTTTACACACCCATTTTATTTTTGTTTCGTTTTATTTTCGGGTAGGTTAGGTTAGGTTAGGTTAACCTAACAACCTAATCTAACCTAAATTGAACCCCCCAAAAACATCTACAGCAAAGTAGTAACTATTTTGCGTGTAGGAGAAAAGTGATAAAAAGATACGAGGCCATTAGAATAGCACAGGCGTATCCCCCGGTTTCCCGATATCCCGTTTTGCGCAGTAACCAATCAGTACGCTGTATTCCGTTGGTGTGACGCGCCCCCACACGGGCTTGAAACCAAAACTATTAAACTCGGCTCAGTCGTTAACGAGTAATAACTTGATTTTCGGGCGTACGCCTTTTCTATTCTATAGCCTACGCTTCATATCACCGAATAGGAGGAACGTAATTCTTAGCTATATATAATATATATATATACTGTTTGGGTAATATTCGGAAAAGGACCCAGTCACATCCGGTTACAATAATAACATATCCTGAAGCCTCACTAAAAATTACGCAGGAAAATGATCATCTCATGTTATGCAGATTGATTTAATATTAATTTGATAATAAGGCTGGCGTTTTTATTTGGATAAATCTCGTTTAAGTTTATTTTGGCTACTTTTGCAGTGCTTCATTTGGTTTGTGGCTACTGTTTCTTTGAATCGTTCAGTTTGAAGCTGAATTAGTTTGAGCATGACGTGCGATTCCTGTGACCTCGGTTTCGAAAATCTAATCCGCCATGTTGGCTTAGGTTGGTTAGGTTAGGTTAGGTTTTATAATAATAACCACCACAATACATTTTTCTGGTTGTATTTGATGTGCTTTATTCAAATCTGACCTTCTTTTCTTAAGCAAATGAATACAACTTATGAAAACTTGATTATTTCATAACTTCGTTTTGGTTCATTTGCCCAAAAAATGAAGGTCAGATTTGAACAAAGCACATCAAATACTACCAGAAAAATGTATTGTGGTCAGGGATGCCACTCAGAAATTTAAAAAAACAACCCAAGATCCACTTGTAAAAAATCCCAAGAAATCCCAATATATCCCAAAGTTAAAATCCCAAGATTTGCTATATTTGTTTAAAGAAATCCCAATATCCCAAGGTATCGCTGAAAATGCCAAGATCTTGGGACAAATCTCAAAGAGTGGCATCCCTGATTGTGGTGTTCGAACTGTGGCGGCGGGTTCTTTGCCAAATAATTACCTATTTTTTTTCCTTTTACAGACGAGAAAAATATGAATGAAAGACAGTAGAACTTTATGAATGATCAAACGAAGAAAAAACTACGAAGATCCTTCTCCCATATCATGTTTCGGAAAAACAACTTCACTCCTTGTCAGTTATCCCTAATTAAAATTTTATAAGTGTTTATAAAAAAAAGAGTTTAAAAATATATTTATTAAGTTATTTAAAATGGTGCATATGAAAGTGTTTATAGTTAAGTGGCATAAATATATATAAATGGCTTTAAAAGTGAATATAAGGGGTAACTAAATTATTTTAACGGTATATTGAATATTTTAATTTTAAATGAATGTTGTGTTTAAATTTAAATTCCAATTATAAATTTATGTGATTGAATGTTATAATTAAATTATAATTAGTTTATAAGATGTAGTTAATAATTAAGTTAATGTTAATTACAAAGACTTCAATTATTATTAATTATGAAACAATAATTATAGACATGAGTAGATCGACCTTAAGTTTCGAACAACGTTTTACTCTCCGTTACTGATAGTGAAATGACAAATGATACCGACCTCGAAGATGAAGCAGAGTTGATGGAAATGAACGATTTCGAGAAAAATGAGTTACTAAAAGTGATCGAAAATTTTGGGGAGAATTACGACCAAACTCCTTCCAATACCTTCCTGTGTCCTAATGGCCATACCCCAACGAAACTCAACCTTTCATCCGATTTATCTTTCGAGAATCTCACGTGCTTTTTTCCAAAGAACTTTTCTAATGTTTACAACAAGACTTTTTTTAAGCACTCTCTTTTCGATTTTCCGCTTGAAGAAGCTCTTGAAATACTTTTGGAGGACAAAAAAGGTTACTTGACAACTTCTGCTGAAACATTTTTTACCATTTGTTACGTATTCTTAATCATTTTTGGTGTGGTTGGTAATTCCATGGTAGGATACGTGATTTGGAGGAAGAAGATTATGAGGTCGGCCAGAAACTTGTACATAATTAATTTAACGTTATCCGACCTCACAATGTGCGTGATTAGTATGCCTTTCACATTAATCGGTCTTCTGTACAAGGACTGGAGTTTGGGGAGCGTAATTTGTAAATTGATTCCCGTGATTCAGGCAACGAATTCTCGTTTCCACGGCAACCATCGTCGCTATTGCCGCTGACAGACATTTTACAATCGTGCGGGTCGGCAGAGCTCACCGGAAGAAATTACACGTTGCAGGATCACTAGGTCTCATTTGGGCATTTTCTTAATATTCACTCTGCCTTTGTATTCTTACTATTTTGTGGACCAAGTCAAGCTAGGAAATTATGTTCTTTTCCACAGGTGTATGGCACGGTGGCCGTCCACATTCGTAAAAGAACTGTGGGTGGTGTTGTTGCTCATCACTCAATATATTTTCCCCATTTTGGTGCTGAGTCTGGTTCACGGGAGCATAAAGAGGTACTTGGGACGACACATGACAATGAGAAGGAGCGACAGGAGAGCTCACAGGGAAATGTATCGTAACAAACGGACCACAATTTTGTTAACAACTATCGCCCTTGCCTTTGCGGTAAGTTGGCTTCCTTGGCACGTTGTCAACCTTTTAGCCGACTTCAACTATTCCAAGTTCAAAGACTCCAAGTACTTCTACACAGTATTCGGTTCCTGTCACATCATCGCTATGAGTTCGGCTTGCTTCAATCCTGTCCTGTACGGGTGGCTCAACACGAACCTCCGCAGAGAGCTCCTGGACTTTCTGCCTAACTTGAAGACGGTGGGGTGCCTTCCACGTTTATCCTACCAAGACGAAAATATTTCACAAACCAACAAAACCAACAACAACAACGCAGAGTCTCCGACCAGACCTCCAGAGAGCATCACCTTGTTCGTCTATCAACCACCGGAGCATCCATCACCGGTAAATGAGCTTCCTCCAATAACAACGGCGATCTCGTTGAACAACGAAATTCATTAGGTAAATTTCTTTCTTTTGTCTTTATTACTTCGTTCCTGCTTTGTTACTGGTTTTATTACTGTTTATTTTTTTACTGCTTCGTTATTGCTGTTTATTGTTTCGTTATTGCTTCGTTGCTGTTATGTTGTTTCGTTATTGCTTCGTTGCTGTTATGTTGTTTCGTTATTGCTTCGTTGCTGTTATGTTGTTTCGTTATTGCTTCGTTGCAGTTATGTTATTTCGTTATTGCTTCGTTGCTGTTATGTTATTTCGTTATTGCTTCGTTGCAGTTATGTTATTTCGTTATTGCTTCGTTGCTGTTTATGTTATTATTTCGTTCTTCCTTCTTTGTTGTTTCGTTACTGCTTTGCTGTTGATTTGTTATTACTTCGTTGTTTTTTATTATTGCTGCGTTGTTTTGCTTTTGTTGTTAATTCTGCTCTTTTGTTAACTTTGCTTTTATTTTTGGACTTTTATGTATTTTGTTGACAGGATATTCTATGGATACTTATATTACACTTAACCTAACCTAACGTACCCTAACTGGGCCTAACCTACCTAACTGTAGAGCACCTATCGATGAAATGTCGTGCGGACGATGTTACTAAAGTTACTGTATCTTTTCATTCTGAGCTAATTCTATCTTTGAAATTATGAAAATTTTATTACTTCAATGGCGCTATCGTTGTCATTAAGGCCCGCCATCGTCTGTTGACGATTTGGATCGTGACGACTGAAGTCGTGTGTGATTTTACATTGACAGAATGACAGCCCCGGACACTGCAGCAACCGCGACGCGATTCTGGGGAATTTGTTCGTCTAAATTCTGAACATTCTGGGGAATCGCGTCGCGGTCGCTGCAGTGTGTGGGACTCCCATTCTGTCAACATAAAATCACGACTTGAGTCGTCATAACCCAAATCGTCAGTCGTGAGTCGCAAGACGATCCTGTGTGGGGCAGGCCTAATTGAACCTACGTTACTGAGCTAAAAAAAACTCCATTTTTAATTTAAGCAAAAACTTTGTTTAGATTTTAGACGAACAAAGTACTATGTTCAAAATTATCTGTCACAGTTTTATTAAACCCGAATTAAGTGAATTATGTTAATTAAACTAAATTTTGTTTAGATCAATTATTTAAAATAAATTTTGTTTAAATTAATTATGATACATATCGGCTTAATTTACTTGGAATTAATAATGTTCAAATTTCTCATAAAGTCTCCCAAATAAATTTACTTTTACTTAATGTTTAATCAAAAGCATTTTTAAAAGTAACAATTTATTTTGTTTAAATTTTAATAAAAATTGGGTCTCATAATTTTGAACATAATAATTTGTTCGTCTAAAATCTGAACATTTGTGTGTAAATTAATAGTTTTTTTGAGTGCAAATTTTTGGATATTACGTCTGTGTTAGATGGAATATTAATGTAATTTTTATCCGTGTCTTTGTCTGTGTTTCTTTCTCCGTGATTTCTGTTGCCATTACCGCGTCCTTAATTAGTAACAAAGGTGACATGTTATTTAGGTTACGAACTTTGTTACACTTACAGAAATCAAACTTTTGCTATGTACTGTATATCACTTGCTAATTACAATACTAATCCATTCTTTGCAGGTAGAGTACTGCTCGTTCTTTTGTTACTTGGGCTACGTCGTGGCCAGGTGGCCACTGTCGTAACGCCGCTTCTCGTCGATCAGCGAAATTCAGCGATAGTGGGTCTGAGTAGTAGTTGGATGGGAGACCGTCGTCGTCCTCTGCGTTCAGATTGTGTAGCGACCCTTAGATGGTTCGGATCCCACGTAAAGCTGTAGGTTTCCTCCATTATATGACCTTAGTTAGATGTTACAAAGGGTGGGGGTTAAACAACCCCACCATTACATAATTTCTGTTACAATTTCTGTTACTTTTATCGAAAATGATGTTGACGTCAGTTTATGTTTTGTAACTTAGGATGTCAATGTTACCTTGTTACTAATATTAATTTTTTGATGTTTTCTGATATTTTATTTCAAGTAGTCCAACCTCTCTCTCTTGTAGATACTACAACAGCGGCCCACAACTACAAGGTGATTATTCCTAGAAAGAAAACAACCATTTTGTGAAAAAAATATTGAAGAAATAAATTTATGTTTGAATAAGTTTCCCCTCATATTTTAAAACCTTTCTCAATAAAGAAATTAAGATATTTCCATATTGCAATTTGCATATTGAAGGAAATTAATTCTGTCCCAGTTTCAACATTATTTTTCATTTTGTTTTTCAGTTTTAGGACAGTTTTTGTGAGGTCTTTGTGAGGTCTTTTCCGAAACTGGAGAACCTTACTGTATTAATTACACTGTTCAACAAAGAATCTGTTCCTTTAGTAGTGTTGGGTGTTCCTTACTGACTCTTTAGTGCTGATTTCGAAAATAACTGAAATTTTTCAATCACCCAAAGTTTTAATATATATATATAATCCCGCACGATCACTCCCGTTCCAGTGTTTCTAGTTGTACTCCTCATCTGCTAGCAAACTATTGATCTCCCCATTAAGTGCAATTCATCTAATTGCTATTTTAGCCATTTTCAGTGCCACAGTACCATCTTGAGCCCCAGTACCTCCCGAAAAGTGTAGTTCTAATGCTGCCAATTATACCTAAATATTGCTGTTTTTTTAAACAAATTTCAAATTCAATTTGTTCAAAAACTTTGGGTGATGGAAATATTTGGCATCCATATTTGTATTCTGGTTCAAAACTGTACCAGAATCACGCTATTTTACTCGCGAAACAGGAAAAAAGTTTGAATTTGTTGTCAAGTGTTACTTACCACCAAATTGGCTGAAAAATTGATCAGTGATTCTGATTGCTGATAGGCCAAATAAGTCAAAAGGCAAAATGGTTTTGATATTCTAGCTTTGTTTTCTGTATCCTTTGTTGCTGGAATCACAATAAAAGCGTTTGGACTAGCTCCAAAAGAATTTTTTTGGTGTGTGTTTGTGTGAGGGGGTGAGTGGGAGGGGTTTATCTTAAATGAATGACTGTAATCACTGAGATATAAAATTTATTCGATAGACATTCATGTTTTTCGCTAATGAATTAGAAAATTCTTGTCGTCTCTCTCTCTCTTTTTTCAAAAGTTTTCATGAATTACAAATAACTAAATTGGATACATGAAATAAATGCATATATCGTATATTTAAATTGCAAAATATTTCTTTGGAAATGTCGTCTTCGAACTTTCCTAGAACTTTTTGTTAACAACTTTTTCTGTCAATATCAGCTACAAAAACACAAAAATATTTTCTATTTTTTTTTTTTTTAAATTTTAGAAAAATGAAAAGAATTTACTTTTGTTTTGTTTTAAAAAAAAACAATTTTAGTTTAAAAATGTTAGTTTTTTTTTTTTTTTCTTTCACAAAATTTGTCCATGAAATTCTCGCATTTAAACCAAGGCAATTATTTGGGAAGAGAGTTTAGTGTTTGTGGCATTTGGTATTTTTTTTATATTTTTCCAGTGGTTTTTTTTTTCTTTTTAAATTGCCCTTAAAAACAAATTTATCAAGTTTTGGGTATGGCAGATAGAAAAGTTTGGTAAAGCACGTATAAAAATGAATTTGGGAAAACAAAAAATTATAATTTTTTGGGTACCTGCGCAAACCAATCATAAAGAGGGTATATACAGTACGTTATCTTACTGTATGATGGTTCTGAAAGACGGTTTAGGATCGACTTGCGGTCGATACATCTGAGGCATCCTGCTTCATTTACGGGATTTGGTGGAGGATGGAATTGGTTTCCGCTTTCCCTGACCAGTCACACATGGCTGGTCAGGGACTTTGCACAAGAACCTGTCCAGCTGGTTCTTGAAATTATTCAGGTTGGTGTGATGGAGGTTCCTCAGTTCTTTGGGCAGTACATTGAAGAATTTTGTCCCTCGTAGTTTAGGGTATTTCTCCCTCGTAGTTTAGGGTATTTCTCCCCCTCGTTTTCATAGCCCCCTGTCCCACAGCAGCTGGGACAGTACAAAATTTCCCTCTTCTTGTGAGTACTGAACAATGCTCAATTATTGGTAGGACTGAACTCCTCCATAATTTTAACAAGATGTTTGCTTTCCTACTGCGGAAACTCCTCCAGATGATTCCCATTATTTTTCTAGCCGTTGTAATTTTGATGTTATAGTGCTCTCTGAATTCTGCATCCGACGACATTATTACTCCAAGATCCCTGACTTGTAACTTTGGTGTTATCTGTTTGGCTTGCAGAGTTTTGTACCCTTTATTCTGTAGGACCTTGTCATTACCATATCTTAGCAGTTGGAATTTTTCTTCGTTGAACTTCATATTGCTGTCTTTTACCCATTGAACAATGTTTCAATGTCAGTTTGTAATTTTTCTACGTCACCTTCGTTTGATATTTCCTGGTATATCTTTGTGTTATCCGCGAAACATGATACAATACTGTCATTAATATCTGCAATTATTATTATGAACACCAAGGGAGCTAATATTGTACCTTGTGGGACAGAGCTCACGACTTCTGAGACAACTGCATTTAACTACTATTATTTGTGTTCTTTAAGTCAGAAAATTAAAGATCCATCTTCCTACCTTTTCAGTAATTCCTGTATTCTTAAGTTTGTGTGCTATAATTCTGAGTCAGTCTATATTATATCTATATTTTGTCCTCGACACAATGTTTCCAATATTTTCTTCCAGTAGTTTAATAGCTGGGACAGGCATGATCTTTCAGCTCTGAAGCTAGATTGGTTTAAAATGTATAAATTCTTTTCTTGTAGGTAGTGAGTAGTTTTGCCTCTAATTATACGTTCAAAGCACTTCATAAGGTGGGAGGTGAGAGTTGGCCGATAATTTTTAGGCACTGCTCTCTTACCTCCTTCAAATAAAGGGGTCAATGTTCCTGTTCTTTAATGGAAGTGGAATTTGTCCTGTGTCTCGTGATTTTCTCCACAGTAAGTATAGAGGCTTGGCAATACTCGTTTTACATTTCTTCAGAAACGTGGCACTCCATGTATCTGGCCCTGGTGCCAAATTGTCTCGAATCTGTGATAGAGCCTTAATTACATCTCCTTCCGATAACTCTAATCCTATTAATAGGTTCGTTTCCGAACTTGTTCTTGGCTGATTTGTATCAGTGTCAAAAAGTTCATCTGGATTTTCTTCTTTCTTCTCGAAATTAGAGATGTTAAACACAGAGTTAAGTTCGCTCATTTTTTCTGGGTCGTTTGTGTATTCGGTCGCCCTGTCTATCAACGGACCAACACTCTCTTTACACAGCATTTTTTTTTTTGCAAATGTGTAGAAGAGGGATTCCCAACTCTGGGCTCGCGAAGAACATATTTGGGGTTGCGAACCGATCCAATAATTTTATTTTCAATTCTCTTCCTACGGCCGTCCAACAAGACATATATCAATCATGAATGTAGTTGCATATAACAGCTGAAATCCGGGCCCTTCACGCGTAATAAACGCTATGCTTATGAGGTTTATATATAAGTAACTTTTGGGGAGTTTGTCGAACCTCGACCAGTGTTTGGGGTCGCGAATTGTGTGAACATATTTGGGGTCGCACATAATAAAGGTTGGGAAGCCCTGGTGTAGAAGTATTTTGGGTTATTTTTTATGTTTTCTGTTACCTTGTTTTCCTCCTCACTTGTCTTATGGATGAATATTTGTTTTAGGTCCCCACTTCTATTTTGCATAGTTTTTTTTTCTAGTTTGAGTCTCCCTGTTTCAGTTCTGCACCTGTAGAGATTTTTTACGGTTTATTTCTGTTGTCTAAATATTGTCCTGATTTTTCTCTGGAGTCTGCTGCGTTTTCTTTTTTGTCCCTTCGGAATATGTTTCAGCAACATAAGTTTAGTTTAATTTTCTGTTATACATATACAGGGTGAGCGAAAAGTCCCTGTGCACCTGCAAGAAGTGTAGTGAACCTGTACCTGCACTGTGTTGGAAGTGGACAGGTGTAGAGGGACTTTCCGCTCACCCTGTATTTCTTCTGGAGTCTTCTCGTGAAGTAGCAATTCCGTTTACTTTTAAATCTTCATTTGCACTTTCCCAGTTTACTTTCTTTGAATTTATATTTAAACCTTCGAATTTTCCTCCTGACTCTCTGGGATGCGTTTTCGGACCTTTGGTGCTAACTTCAATTGTATATCGATGAGGTTATGGTCGGAGAAATTTGTGTGCGTTACCTTTTTATTTATTATTATTTCATTGTTATTGTCAAAATTAAATCCAAAACGTTCTCTTTTCTAGTGACTTCACGATTTCCTGTAAGGGCATGATGTTCCATAATATCGAATAGCATTATTGCCTGGGTTCTATCATCTTTTGTAATGTTACCATGAAACTTCTCAACATAATATAACTTCGTCATTTTTCATCCATGTTATGAATGGGAAATTAAAATCCCCACAAATTAAAATATTTGCTGCTGGATTTTCAAGTAATTTTAACATGTTTTCTAATTCATTTGTAGCGAATTGGAATTCACTTGGGGTGTTTTTGTGGTGTTCGGTTGTCTGTAGACGTTCATAATGGTTAGGTTCAGTTCTTTCACTTCTAAAATAAGAATTTCAACTGTGCTGTTTGATTTGCTTACCTTCCTCTCACATGTGTATATATTTTTCACGTAGACGCAACACCCTCCTCCTCGTCTAGCAACTTCATCTGCTCTGTATATGTTGCAATCCAGTATTACTATTACAATATCCTCGATGCAGTTTTCACAGCCTTTTTCGCATTTATGTGAGTTTCCGTTAGGCATATGATGTCTATGCTGGCTTCCAGAGCTAAATTTTGCAAGTATTGTAATTTGCAGTCTATATGGGCCGAATACAGGTCTTGCATATTTGTGTATAATAAATTTATAACGTTCCTAATCTTCGTGGTCAGTTTTCCTAGATAACGGTCGTTTCCTGGTCGATGCTGTTGGTTCTTATTTGGTGTTATTGGTTGGGCCGCTGCATTTGGGAATAGTGGGGCTGCGGCCCTTGATACCATTGTGGCTGCTGTATTAACGGTGGCCCGGTGGGTGATGTTGAACAGGAGGGTGATGTTGAACAGGAGGGTGATGTTGAACAGGAGGGTGATGTTGAACAGGAGGGTGCATATCTCTGCGAAGTTCTATCTTTTCTCATTAGTATGGACACTTGTGTTTTTATCACTCTCATTTTCTCTAAAAAATGTACTTCATTGCTACTGTTCTTACTTCTATTTAGCATGTGAGCTATTCTTTCTCGTTCTCTTCTTTGGGTAACCTTAATGTGAAAATACGGGTAGGCCTACTTCATATTTAGGCATTTTTTCTCTCTAATTGACTATCTGCACGTAGAAGGGTGGAAATAGTACTAGTTTGTTCGGTACGTGTAACTTCCAGTTCTCATCATGTAGAAACATTTAGGGGGGGGGGTGATTATTAACGCAGTTTAAGCCATATTTGCACGAACCTGTTTTGTAATATTCGCATATGGTCCGTCATTTAGATTCCTTACGAGTAGTATAGGATGCAATTTCTTTCCTCTTTTCTACCATTACTGCTTCCCGACTGTTTTTTTTTTTTTTAATCTTTGGTGTGTTTAAAAAAAATTGGTTGGTTGGTACATAAATGGGTACCCTAGGTGGCCTATTGGTTAAGACGCTGGTCTGCTGATTGGGAGGTCATGAAATCGAGTCCGGGCAAAGATTGTAATTTCTGACTACCCGTGTTGGGTCGTGGTTCGGATTCCACGTTAAGCTGTAGGTCTAAGGTGGGGCAGAGTGTTTGACCTTCGTCAGAATGAACAATTCGGGCACAAAGGAAGCCAGGAAGCTCACTTACCTCACAATGTTGGGGTGAGTATACCCAAGGGTCATCATTTAGCATGAGGAATGTTACGGTAACCGGGCAACTCAACCCAACCCTTTAGCCAGCAGGCGGGAGCGATCCAGATCCTCACCGCTCAGAGTCCGCCACCGTAACCATTGAACTACCGGGCGACCACTAATTACACTGGTCAACAAAGATTTTTCATCAGAGTAAACTTTGTGGTGGCTGGATAGCATTTTTCACGCTGATTCCAAAACTGCATTCAGATCTTTTCTAGCACGTATAGTTTTCAAGATGAAGGCATATATATAACTACATAGATTTAACCATTTTAAATAGGCAAAATACTAATATTTCAACATTTGATTGTGTTTATTTTATTGTGTTTTTTTTAGTTTATTCATCTTATTTATTTCAATTATCTTAATTATACATCTTATGTATTTCAGGTGTGAGCTTTTACGTCTAGCAGCATTGTGATTCAAGCAACAACGCCGTGCTTTGTGTGTCAAAAGATCAGTCCAGTCCAAGAACTTGTTGTGTCAAAAGATCAGTCCAGTCCAAGAACTTGTTGTGTCAAAAGATCAGTCCAGTCCAAGAACTTGTTGTGTCAAAAGATCAGTCCAGTCCAAGAACTTGTTGTGTCAAAAGATCAGTCCAGTCCAAGAACTTGTGTCAAGTTGGTGTACATTTTTTTGAATTTATAGTTTGCTCAGGTCAGTCAACATGCCTCGACAATGTAAGAATGACCCCGACAAGTTCTGTTTCGTATGCGGCCAGTTGACAACTAAAACACAGCGACGAAGTATTACAACCGACATTAAGAAAATATACAAGCTATACTTTGGTTGCCATCTAGGTGACCAAGATAAACCATGGGCGCCACATCAAATCTGTTCTGGCTGTTCAAATGGATTACGTGATTGGCTTAACAAAAGAAAGCTTCAATGCCATTTGCCATACCCATGATATGGAGGGAGCCGAGAAATCATCATGAAGACTGTTATTTTTGTAGTGTGAACTTAATGGGGTTTTCTGCCAAGAACAAACACCAGATTGTATATCCAAACTTGGATTCAGCACGTAGACCAGTAAAACATGATGAAACATTGCCCATTCCAATTCCCCCAAGTGATAGGCTAGATTCTATCATAGATGACATGGAAAGTGATGAAGGTGCAACTGGCGTTTCCGGACCATCTACAGAACCAGAGTACACTTTTGAAGGTAGACATTTAGAGCGTAAAAAGTTAACCCAAGGACAGTTGAATGATCTTGTTAGAGACTTATCGCTGTCTAAAGAGAAATCAGAGCTTCTCGCCTCAAGACTAAAGGAGAACAATTTACTTGAGAACAATGTTCGTATTAGTTACTACCGAAAGCGGAATTTTGAATTAACAGCATTCTTTTCAGTAGACGGTCCTCTCTGTTATTGCCATGACATCAATGGACTATTTACAGCCATATCTCAGACGTATGTGGCATCTGAGTGGCGCCTCTTTATTGATTCGTCGCAGAGAAGCCTGAAAGCAGTTCTTTTGCATAATGGTAATATAATGCCATCCATCCCCATTGCCCATTCCGTCCATCTAAAAGAGACATATGACAATATGGATATACTACTTAAGGCAATCAAATACGACAGTCATCAATGGAATGTTTGTGGAGATCTAAAAGTTATAGGAATGCTTATGGGTATGCAGTCAGGATTCACAAAATTTTGTTGTTTCCTTTGCCTGTGGGACAGTCGCGCCACTATAGAACATTACACCAAAAGTGACTGGCCACTTAGGTATACATATGTCCCAGGGATAAGCAATGTCCAGTCTGTCCCTTTAGTGGATCCCCAAAAGATCTATCTGCCACCTCTTCACATTAAACTTGGTTTAATGAAGAATTTTGTTAAAGCAATGGGTAAAGTCAATTCTGAAGGGTTCCAATACCTTTCAAGGAAATTTCCGAAGGTTACTGCAGCAAAATTGAAGGAAGGAATTTTTTTGGGCCACAAATAAGGGAGGTTTTGAATGACACTGAATTTGAAAAATTACTAAGTCCGCTGGAATTGAAGGCTTGGCTGGCGTTCAAATGGATATGTGAAAACTTTCTTGGAAGCAACAAGTCACCTGCGTATAAGGATGGAGTCAAGAACCTCCTTGATGCCTTCAAAGAAATGGAGTGTCGAATGTCGTTAAAATTCACTTCCTGCATTCCCACTTAGATTTCTTTCCTGAAAACCTTGGTGCAGTGAGTGACGAGCAAGGAGAGCGCTTCCATCAAGATATTCAGATGATGGAGAAGCGCTACCAAGGATATTGGAATGAAAGCATGATGGCGGACCATTGTTGGATGCTGTATCGTGACAATCCAGGCCAAATTTACAAAAGGAAATCACACTCACAGCGCTTTTAATAAAATAATGTATATATTCTTTATTTATAAGTACATTGAATAAGGTATATGATGTATTTGTTGTTTAGCATTCCTAAGTGTGATCTATACATCCATAAATTTTCTTATAGCAATATCAAAAACTTAAAAATATCAAAACCAGTGTATCTATATAACTATACGTGCTAGAAAAAAAAAAAAAACAGATTCGGAATCAGCGCGAAAAACGCATTAAGAAAAGTGTGATCATGTTTGTGATGAGAAAAAAAGTTTCATTTTGTTGGCCAGTGTTATTAATAATATTAATAATAATAATAATAATAATAATAATATATTGCTGTAATATTTTTTTGCTATTTAAATATTTGTTTTCATATATAAATAAACAAAAATCGCTTTTCCCAATGAATGGGGGTGAGAAGGCAGAAATAGCATATATACGAAAAACAGAAGGTAATGAAGAAGAGAAAAGGTAGAAACTAAAGCGTGCACATCCGTTCACGCACGCACACGCATCCCGGTGGACCAGCGTTCTAACCCCCAGTCCGACCACATTGTTAAACTCCACATCTAAGCACTTCTTTTTTATACGGTTCTTGAACTCTGATTATATAGTTTCTAAATGTCAAATTTAGTTTTTAAAACAGTTTTAGCTAGTTTCAACCAGTTTTAACTAGTTTCAACCAGTTTTAACTAGTTTCAACCAGTTTTAACTAGTTTTAACCAGTTTTCAGTATCAATGAAGCGGAAGGAGAAATGTAGTATTTCGTAGATATAATATTTCATGATGCCCAGTGAATGACATCGTTTGAATTGTCTCACATCCCGAGTAAAAAGAGAAATATAATAGGGTTGTTTAATCCCCCTCCTTCGTAACATCTAACTAAGGTCATACGACGGAGGGGACCTACAGCTTTACGTTGGATCTGAACCATCTAAGGGTCGCTCATAGTCCGGACGTAGTGGACGTCTCCCATTCAACTACTCACCAGACCCAGTGTCGCTTAACTTCGCTGATCGAAAGGGAAGCGGTGTTACGACACCAGCCACGACGTATCCCCACCCCAAGTAATCATTACTCGCTTCGTCCCCATTGGTTCAGAAACAATGCTTTGAACCACATGACAAAAATTAGAGTAGACTTTGTTTCGGAATGTGGAGAAATAGTTTCCTAAATTATGTTCTGTCTCACGGATTTTTTATAATAGGCTTCGTAAATCTAAGTTTACTTAGATCAGTTTACGCTAGATTAGGTTAGGTAAAGTTAGTTTAAATTAGGTCAAATTTGATGAGGTTAAATCATTTCATGTTTGGTCGTCTTTTGTTAACTGAATTTAAAACACTTTTGTTGGGGAACTTTGTATTCAATAAAATTTCTGTAGAGTCAAGAGTTATTTTGTTTATCGAAGGGGTCCTCCCCTCCCCAAAGCCTTTCAAAAAAAAAAAAAAAAAAAAAAAAATTGTTGGTCAAAATTGAAGCTAAAATAAACAAAACTAAAAATTATAAAGGTCGAATTTAAATTTAAAATGAAGTTAAAATTCAAATGATCACCTTTTTTACAGCATCTTCACCAACAAAATTATGGGGTTTTATCGAATTATGTTGGTTCGCTTTCCTCCTCTAGAATCAATTCATTTCGGGTCGTAGAAATATACAAATTTCTACTCTATTTATTCCAAGCCGATTTGTTGTATATGACTGGTTGGTTGGTGAAGGTCGATTTATTGTTTATGGTTGGTTGGTGAAGGTCGATTTATTGTATGTGGTTGTATTGTATATGGTGTGCATGTGTGTGTGTGTGTGTGTGGGCGAATGGATGTGCTAATATCTTCACCGCGGGAGCAAATAATGGATTCCCATTAGTTGAGGATTATTCTTACGAGTTAGGAAGAACGTCGCTCAAAATTTTTCTTCTCTTTTCAGATATAAGAAAGAGGAAGTAGAAGTAGAGGTAGAAGAAGAAGAAGTAGGAGTAGAAGTAGGCGTTGAAGAAGAGGAAGAAGTAGATGTAGAAGTGACGTGGAAGATCCATAAACTCTGACGCTGTTTTTGTGCTTAATTTGAACTATTGAAAATTGGAAATAAACAAAAAATTAGATTAAGTTAACTCAACATAATTTAACCTTACTACTTAATATGTCTTAATTTAAGCTAAGTTAATCTATCAAAATCTGATACATAATGTATTTATATCTTTGTTAACTTAACTTTAATCTAACCTTAAACTTTCGTTTAAGTGAAAAAGTTAATTTAATAGTTAACAAATTCTGACTTAATCTATAACCTTTTAAGTTAACAAAACTTAACTTAACTCCGCTTAATTTAACCTCATCAGCCCTGATTTACCTTAATTAATAGGGCTGTCGCAGAAAAAAGTCCTGCGAAAGAATTAAAATAAAAAACTCATAAAAAATTAATAATTAGTTATTTCATGGTGTTGTTATATTAAATTTTCATATTTTCCCCAAAATACAATAAAATATTTAACTTAATTTAACATTTTCAATAATAAATTAACTTATAATAAACGTTCAATTCTGTTAACTAATCTATTTATTCAAATTGTCTTATCTAATCTAACTTAACCTAACCTACGCTAGGCTAATACATAAATTAACGCATACTAACATTTTTTTAGTCTTTCTTAATTTGGCCTAAAAATATTAAATACTAACATGAAATTATTCATCTTAACCTCAACCAAAACCAAACTTAACCAAACCTAATCCACAGGGTACGTTAACTTAGTTTATAAATTTTTATGGTTATTCATCCAAACAGGATTACGATCAACCACAATTAGGATTACGATTGTAATTTATATTTTACTTTTAATCCTATTGCTATTATTATTAATATATATATATACAGGATCAAGTAAAGATAAGCACCCCCAGCCTTCTTTAATTAGCCTTATAAGGCTAACTAACAAAAATATTACGACCTAACCTAACCAATCGTCAACGGCGTACAGTTGACTTAACGATTGGTTAGGTTAGGTCGTGATATTTTCGTTAGTTAGCCTTATAAGGCTAATTAAAGAAGGCTGGGGGTGCTTATCTTCACTTGATCATATATATTATATATATATATATATATATTATACATATATATATACACACACACACACACACACACGGTGTTCATAAAGTATCTTCACAAATTCAGTTGGAATTGAATTTGTAAAGATAATTTATGGCCACCCTCTACATTGATTATTATAAAATATAAAGCTAAATTATTTTATATATATATATAATTAATTTATCATATATTTAATGTATGAATATTTTATTATTAAATCCAATATTTATTTTAATAAATCATATTGAAAACTACAAAAAAAAAAAAAAAAAAAAAAACTGAACGAAACAGTATGAATAAATAAACTATTTATTTTTTCACATAAACCAAATTGGATATTGGCAAGTGTATATTTATAACATGTTTCGCCCACTGTTTCATATTGATTCGATTGGATGAACGAAAACAAATAATTTTTCATATATATATATATATATCTATCCATCACATATGTTGGTTGAGCCCACCTACTTATGTGATGATATACATATATATATATTGTGGGGCCCCGCAATTAATTTTCCGCATTTATATTATTTTTATATTAGTTACCGACAAACCAATTTTGCGCGCTACCAAATTGTATATATTTTATCATTGTTTGTTTTTTCTGTTTAAGGTGCTTCAACCCTGCTGGAATTATGTTGTTTTTTCTGTTTAAGGTGCTTTCAACCCTGCTGGATTATTGACACCATTTTTTTTTTTTTTTTTTTGTAGAGAAAGGTGGTGAAACAAGTAGTAGAAGAAATTATGTTGTTTTTTCTGTTTAAGGTGCTTCAACCCTGCTGGATTATTGACACCATTTTTTTTTTTTTTTTACCCCCCGAAGGAAGGTTGCAAAATATGGTACATGATTATTATAGAAGAAATTATATAATTTTAAGAATCATATATAATCTTTATAAATAAGTATTGTACATAAAATATATATAAATTTATGTACAATACTTATTTATAAAGATTATATATGATTCTTAAATTACACAATGATAAAATATATACAATTTGGTAACGCGCAAAATTGGTTTGTCGCTAACTAATATAAAAATAATATAAATGCGGAAAATTAACTGCGCGGCCCCACTATATATATATATATATATATATATATATATATATATATATATATATAAAAGGATGGCATACTGGTATGTATATATATATTATATATATGGTATAATGAGGGTATACGTACAGATACTTTAGATTTAAACAGGGGTCCCCAACCTTTTCAGGAGGTCGACAGAGCACCAATACTTTTCTAGTGCCACATTTGAAAAGGTTTTGGGTTATTCATCCGCGGGAGGAAAGCTACCGGTCCCCCAATACTGTAATATATCTATTTTCCGTGTTATTATGAAGTTATGAGCAAATAAACAACTGACTGAACTGTATTAATTGACTAATACTAGTTACGTTATCATCAACCCTTTTTCATAACTGAAAATTATTAATTATTATTTTTTCCTATTACTATTGCTATCACTTGCCATTTTCACTAAATCCTATTCATTTTGCCTAAAAAGCTTCCATGCTTTCAACGGCATATTCGAATTAGAATACTGTAAATATATTAATGTCATATCAAGTACGTCAATTGTACAGAAAAATATTTTCTTTTTTGAATAAAAGCCATTACAGATGTATGACGTGGTGAGATACAGACCCTGAGTGAAGTGGTACCCAATTGCCGGTCCGAGGTATTTTATAACTAATTTCTGCCGGTCCCTGTTTGCGTAGAAGTTTAATTAGGCCGGCCGCACATAGGATCGTCTTGCGACTGACGACTTGAGTCGTGACGACTGCAGCGACGCGACGCAATTCTGGGGAATTTGTTCGTCTAAGTTCGCTGCAGTGTGCGGGGTTGGCATTCTGTCAATGTAAAATAACACGCGACTCGAGTCATCCGTCGTGAGTCGCAAGACGATCGTGCGTGCGACCAACCTAAGAACCACTTTATGGAAATCTTCACGAGGTGATTTTAAGAGTTTTTTTCAGTAAACAAACCCAAACATACCAAGACAAAGTTAATTTAGTGTTTTTGTTAAATTTCGTTAATTAATGCAGGATGTTAACGATTTTCATCAATTCACATATTAACAAAGGAAGCCATTTTGGCAAATTTAATTTTTTGTTTAAATCTGGAAGCAGTTGCGAAATTTTTTAGAATCTTATCAACAGTGTTGCCGTGTCTGTTTTGTTTTTTTACGTAGGAAGGAGGGACCTAGGGTGAATACCCCAAAAGCGCCCCCCCCCCACCCCACCTCGGAAGAAGAAGAAGAGAGCCAAAATGAAGGTCCAAAGCCAAAATCAAGATTATTATGTAAGATTGTCATTTTAGAAGTTTTTAAAAAAATTACACATTAGTGCGAATTTCTACCAATTTCTACCATTGGGCACTAATGGGTTACGGAAGAAACGGAAATAATAAAATACGGACTAGTTGTGGTTTGATAGGGTCATTTAACCTCCCCCCCTTTGCAACATATGTAGTCGTATGAGGGAGGGGACCTACAGTTTTATTCGGAATCCAAGCCGTCTAATGGTCGCTGCATAATCTGACCCCGGAGAACGGTCCCACATCCAACTACTCTTCAGACTCAACGTCGCTTAACTTCGCTGATCGACTGGAAGAGGTGTTACGACATTGGTCACAACGTAACCCAAATGCGGACTATGATTCACTATACTGTATTTTTTATCATGAGTAAGCAACCAACCACAAATATTCTTTTGGGCAAATAAAAAAAATACCTAAAAATAGGTCTGTTCTTTCTACATGATATTTTTACCTTCAATGTTTTTCCTGAAAAGGCAATTAAAGAATATGAATGATTCAAGTAAAAATATTATTTCGTGTTTCATTTTGACCATTTATGGACGACTGTAACAAATTGGTAACGTTTCAAATACACGCATTCATAACTTAAGCCTACAAAAATCCGTCATTAAAAGATTAAATTGATGCCTGTTTGATATAAGTATAAGTATGAGAGCAGGTACAAAATACTTAGGTACTTATATGTAAGAAATGCCATCCGTGATATATATATATAAACTTATATTGTACTCCTTTGTATATGAATAAAGAAGCTGGTTTGTAATAAAAATTGTTTTATTTAAAATAAAGACCTTTTTCGAGAACAGTCCGAAATCCAATCCAATCCAGAATCACCAAATCAGAGCCAAATCCGGAAAGCACTTTTGGACTTATTGGATTGTCATATCGGATATACATACATTCCACAAAATTTTATTGCTAACAGAAAGGGGAATAAGAGATCCATCTGATAAATCAGAAAAAAAAAGAATTCTCTCTTTCCCATATCCACACCCATATAGAATTGTGGAAAAAAATTCACCGAAAAAATTAAAATCTCAAAAACTTCTCTCCAACCCAGATTACTAATTATTAATTTTGGGGCGTTTGTTTCAATTTCATTTCGCTGGAAAAAAATTAAGATAGACCTATCAAAATAATTTTTTTTTATATTTTAGGTTTTCGTCAATTCGTTTACAATCTCGTAGAATTGATAGGTTTGGTTTATATAGAAATTAAGATATTTATTGTGTCATAAATATCTTAATATGTTAATATACTATTATTGTTAACAAATTATAAGGCCTATGCTCAAGCAGTGGTGGAGATAACTCCGACGTTACGGCGTGAGGGGCTAATCTAACAATTTTTCACTAACCTTACAATTCCGGCCGAATTGTTCATTCTGACGAAGGTCGTCAAACTTTTCACTCCACCTTAGACCTACAGTTTAACGTGGAATCCGAACCACGCCCCACCAGTAGCCCAGCGTCTTAAGCACTAGGTCACCCAGTGCCTTCACCTAATATATGCCAGCATTGCTGCATATATTGCATACATCGCAAATTTGAAGGCTTTGGCAGAAGTTATACAAAGGAATGCAAAGGACACCAAACAGTAACAGACAGGCTTGTCCCCTACGAGGCTGCCTGTTTAAAAAAGGTTGAAAGGAAGTAAGAAAATTTAAAGAAGTGAAAGTTTTAAAACAAAGCCAAGAAGGGAGGTCGAAAGGAAGTAAGAAAATTTAAAGACGAGTGAAAGTTTTAAAACAAAGCCAAGAAGGAGGTCGAAAGGAAGTAAGAAAATTTAAAGACGAGTGAAAGTTTTAAAACAAAGCCAAGAAGGGAGGTCGAAAGGAAGTAAGAAAATTTAAAGACGAGTGAAAGTTTTAAAACAAAGCCAAGAAGGGAGGTCGAAAGGAAGTAAGAAAATTTAAAGACGAGTGAAAGTTTTAAAACAAAGCCAAGAAGGAGGTCGAAAGGAAGTAAGAAAATTTAAAGACGAGTGAAAGTTTTAAAACAAAGCCAAGAAGGGAGGTCGAAAGGAAGTAAGAAAATTTAAAGACGAGTGAAAGTTTTAAAACAAAGCCAAGAAGGAGGTCGAAAGGAAGTAAGAAAATTTAAAGACGAGTGAAAGTTTTAAAACAAAGCCAAGAAGGGAGGTCGAAAGGAAGTAAGAAAATTTAAAGACGAGTGAAAGTTTTAAAACAAAGCCAAGAAGGGAGGTCGAAAGGAAGTAAGAAAATTTAAAGACGAGTGAAAGTTTTAAAACAAAGCCAAGAAGGGAGGTCGAAAGGAAGTAAGAAAATTTAAAGACGAGTGAAAGTTTAAAACAAAGCCAAGAAGGGAGGTCGAAAGGAAGTAAGAAAATTTAAAGACGAGTGAAAGTTTTAAAACAAAGCCAAGAAGGGAGGTCGAAAGGAAGTAAGAAAATTTAAAGACGAGTGAAAGTTTTAAAACAAAGCCAAGAAGGGAGGTCGAAAGGAAGTAAGAAAATTTAAAGACGAGTGAAAGTTTTAAAACAAAGCCAAGAAGGGAGGTCGAAAGGAAGTAAGAAAATTTAAAGACGAGTGAAAGTTTTAAAACAAAGCCAAGAAGGGAGGTCGAAAGGAAGTAAGAAAATTTAAAGACGAGTGAAAGTTTTAAAACAAAGCCAAGAAGGGAGGTCGAAAGGAAGTAAGAAAATTTAAAGACGAGTGAAAGTTTTAAAACAAAGCCAAGAAGGGAGGTCGAAAGGAAGTAAGAAAATTTAAAGACGAGTGAAAGTTTTAAAACAAAGCCAAGAAGGAGGTCGAAAGGAAGTAAGAAAATTTAAAGACGAGTGAAAGTTTTAAAACAAAGCCAAGAAGGGAGGTCGAAAGGAAGTAAGAAAATTTAAAGACGAGTGAAAGTTTTAAAACAAAGCCAGAAGGAGGTCGAAAGGAAGTAAGAAAATTTAAAGACGAGTGAAAGTTTTAAAACAAAGCCAAGAAGGGAGGTCGAAAGGAAGTAAGAAAATTTAAAGACGAGTGAAAGTTTTAAACAAAGCCAAGAAGGGAGGTCGAAAGGAAGTAAGAAAATTTAAAGACGAGTGAAAGTTTTAAAACAAAGCCAAGAAGGGAGGTCGAAAGGAAGTAAGAAAATTTAAAGACGAGTGAAAGTTTTAAAACAAAGCCAAGAGGGGAGGTCGAAAGGAAGTAAGAAAATTTAAAGACGAGTGAAAGTTTTAAAACAAAGCCAAGAAGGGAGGTCGAAAGGAAGTAAGAAAATTTAAAGACGAGTGAAAGTTTTAAAACAAAGCCAAGAAGGGAGGTCGAAAGGAAGTAAGAAAATTTAAAGACGAGTGAAAGTTTTAAAACAAGCCAAGAAGGGAGGTCGAAAGGAGTAAGAAAATTTAAAGACGAGTGAAAGTTTTAAAACAAAGCCAAGAAGGGAGGTCGAAAGGAAGTAAGAAAATTTAAAGACGAGTGAAAGTTTTAAAACAAAGCCAAGAAGGGAGGTCGAAAGGAAGTAAGAAAATTTAAAGACGAGTGAAAGTTTTAAAACAAAGCCAAGAAGGGAGGTCGAAAGGAAGTAAGAAAATTTAAGACGAGTGAAAGTTTTAAAACAAAGCCAAGAAGGAGGTCGAAAGGAAGTAAGAAAATTTAAAGACGAGTGAAAGTTTTAAACAAAGCCAAGAAGGGAGGTCGAAAGGAAGTAAGAAAATTAAAGACGAGTGAAAGTTTTAAAACAAAGCCAAGAAGGAGGTCGAAAGGAAGTAAGAAAATTTAAAGACGAGTGAAAGTTTTAAAACAAAGCCAAGAAGGGAGGTCGAAAGGAAGTAAGAAAATTTAAAGACGAGTGAAAGTTTTAAACAAAGCCAAGAAGGGAGGTCGAAAGGAAGTAAGAAATTTAAAGACGAGTGAAAGTTTTAAAACAAAGCCAAGAAGGGAGTCGAAAGGAAGTAAGAAAATTTAAAGACGAGTGAAAGTTTTAAAACAAAGCCAAGAAGGAGGTCGAAAGGAAGTAAGAAATTTAAAGACGAGTGAAAGTTTTAAAACAAAGCCAAGAAGGGAGGTCGAAAGGAAGTAAGAAAATTTAAAGACGAGTGAAAGTTTAAAACAAAGCCAAGAAGGGAGGTCGAAAGGAAGTAAGAAAATTTAAAGACGAGTGAAAGTTTTAAACAAAGCCAAGAAGGAGGTCGAAGGAAGTAAGAAAATTTAAAGACGAGTGAAAGTTTTAAAACAAAGCCAAGAAGGGAGGTCGAAAGGAAGTAAGAAAATTTAAAGACGAGTGAAAGTTTTAAAACAAAGCCAAGAAGGGAGGTCGAAAGAAGTAAGAAATTTAAAGACGAGTGAAAGTTTTAAAACAAAGCCAAGAAGGGAGGTCGAAAGGAAGTAAGAAAATTTAAGACGAGTGAAAGTTTTAAAACAAAGCCAAGAAGGGAGGTCGAAAGGAAGTAAGAAAATTTAAAGACGAGTGAAAGTTTTAAAACAAAGCCAAGAAGGGAGGTCGAAAGGAAGTAAGAAAATTTAAAGACGAGTGAAAGTTTTAAAACAAAGCCAAGAAGGGAGGTCGAAAGGAAGTAAGAAATTAAAGACGAGTGAAAGTTTTAAAACAAGCCAAGAAGGGAGGTCGAAAGGAAGTAAGAAAATTTAAAAGACGAGTGAAAGTTTTAAACAAAGCCAAGGGGAGGTCGAAAGGAAGTAAGAAATTTAAAGACGATGAAAGTTTTAAAACAAGCCAAGAAGGAGGTCGAAAGGAATAAGAAAATTTAAAGACGAGTGAAAGTTTTAAAACAAAGCCAAGAAGGAGGTCGAAGGAGTAAGAAAATTTAAAGACGAGTGAAAGTTTTAAAACAAGCCAAGAAGGGAGGTCGAAAGGAAGTAAGAATTTAAAGACGAGTGAAAGTTTTAAAACAAGCCAAGAAGGAGGTCGAAAGGAAGTAAGAAAATTTAAAGACGAGTGAAAGTTTTAAAAACAAAGCCAGAAGGGAGGTCGAAAGGAAGTAAGAAATTTAAAGACGAGTGAAATTTTAAAACAAAGCCAAGAAGGGGGCGAAAGGAAGTAAGAAATTTAAAGACGAGTGAAAGTTTTAAACAAAGCCAAGAAGGGAGGTCGAAAGGAAGTAGAAAATTTAAAGACGAGTGAAAGTTTTAAAACAAAGCCAAGAAGGGAGGTCGAAAGGAAGTAAGAAATTTAAAGACGAGTGAAAGTTTTAAAACAAAGCCAAGAAGGGAGGTCGAAGGAAGTAAGAAATTTAAAGACGAGTGAAAGTTTTAAAACAAAGCCAAGAATGGAGGTCGAAAGGAGTAAGAAAATTTAAAGACGAGTGAAGTTTTAAACAAAGCCGAAGGGAGGTCGAAAGGAGTAAGAAAATTTAAAGACGAGTGAAATTTTAAAACAAAGCCAAGAGGGAGGTCGAAAGGAAGTAAGAAAATTAAAGACGAGTGAAAGTTTTAAAACAAAGCAAGAAGGGAGGTCGAAAGGAAGTAAGAAAATTTAAAGACGAGTGAAAGTTTTAAAAACAAAGCCAAGAAGGGAGGTCGAAAGGAAGAAAAATTTAAAGACGAGTGAAAGTTTTAAAACAAAGCCAAGAAGGGAGTCGAAAGGAAGTAAGAAAATTTAAACAGTGAAAGTTTAAAACAAAGCCAAGAAGGGAGGTCGAAAGGAGTAGAAAATTTAAAGACGATGAAAGTTTTAAAACCAAAGCCAAGAAGGGAGGTCGAAAGGAGTAAGAAATTTAAAGACGAGTGAAAGTTTTAAAACAAAGCCAAGAAGGGAGGTCGAAAGGAAGTAAGAAAATTTAAAGACGAGTGAAAGTTTTAAAACAAAGCCAAGAAGGGAGGTCGAAAGGAAGTAAGAAATTTAAAGACGAGTGAAAGTTTTAAACAAAGCCAAGAAGGGAGGTCGAAAGGAAGTAAGAAAATTTAAAGACGAGTGAAAGTTTTAAAACAAAGCCAAGAAGGAGGTCGAAAGGAAGTAAGAAATTTAAAGACGAGTGAAAGTTTTAAAACAAAGCCAAGAAGGGAGGTCGAAAGGAAGTAAGAAATTTAAAGACGAGTGAAAGTTTTTAAAACAAAGCCAGAAGGGAGGTCGAAAGAAGTAAGAAAATTTAAAGACGAGTGAAAGTTTTAAAAAAACAAAGCCAAGAAGGGAGGTCGAAAGGAGTAAGAAAATTTAAAGACGAGTGAAATTTTAAAACAAAGCAAGAAGGGAGGTCGAAAGGAAGTAAGAAAATTTAAAGACGAGTGAAAGTTTTAAAACAAAGCCAAGAAGGGAGGTCGAAAGGAAGTAGAAAATTAAAGACGAGTGAAATTTTAAAACAAAGCCAAGAAGGGAGTCGAAAGGAATAAGAAATTTAAAGCGAGTGAAAGTTTTAAAACAAAGCCAAGAAGGGAGTCGAAAGGAAGTAGAAAATTTAAAGACGAGTGAAAGTTTTAAACAGCCAAAAGGAGGTCGAGGAAGTAAGAAAATTTAAAGACGAGTGAAAGTTTTAAAACAAGCCAGAGGGAGGTCGAAAGGAAGTAAGAAATTTAAAGACGAGTGAAAGTTTTAAAACAAGCCAAGAAGGAGGTCGAAAGGAAGTAAGAAAATTTAAGACGAGTGAAAGTTTAAAACAACCAAGATAGGGAGGTCGAAAGGAAGTAAGAAAATTTAAAGACGAGTGAAAGTTTTAAACAAAGCCAAGAGGGAGGTCGAAGGAAGTAGAAATTTAAGACGAGTGAAAGTTTTAAAACAAAGCCAAGAAGGGAGGTCGAAAGGAAGTAAGAAATTTAAAGACGAGTGAAAGTTTTAAACAAAGCCAAGAAGGGAGGTCGAAAGGAATAAGAAAATTTAAAGACGAGTGAAAGTTTTAAACAAAGCCAAGAAGGTAGTCGAAAGAAGTAAGAAAATTTAAGACGAGTGAAGTTTAAAACAAGCCAGAAGGGAGGTCGCAAAGGAAGTAAGAAAATTTAAAGACGAGTGAAAGTTTTAAAACAAAGCCAAGAAGGGAGGTCGAAAGGAATAGAAAATTTAAAGACGAGTGAAAGTTTTAAAACAAAGCCAAGAAGGGAGGTCGAAAGGAAGTAAGAAAATTAAAGACGAGTGAAGTTTTAAAACAAAGCCAAGAAGGGAGGTCGAAAGGAAGTAAGAAAATTTAAAGACGAGTGAAAGTTTTAACAAAGCCAAGAAGGGAGGTCGAAAGGAAGTAAGAAAATTTTAAAGACGAGTGAAAGTTTTAAAACAGCCAAGAAGGAGGTCGAAAGGAAGTAAGAAAATTTAAAGACGAGTGAAGTTTAAAACAAAGCCAAGAAGGAGGTCGAAGGAAGTAAGAAAATTTAAAGACGAGTGAAGTTTTAAAACAAAGCAGAAGGGAGGTCGAAAGAATAAGAAAATTAAAGACGAGTGAAAGTTTTAAAACAAAGCCAAGAAGGGAGGTCGAAAGGAAGTAAGAAAATTTAAGACGAGTGAAATTTTAAAACAAAGCCAGAAGGGAGGTCGAAAGGAAGTAAGAAAATTTAAAGACGAGTGAAGTTTTAAACAAAGCCAAGAAGGGAGGTCGAAAGGAGTAAGAAAATTTAAGACAGTGAAAGTTTTAAAACAAAGCCAAGAAGGGAGGTCGAAAGGAAGTAAGAAAATTTAAAGACGAGTGAAAGTTTAACAAAGCAAGAAGGGAGGTCGAAAGGAAGTAAGAAATTTAAAGACGAGTGAAAGTTTTAAAACAAAGCCAAAGGGAGTCGAAAGGAAGTAAGAAAATTTACAGACGATGAAATTTTTAAAAAAAGCCAAGAAGGGAGGTCGAAAGGAAGTAAGAAAATTTAAAGACGAGTGAAAGTTTTAAAACAAAGCCAAGAGGGAGGTCGAAAGGAAGTAAGAAAAATTTAAAGACGAGTGAAAGTTTTAAAACAAAGCCAAGAAGGGAGGTCGAAAAGGAAGTAAGAAATTTAAAGACGAGTGAAAGTTTTAAAACAAAGCAAGAAGGGGTCGAAAGGAAGTAAGAAAATTTAAAGACGAGTGAAAGTTTTAAAACAAAGCCAAGAAGGGAGTCGAAAGGAGTAAGAAAATTTAAAGACAGTGAAAGTTTAAACAAAGCCAAGAAGGGAGGTCGAAAGGAAGTAAGAAAATTTAAAGACCGAGTGAAAGTTTTAAACAAAGCTAAGAAGGGAGGTTGAAATGAAGTAAGAAATTTAAAGACGAGTGAAGTTTTAAAACAAAGCTAAGAAGGGAGGTTGAAAGGAAGTAAGAAGATTTAAAGACGAGTGAAAGTTTTAAAACAAAGCCAGAAGGGAGGTTGAAAGGAAGTAGAAAATTTAAGACGAGTGAAAGTTTTAAAACAAAGCCAAGAAGGGAGGTTGAAAGGAAGTAAGAAAATTTAAAGACGAGTGAAAGTTTTAAAACAAAGCCAAGAAGGGAGGTCGAAAGGAAGTAAGAAAATTTAAAGACGAGTGAAAGTTTTAAAACAAAGCCAAGAAGGGAGTCGAAAGGAAGTAAGAAATTTAAAGACGAGTGAAAGTTTTAAAACAAAGCCAAGAAGGGAGGTCGAAAGGAATAAGAAAATTTAAAGACGAGTGAAAGTTTTAAAACAAAGCCAAGAAGGGAGGTCGAAAGGAAGTAAGAAAATTTAAAGACGAGTGAAAGTTTTAAAACAAAGCCAAGAAGGGAGGTCGAAAGGAAGTAAGAAAATTTAAAGACGAGTGAAAGTTTTAAAACAAAGCCAAGAAGGGAGGTCGAAAGGAAGTAAGAAAATTTAAAGACGAGTGAAAGTTTTAAAACAAAGCCAAGAAGGGAGGTCGAAAGGAAGTAAGAAAATTTAAAGACGAGTGAAAGTTTTAAAACAAAGCCAAGAAGGGGGTCGAAAGGAAGTAAGAAATTTAAAGACGAGTGAAAGTTTTAAAACAAAGCCAAGAAGGGAGGTCGAAAGGAAGTAAGAAATTTAAAGACGAGTGAAAGTTTTAAAACAAAGCCAAGAAGGGAGGTCGAAAGGAAGTAGAAAATTTAAAGACGAGTGAAAGTTTTAAAACAAAGCCAAGAAGGGAGGTCGAAAGGAAGTAAGAAAATTTAAAGACGAGTGAAAGTTTTAAAACAAAGCTAAGAAGGGAGGTTGAAAGGAAGTAAGAAAATTTAAAGACGAGTGAAAGTTTTAAAACAAAGCTAAGAAGGGAGGTTGAAAGGAAGTAAGAAAATTTAAAGACGAGTGAAAGTTTTAAAACAAAGCCAAGAAGGGGTTGAAAGGAAGTAAGAAATTTAAAGACGAGTGAAAGTTTTAAAACAAAGCCAAGAAGGGAGGTTGAAAGGAAGTAAGAAAATTTAAAGACGAGTGAAAGTTTTAAAACAAAGCCAAGAAGGGAGGTTGAAAGGAAGTAAGAAAATTTAAAGACGAGTGAAAGTTTTAAAACAAAGCCAAGAAGGGAGGTTGAAAGGAAGTAAGAAAATTTAAAGACGAGTGAAAGTTTTAAAAACCAGCCAAGAAGGGAGGTTGAAAGGAAGTAAGAAATTTAAAGACGAGGAAAGTTTTAAAACAAAGCCCAGAAGAGAGGTTGAAAGGAAGAAAAAGATTAAGATAAAGTGAAAATTTTAAATAAAGAGGAGAGAATCCAAGTGAAAATTCTACATTATTTCTACACGCTAACAAATGCCTGTAACTGGGGGTTTAAGACAAGATAAGCATCTAGTCTCTTGTTAAAGCATTCAATCGAATTACTTTGAACTACACTGGCTGGCAATTCATTCCACAAGGTAACCATAGTAATTGTAGATTGATTGAAACAAAATGTTGGGACATGAAGACATGTAAGTCACGAGTAAGTCACGAGTAAGTGACCAAAGTATGGATTTCAGGTAAATCGAAAAAAGTAGGTAGGTATATACAACAAACCACTTTTGTAGGTAATATGATGAAAAAGGGAAAGGCAAAGAGAAAGTATTTTACGTGATCTTCGGGGTGGTCCAAAAGTGGTGTTAGCCCCCACCTTTATCAACTTTAGGGGACCATGGTTCCTTTGGCACCCCCGTCGATCCGCTAATATGCTCAGGACAACTTTTAACATTTCGGAGACCCTTGTTCATAAAAACAAAAAATCGCTTTTAATACGATTTGTTTCTACAGGGGGCTGACAAAAGTAAATAGACAGCTTGAGGGGGGGGGTTCATAATTTTTTATTTGATAATAAAAGTTAATAAATAATAATATTTTTGAATGAATATATTCATACTCGTGTTCCTTTCCCCCTTTAAAGCATTACGTAAAGAGGGGACACACGTTCTGGCATTCCATTAATGAGCTTTGCCATTTTTTCTTGAGGACAATCATCCGTGGTGTCTGTTTACTTCTGTCAACCCAAGCCTCTTTATATAACGGTAAACCAAGCTTTCCCAGTCAGGCAGCCCGAAAACTATCGTTATACCAGGCAAACTTACCAGATTATTTTCACGCCTCGACTCAATTCCGTTTCGTTTGCTTACTATCTGCTTACTTTCTGCTTACTATCATCGTCAAGTGAATATTCTCAATTCCGTGAAGTGAATTGATGTAAAAAAAGATACGATAAAAGTGAACTTATTTTAAGTACGTTCTTTGAATTGAAATGAATAACTTTCATTAATAATAAAATAAATACATTTGTTTTACAATGACATAAATAAATGTGAAGCTGCACTATTTATTTTATTTAATTTGGTCCTTAAAGCTTTAGGCTTTACTGGGCTCTTATTAAAAATAAGCAGATAGTTATTATTAATTAATAATAATAATAAGTATTATTAATAGTTAAAGTATCTATTTATCTTAAATTATTATTATCGATATGACAAGGTAAGGTCATTATTGAAGGTATAATACCAATACCATACAAAGAAATCAATATTATACACGAGAGATAAGAACTGAACAATCACGAGTGATGTTTTTATCTCAGATTACACACGAGAAATGAATAAACATAGTATGGACATTAATCCTAGATTTTTGTTAATATGCCATTATTAATCGGGATTTCAACTTCGTTTTAAATGAAGTTACATTCACGATATTTTTTATATCGGCATTTAAGTCGTTCCATAGTTTCAATTTAATGAAATGGATAGTTTTTGAGATGAAGACAATCTAAATTGAGGTATAACATGCTTTGATCTATTGCTGGTCTGATACAAGTGGATTTCTTGATGAGTTACAAATATCTATTTACCCATTGTAAATTAATGATTTTGTTCTTACACTCGTAAATAAAAAGAATGAGCCAGTTTGGTTACATCATCGAGCTATAGTAGTTTTAGGTCCTTAAATAATGCACCAGAATGATCAGGGAAATTGACGTCAGATAACCTTATTTGCTCATTTTTGGATGACAGAGAAACTGTTTAAAGCGTTGTTAGCGGAGTTTCCCCAAACAAGGGTGCAGTACGTTATATAAGGAAGAACAAGAGTATGATAAAGAGTCAATAAAACTTGGTTATGGACTACATTTCTAAGTTTAAACATTATAGCAACGCTCCTTGAAATCTTTTTCGCGATATAATTTACATGATCACTCCATTGCAAATTCTTATCTAGCATTACACCAAAAACTGTTACAGTACACTCCTTTATAGCGATTTCATTAATATTAAGTTTATTAAGATTATACATTTCTTTTATTAGCAAAAATCATGAAATTTGTTTTACTGGTATTTAGGAACAGTTTATTGGTGGTCAACATTACATTACACTGGTGAATTCCAAATTAAATATATTCTTAGCTGAATTAACATCTTTGCAAGAAAAAGACACACTTGTATCATCTGCAAACATTATGAAGTTCAGTATATCAGATGAACGTGGAAGGTCATGTATATATATTAAAAATAACAGTAAACTCAGAACTGAGCTCTGTGGCACACCATGTTTGACAAGCGCTTTAGTTAACCCTATATGGACAACTGTTACAAATTTTTAACCTTTCATATACACGCATTTATAACTTAACCCTACAGAAAAATCTGTCTATAGAGGGTTAAGCAAACCTTATTTACTGATACAAAATGATATCTACTGGACAAATAACTTTTAAACCAATCAATGATTGCTCCTCTAACGCCGTAACAATATAATTTATTAAGTAGAATATTATGGTCTATTACATCAAACGCCTTACTCAAATCCATAAATATTGATATCATTATTTCTTTGTTCTCTTTAGCTATATTTACATTTTCCATAAGATTTAAAATAGCCATTTCCGATGTTTTATCATTATGGAAGCCATATTGATTTAGAGATAATAAATTGTAGGATTCTAAATATCGCTACATTCTACTTTTTACAATTTTTTTCAAAAACTTTGCTGAACACACATAATGAACACACCGTTTCAGTCTTTACTACGGTCTTTTTCAAGTACAGTTGAAAGGGAATAGAGGAAGATAGTCACTTTATGAGGCAAGTGGGGTCGAAAGTGAGGGAGAAGGGATAAGGAAAAGGAGGAAGACAAAAGATTCAGGAACAGTGAAATCACAAAATGAAATAAATATAGGGTCTATTCCTTCGGAAAAACACACACACACACACACACGTATATGACAGTATATATAAGAATAAAAAGAATAATCAACGCCTGCGTCAACATTTTAAAGATTTAATATCAGACGTTTCAGAAGTGAAACTCCCATCATCAGTGGTACGTTTAAAATTTGTACACAGATATATATATATATATATATATTATATATATATATATATATATATAAAAGGACTCCATAATTCTGAGGTTTGTTTCATTCTGCAAAGTGGTTAAAGGTGGTGTGCTCTTTATTATATTTAGAATATCTGTGAGGAATTATTTGTCGGGACGTAAATTTCGGATCGAACTTTCACATAACGTCAATAGCACCTTCATAACCATCAAATAATACCTTCGTAGAAGTATAACAATGCCTAACTATTCTGAAGAAGGGATAAAGTCGAAGGGGCTTAATTTAACCCTATAAGTTTATTGAAGAACAATTATTATCCTACTTATCCGATCAATTATAACTTTCACTCTCTATACCAGAGCATTAGAGTTGATGTCTGAAGAATATTCAAAAAACGAAACAGGGATTCGAAGCTGAACATGGCTTTCAATCAAGAAGTAGTTAAGTTAGATGTACGAACTCGCCTCGAGAAGACAGCGAACAAATTGAAAGGAGACAAGAGGGATTTCCCAATCAGAAATTAAGGAGGAGACATTCAATTATACCGGACCTCAATCTATCTCCAGATTCTTTGTTTCCTCCTTTTATGGACACGACTCCTCGAGGGGATGGTACTTGAGAAGGGAGCGGAGAATATTTAATATGTAAACAGATTTTTAAAGTGTGTATTCGTTCATTATACTTTTTCGTTTTTTTTTTTACTTAACTTAATTGTCATAATAGAACGTGTATATATATATATATATAAATATATATATATATATCTATATATATATATATACACACACATATATATATATATTATATAAACAAGTTTTATAATAACATACAAAATAATAATAATAATGATGATAATGATAATAATGATAAACCGTTAAGCCTGGTAGGTCGACCTGTGTTTGAACATGCATGCTTCCTTCTCTCATCTTTTCCCCTCCCCTCCCCTCATCACTTCTATTTATATGCTTCATAAGGGCGAGAGAGTTGACTAGAGAGCGTATTTAAACAACGTAAATATTGACCCCCATTGAATGAACCCCCCCTTTTTTTTGTGAGGAGGAGGGGTTCTGAATGACGTAATCGGTACGAGTACTGGCTTTGAAGCCACGCGACCGCCGGTTCGAGTCCCAATAGCACCTTGTTCCCCCTTTATCCCTTTCTTTCCATCGAAGGGGAAATTCTTCTGGGAGGAAGTGGCTTTGGTTTTACCTAAAGAACTGCTAAAGCTTAGAAGTCTCTAAGTAAATCGAGGGGGGGAGGTGCCAAAAGGGCCCCCCATTTGTGTGAAAAAAAATATATAAAGTATATATTTCAGGCTCTCATAGGAAGAAGTGGCTAAGCGACTTCTGAACTTAGGTTAGATATTTTGACACGAAATATGTTCAAAAGTTCAAAAGTTATGACAACTTTCAAATTGGTACGACTTTTGACTACGTTTTCTGGCGTTTTCCTTTTTACTCTTGTCGCTTAGCCAGTTCTTCCTAGGAGAGGGTCTCATTTCTGGATGTACGATTTACTAAACTCAACAAATGTTCAAATTTCTTCGACATTCAAATGAAAACAAACGAAATTCGTGTCAAAATATCCCATTTTGGTAACTATAATTTTCCTTTGACACTTTCAAACTTCAAGTTTACCGAATTATAATTTGATTGGTAAACCCGCGGTCTACCCCCTTCCCATGGAGTAATCCTGAAACCGCCACTTGGGAGAGAGGTGCTGGAGAGGGAAACAGTGGCCGGATGAACAGTTAATAGGGTTGAATTGATGAAAGGAACTGGCTAACTCAATTTTTGGAATGAGAGAGGTTTGCCGATTTCAGAGTGAACACATTCAGAATTACGAAAATGGAGGAAAGACACGAAGAAAATAGAAATCTAACTTGATGAGGATCATGAGAGAAAGTGAACGTAAATTGCAGCATGTAAACGATGAACGGCTTCTCTCGCGCGTTTGATGAAAATGTGTAACATGAACAAAATCGAATTTCATAATTCCGACGTCCAACCTTATTCAAATATATGGATTTTACATTTCAAACTACATTTCAGATTTTCAATGAAAATGACTGACCCAACCTAACCTAACTTAGTGTAACCTAACGGGGTATAATGTAACTTAACATAACCCAACTCAACCTAGCCTGTCCTAATTTAAACTAACTTTTTAGTATCGATATTGTTCAGACTGACTTTCTTCCGATATCCGATGAAAACTTTGAAAGAGGCCAAAAGCCTTCTTAAAATCTTCCAAAAAAGGGGGTAAGGGTCTGATCCTGGGCTTATTCAGAGTTAATTAAAGCGAGATAACCGTAACCGGCCTGCCGGTTTATCGTGTCGTAAGATACAGAAAAGACAATCGCCACGGTCTAGGCAGCACTGGAGCTGGAACCCAGGATTCGAAGGAGTTTCAGTATTGCCGGGAGGGTGCCCTAACCGATCGAGCCACGAGACGCTCTATCATTATTAAGAGTGTAGAAATGGTTTATATAAATTTTGGGAGGAATTTTCTTCCTGGAAATAAACATTATAATATCATTAAATTCATATTCAATATTAAGGAGTAACACTAATCCTCAACTGACACTCTTTTATGATATAGTAATCATTCTCTTTTAAAATGTTTAGCGAAAAGATGTCCCGGTCCCCGCCCCCCTTCTTCCCCCCTTCCCACCCCTCCCCTAAAAGAAAAATGTAGCAGAAATTTGGAAAAATGTAGCCCAAAATATTACTCGTAATATCCAAAAACATATCAAAGTAAAGCCCATTAATAGGTCAGGTCAAAATTAATTTTCGGATACGTTCTACTTTCTTTTACTATATAAAAATGAAAAATGAAAATGAAAAATGAAAAATGAAAAATGAAAAATGAAAAATGAAAAATGAAAAATGAAAAATGAAAAATGAAAAATGAAAAATGAAAATGAAAAATAAAAAATGAACAAATTGAAAAAAATGCAATTTCAGAGCCCGCGAATGAAAACTTTGTAAGAGTTGTTTTTCTTACTATAACTGATTTTATATAATTCAACTACGCTCATTTCGAATAAGGAGTCCATTTTTTTCTATCACGTAAGGATTTTCTGCAAAGTGGAAGGGAAAAACAACATAAATAATTATTATTTATTTCAATTTACATTAGGTCCTATTTCGCTTTGTTATACTAATTACAAATGCAAACACTTTCAAAAGAAAGACTATTAACGTCAATTACATATTCATCTTTATTCGTCCTGAGTTTTCTTGTGAGATCTCTGCCTTTTAGTTTCGAATGTACGCGTTGTTCCTTTTCTTTTATGTAATAATTCTGGAGTATCCCGTTTCAACATCCAGCAGTAATCAGCCATCATGCTGATGTCCCACCTTCCCTGATATCTCTTCTCCATTTCTTCTATGTCGTCTTGGTGAAACCGTTCTCTTTGTTCTTCGCTGAATGCTCCGAGATTCTCAGGGAAGTAATGCAAGTGTGAATGTAATAAATGTAATTTTAAACTCTTATTACAACCTAACTCTTTGAACTTATTTAGCGTGTTATTCACGATGTTTTGGTAATTTGGGTCCGTTGTTGTTTCCCAAAAATTTGCTGATAACATCCTTAAAAACAATCCACGCTTCTTTTTCCAGATTGTTCATTGTTCTTTCAAAGTGTTCATCCAAAGTCAGTTTTCTAATCTGGGGACCATCGAAAATTCCTTCTTTCAATTTTGCTTCCGAAAGAATTGGGAATTTACCACACAAATACTTAAAACCATCTCCATCTGCGTCCAAGGCCTTAACAAATTGTTTCATCAAGCCCAATTTTATGTGAAGCGGAGGTAAAAGGACTTTCGTTGTGTCAACCAAACTGTCACCCAAAATGTTTTATACAACCAGGTGTCAGGTTGACTCTACGTGGTCATTCCTTTTTTATTCAGTGCCGAGTTCTTGCTCGGCTATCCCATTCACACAAAAAACATGGAAACTTCGTATAATCTGGTTGTTGACTTAACATACAAATCACTTTTAACTCTCCGCAAAGTAGCCAACCATGTTCTTTGTATTTAACTTTAGTTAGAAGAAGCTCAAGATTTTCGTACGTTTCCTCCAAGTGAACCGAATGAGCCACAGCAACGGATGCACACAAATTACCGTTGTGAAGGACTCCTCCTTTTAAACTTCTTTTGGAAGAATCATTGAAAAGTCTCCACTCATTTGGGTCATAGACTGCAGCGCCTAGCTTAAGTATTAGTTCCGAAACATTGTTGCAATATACCAGTGAATTTTCTTGAGAAAAATATTGGGTGAATTGGGTGAAATGGGAGTTCAAGCACTCCTTGTCTCCTGTTTCACCCTCCAACCCGCCCCCTGAGCACTTCCCCAGTCGATTGGTGTCTACAGTCTCCTCATCTTAAATTAGAAGATTAGAAAATATATGTCAGGATGGATGAATAGGTTGGATAATTGAGTTGGCGGATTTTTTAATTTTTCGAATTAGACTGTATTGAGCACGTCTTGTTACTTCCGGGAGGCTTGAGATATTGTGGTTATCTAATATTTGCGAAGCTGAGCATTTTGGGGTAACTTATACTTATATTGACCACAACTTGACCCCACACACACACGCACTATATACCTTTCAAATGTTCCGTGCAATGATTCCTCATTTCACGAAGGTCAAGCTTGTTGCCCCTCCTCTAGAGTTGGCCTGATGAAGTAGTGAGTTGGTTTCTTGTACTCTCCATATCACATAGCCAGGTACGCCCGGCTCATCGTGGATTATTCTGAGCCAGGCGTCTAATCTTCTTTTGAGATGAACACCGCAACACCACTCGTGTTCCTTAGGTCTTTGGGCAGCTGATTAAACAACTATTTTCTTTCAGGGTTAAGGATGTTCCCTGTCTAGCCTTTAATTTCGGAACACGACACAGTCTGCCTTTTCTACTTTCCACTGTTGTTTGGGGAGTTACAGTGTTCAGAGTAAGATTAGGGATTAATTTCTCCATTATTTTCCAAGTGTAAATAATGGCGTATCTCTCTCTCCTCCTTTCCAGTGAATATAGATTTAATTCGCGTAACCTTTCCCAGTAATAGAGTTCTCTGCACCCCTTGATCTTGACTGTGAAGCTTCTCTGAATCCCTTCTAGCTGTCTAATGTCTTCTTTTTTATATGGGGATGTTAGGACCGAGCAGTATTCTAATTTGGGTATGATCAGTGTTTTCAGTAGAGGAATCCTTATATTCCTATCCCTTCGTTTAAAGGTTCTCAGTATCTGCCCAGTTATTCTCTTTGCTCTGTTTACTGCTATCTTATTGTGTGTTTCAAATTTCGTATCATTAGTCATCACAACTCCTAAATCTTTTGCTTTAGAATCTCTCTGAACTTCCTGTCCATTTAGGGTATAATATTCCATGAATTTTAGGTCTTCTCTTTTTCCGTACCTCAACAGTTGAAATTTCTCAGTGTTAAACTTCGTATTGTTGTCTTCCGTCCACTTGTAAATTCTCTTCCTGTCAGTTTGTAGAGATCCTATATCTATATCCTATTTCCTCTATATATCTGTATCATATATATATATATGATCATAAGTGACTGTCTTTCCTCATAAGTGGACTGTCTTTCCTCATAAGTGATCTGTCTTTCCTTGTGAACAGACGTGTTCTATCGAGCGTCCTGTTTCACCAATTGAATAAGTGGTTTCATTCGAAGTGTCTTTAAAAAAAAAAAATAAAAAATAAGTGTTTAGTGCTTTCTTAACTAAATTATCTCCTGTTATTAATTATTCATAAACGAATACATTTTATTTATTGATTTTATTTATTACTATTATTTGATTAAACCAAGGCGAGTGCACGTGGCTTGCCTTGTTTGTTTTCCTTCGAGCGTGTAAAATTCCAAAACGTGGTCTAATAAGGTTGATTTTGCCTTGCTGAGGATCATCAGGTACGGTGTGGTCACCGTCCATGGGGACAAAAGAAGGAAAAAGGGGAAAAAAGTCGGCCAAATTGTGGACAGAAGTTTTTCTTCTTTTTTTCGTTTTTTATCCATCTTTATTAATACTTTTTCTTTTCCAGAACCTTCGTCGGTAGCTTAATTAAGTATATATTCATTTAGTATAAATTTGGGTTACAGGAACCTGTTTTTGCGTTTGAAGAACATTTTTGCGGGCTTGCGCAGGTGACGTTACAATAAGCACGCGGTAGACCTACGTTTTATTTATTAATTGCTCCTTACTTATTCTAGAAGACTTACGTCGTTATTAGATTACTATTATTAACTCGATATTAATTTCCAAACGCTCGTTTTTTTTAATTAGTTAACAGCATGGCACCCCAGTGAAGCACTTGCTGTCGCTGTAAAGGAAAGTTTGCCACTTACACGTTTATTTTGGCTAATAATAATGATCAGTTAGTTTGCAAATGGTGCTCAAACATAGAATTGCTGAGGAACGAGCTGGAGCGTGAGAGGGAGGCCATAGTGAGGCTTGAAGAAAGGATGGTGCTCCTGACGGCGAAGTTAGAATCCCTTGGGCCTTCTGAGAGGAGTTATTCTTCAGTCACGGCCCCTCCTGCCTCAGTTTCTACTAATAATATAAATAATACTAATAGTCCTTTTTCTTCCCCTAGTTCCCGACCCTTCGTGCAAGTGCGTAATGGAGCCCCATTGAGACAACCTAAGACTTGTCTACCGGTATTAACGAACAATAAGTTTTCTGCTTTAGGCTTCGAAGACGTAGATGAACTTGAAATACGACTCGTTGGTGATTCCAGTGTTCGAGGGCAGCTTGAGGAATTCTGTAGGAGAAACCCCCGTCGTAGGGGCTGTTACTGCTACCCTGGTGCAAGGGTGGAGGATATAACTAATATTGTTGAATTTTTTAAAGACGGAACCTCTGAGGACACAACGTATGTTATTCATGTAGGTGCTAATAACGTTCTAAATTCTAGATCGGAAGAGCTGCTGGCTAGGTACAGGGACTTACTAGAGCGAATAAAGGAAAAACTAATAAGAGTGTTTTAACAGGTATACTTCCTCGAATTATCGAACGTGACGAGTTCTACAGCAAGGCGACCTATATTAACAATCTAAAGTCACTTTGTCAACAGGAAGGAGTGCATTTTGCGAATTTTTGGAGCGGTTTCTATGGCAGGAGGGACTTGTTCCTTGGAGATGGACTTCACCTTAATGACGTTGACCTGCGCGTTTAGGAAGACTTTTATAATACTGTTTCTTCTTTTCAGGCTGCCGTAACTCGAACGGTCCCGGCGTAATTTACTTAAAATTTCCTTCCGCGCGCGAAGGTATCGCGGTTACAAACAATTTGAAGGTTCTATCCTTAAATGCTCGTAGCCTACGAAATAAATAAACGAATTTTTTCTTGAATTGCTTGTAAAGACTATGATTTAATTGCGATAAATGAATCGTGGCTTAGCACTGAAACACGTGACTTTGCAGGGGAGTATCATATTAGAGGTTATAGACTTTGTTAAAAATAGAATAGGTAGGCGAGGAGGCGGTGTTATGTTGTATATCAAAGATAATATTGCGAGCGTTATAGAAGTAAAGCACAGAATTCCAGAACCGATAGATTCGACTATAGCAGACCTTAAATTGAACGATTTCAAACTTCTTGTTGCCGTTATATATAGGCCCCCTAATCAAACAGCTGATACGGACGAAGTGTTATATCGTGAACTTAAGAGAATAATAGGTAGTAAGCAGGCCTTAGTTATGGGTGACTTTAATTGCGCCAACGTGGATTACGAGACAATGCAGGGAGACGCGGAAACCAATCGTTTAGTTAATTTTCTCGAGGATAGCTATCTTATTAAAAAAGTTGGGGAACGTACGAGATTGGACAGTATTTTAGATTTAGTAATAACTACGCACGATAGGCTAATCACTGATCTTCAAGTAATAGAACCGTTAAGCAATAGCGATCACAATATGGTGGATTTTGTCCTCTCAATAAGTCACTGGAAACCAGCTAACTCGACTAAATTTCTTAACTTCCAACACGCAGACTTTTGTAAATTTCGAAATGAATTGTCACACGTCAATTGGGAAAACGTAATGGGGATCTCCAACGCAAAACTAATGTGGGAATCGTTTGAAACAGTATTTAGGACTATAAATGAGGAATGTGTACCGTACAAAATTAAGCGTGCGAAAGTAAATAAGAAGCCCTTGTGGTTTAGGGGGTCATTCAAAAACCACGTGGTGCTCTTTCGGGTGGTTTTCAAACCCGTCTCCCCGTGTGGTCATTTGTGGTCAATGACTTAAACACCCCCTGCAAAACCACGTAGTCTTCCGATGTCACCCCCACCCCTTTTTAATCTTATGTAAAATGTGCGGTGCCATATTAGATTTCTTATATTATTGAGAGGTAATGAGGTAAATGAACAATTGAAAGGCATATCTTCTAAATAAACTGTATTAATTGTTTGGTTCTTTAATTCAAAATAATATCTTGACTAAAAAATGTAATTTTGAAGGTTCAAAAAATTATTTATTGGAGCATACATATTCGATACATACTAACATATTGGATGCATACATATTGATTGGAGCATACAGTGCAGCGTATTTATATTTCTTCCCAAGGCTGTACTTTTTAGTCCTCTGGGACCAGGATAAAACAGGATAACCAGGATATTTTAATGCTTAGTAATGGCCACGTGGTTAAACGTCAAGACCCCCCTCCTCCATGTGGCGCTTGGTGGTTAAATAAGGAACCCCCCCTTTTAGGACTACGTGGTTTTAGGATGGCCCCTTACTTCTAGAGTAGGGGATATTATAAGGAGTAGAGATAGGGCTTATAGACTACATAAGTGCGATAAAGACAATTTGTGGTTATAAAACAACTACATATCTCTAAGGCGTGAAGCGAAAAGCGTAATAAAAAAGTGAAATCTCCATAGATCGTGACGGTAAAGAAAACCCCAAGCGATTCTTTCAATACGTCAATAATAGAAATCCAGTAAAGAGTGTCTTGGGGCCGTTGAAAAATTCTGAGGAAGAGCTAGTTTCTGAAAACAAGCAAATGGCTACCCTGCTAAACAAATTTTTTACGTCGGAAGATGTAACGAATATCCCTATGGTCATAGACATACCTTTTGACAGTGGTAATACTTTAGATAATATTGTGGTTAGTGAAAGGGAGGTAATGCGCTATATTGATAAAATGAAAATTCTTAAATCACCGGGGCCGGATTCCATATATCCCATACAACTAAGGGAATTAAAAGAAAGCATTGTCGTGCAGCTAACAAAGATTTTTAATGCGTCTATTTCTGAGGGGTACGTAACGGATAATTTCAAGTTGGCAAATGTAACACCTATTTTTAAGAAAGGCGATAAAGGTGCGGAGGGAAATTATGGGCCAATCAGTTTAACGTCTGTTGTAGGTAAGCTACTGGGCTCAATAATTAGGGATCTTATAGTCGAACACTTGGAATTGCATAACTTGATTAGAAATACGCAACACGGTTTTAGGCGAAACAAATCTTGCTTAACTAATCTTTTAGAATTTTTTCAAAGCCTGGTTGAAGTTTACGATAGTCATCGGGCGGTAGATGTAGTGTATTTAGATTTTCAAAAAGCGTTTGACACCGTACCGCACAAAAGACTCGTTGAAAAAAACTAAGGCTCTTGGAATCAGGGGTGTAGTAATAAATTGGAGAGGAGTGGTTGCGAGGTAGGAAATAGAGGGTGGTCGTTGATGGAGCGGAGTCGTGTTGGGTTAATGTAGCGAACGGCGTTCCTCATGCTTCTGTATTAGGCCCCTTGCTTTTTCTTTTATATATTAACGATTTAGATGTCGGCCTGGTCAGTACAGTTTCAAAGTTTGCGGATGACATGAAGTTGGGTGGTAGGGCAAGTAATGATGAAGATAGAGGGAAAATCCAGGAAGATCTGAACAAAATCGTTGATTGGTCAGTCACATGGCAAATGAGATTTAACGTCGATAAGTGCAAAATTTTACATATAGGTTCTCGTAACGGTAATTTTGCATATAGTATGTCAGGGAAGGAGTTGGCAAGCGTAGAACAGGAAAAAGATTTAGGAGTTATCGTCAGTGGTGATTTAAAAGTGGTGAAACAAAGTACAGCAAAGGTCAATAAGGCGAACAAAGTGCTAGGTTTTATAGCCAGGATTTTTTAGAACAAATCGCGCGATATTATTGTTCCTCTTTATAAATCATTAGTTAGACCCCATTTGGAGTACGCGATCCATTTTTGGAATTCGCATATGCGCAAAGATAAAGACAAAATCGGAGTTCAAAGACGAGCAACTAAGATGATTCCGTCGCTTAGGTCAAAGTCGTACGAGGATAGGCTTAAGGAGTTAAAATTGACTACACTCGAGACTAGGAGGCTAAGGGGTGATTTAATCCAGGTTTTTAAAATTATGAATGGGTTCGATAACGTAGATAGAGCTAGCTTTTTCGAAATATCACAGTATAATAGAACTAAAAATAATGGGTGTAAGTTGACAAGTAGAAGGTTCGAGACAGCAGTTGCCAAAAACTTTTTTACGCATAGAATAGTAAATAGGTGGAATAGTTTGCCGGTAGAAGTAATTAGTAGCACGTCTATAAACATGTTTAAAAATCGATTAGACGCATATGTTAATAGAATGGGTGTAGTTTATGGTAGTCAAATTAAGGTTTTTGTGGTTCGGAACCCACTTAAAACTGTAGGTCCCCTCCGCCACCACGGAGGACATGCGCAATACACATCTACAACCACAGTTAGGTAGACCAGCCATGAGTGGATCGTAGGGTCTTTGTTGGTCTGAAACATTATAACAGTACAACAAGAGGTACTTACGTATTATCGAGACTACCAAACTGTTCATTATGTATTTTTGCTCTCGTCATTTTCGTTTAAACTAACGAAAATATTACAACTTAACCTAACCAATCATCAAGGGCGTACAGCTGACTTAACCGGGCATTCAGTTAACCTAACCTGGCATTTCATGATTGAAAATTTCTAATGATCTGAAAAAAGGAAAGATTTTAGATTAGGTTAGGTTAGCTACGAAAAACAAATAAAACGGAAAATGCCGGGTTAGATCAATTGAATGCCCTTGATGATTGATTAGGTTAAGTTGTGATATTTTCGTTAGTTTAAACGAAAATGACGAGAGCAAAAATACATAACAGTTTGGTAATCTCGATAATACATACGTACCCAACACATATATAATATATATATATATGAAAATTATTTCACGGAAGTAACACGTGAAAAATATTTATGATGAATAAAACCACGAAGGAAAGGAAACACAGAATGGTGCTCAAGCGCTTTCGTCGAATGACATCCTCAGGAACACTGAACTACATAAAGAATTACAGCCTATATATAGGTTACAGAAAAAAAAAATATATATATATATACATACAATAAACGGAGAACTAAAAAAAAAAATAAACATTAAAGGATTGTGGGAGGAGCATACAAATTTGTAAGGAAAAACTACCGATTTTTAGCACAAGATCAAATGAATTGTTTCCAACCAATGTTATAAAGAAAAAAAAAATTATACCGGAAATGTGCCCGGGTTTTAGCACTCCGCCCTTTTTGTTTAAGTTCGATATATATAAAAAGTTGAAAAATAAACAGGATCGAGTTGAAAAAGACCTTTGCTTATGTTGAAGTTATTTGTAAATTGGATAATGGCACTCAAGAATATTTCTATTAACAATGTTGCTAGAGTGAAATAAAACAAGCATTATTCCAATCAATACAGTGGGATAACTGACAAATGGACAAAAAGGGCACTGGACGACTGTCCCGTTCTAACGGAATATTGATGCTGTTTTATACGTGTGTGCAAATCCTTTCCCGTCTGACCTATGTAAAAGGAATCACATTGTTTACAACCAATTTTATAGATAATGCCTGAATTATTGGTAGGGCTATTTTTTACTATGATATTTTTCACAATATTGTTATATGAAAATACTACATTAATATCCAAAAGTTTAAGTACATTAGCAATGTCTAAAAAGCCCGGGAAAAATGGAAGTACTAAAATATTCTTTGACAAAGTACGAGTGTTATTATTCACACGATAGAAAGTTTGTTTTGCCTTGTTGAGACAAGATTCCATAAACGCAGATGGATAACATAGATCACTTCCAATACCGTTGATTTTTTCTAATTCGGCATCGATGTATTCCGGACTGGCGATCCTAAGGGCGCGGAGAAACATTGAAGAAAAAATGGCCTTCTTAGTAGGGGTGTCATGTCCCGAGTAAAAGTGTACGTAGGACAAATTGTTTATTTTTTCCGATAGATACTAAACTTAAAAGCTGGGCTTTCCCTATGTACACGCACATCCAAAAACGGGATTGAGTTGTCTTGTTCCACTTCTAAAGTAAACTTAATGGAGGGGACTTGATCATTTAACTGAAGGAGGAAGTTATCCCGGTCACGATTCATGGGCCAGATACACAAAATATCGTCGACGTACCGCAACCAAGGGATGCCAACCCCAGGATTCTCGGAATGTCAGTAATTTCGAAAAACTCCATATAAATATTGGAGAGGAGGGGCGACAAGGGGTTGCCCATGGCCATCCCAAAAACTTGTTGATAATACTCGTTATTGAAAGTGAATTTACAGTCTTTGATGCAAAGCTTAATAAGTTCCAAAACAATGTGTGAAGGTAGTGGCAGGTCATACTTATGTAATTCTCGGGAGAGAAAGTCAAGCATATCGTCAATCGGCACTTTTGTAAACAATGAACAAACGTCAAAACGGATCAATCTATCGTTGGTTTCAGTACGTGCATTATTCAGTTTTTCAGTAAGATCCATGAAATTTTTTACATGTGAATCAGAGATAGTTCCGAGAATGGGGGACAAGACTTTGACAAGCTATTTGGAGAGTTTATAAGTAATAGAGCCCACCGAGCTAATAATAGGGCGCATAGGGTTGCCAGGTTTGTGGGTTTTAATAAGACCGTAAAGGTAGGGCAGAGAAGGTGAAGTGGACATGAAAAGCGGAATTAAGTCCTTATGATCTTTGAGAATGCGTTTCAAGCCACTATTAAATGATTTGATGACGTCATCCTGCGGGTTCTTCCTAAGTTTGCCGTATGTGGCGGGGTCCTGGAGAAACTCGTTCATCTTTCTGATGTAGTCCACTTTGTCCATAATAACTATGGTGTTAGCCTTGTCTGCTTTAGTAATATCGAGCTCCCCACCTTCTTTTAATTGTGAGAGGCTATTGCGAAAACGTTTTTTTTTATCTATAACATTGGTTGGAAACATTTAATTTGATCTTGTGCTAAAAATCGGTAGTTTTTCCTTACAAATTTGTATGCTCCTCCCACAATCCTTTAATGTTTAATTTTTATTTTTATCTCTCCGTTTATTGTATATATATAATTTTTTTTTCTGTAACCTATATATAGGCTGTAACTCTATGTACTTCAGTGTTCCTGAGGATGTCATTAGACGAAAGCGCTTGAGCACCATTCTGTGTTCCTTTCCTTCGTGGTTTTATTCATCATATATATATAGGTGTGTGTGTGTGTGTGTGTGTGTGCGCGCGCAACCTATAAACATCAATTAGGTCAAATATAAACATTTCCATGTCGTGCATCCATTCATCTGAGCAAAATTTAGGTGTTTCAATTCATTTTGTTTAGACACACTCTCATTTCCTCTCCCCCCCCCCACTCTCCCTACCCCTATCCCTAGACCATACCCCTACAGTCTCTTTCACGCTACTTGAATGCCATCGCGTCTTAAATCGAGTTTAGATGAATTGAGATTAATTAGTCCACGTCTTCGCGTGAATCCTGGCTGTGTGTGTGTGTGTGTGTCGTCTACATACGTGAATACAGGTGTGTAAAGAGTACACTACTACTACTATTAGTACTTCTGTCATCATCATTAATAATATTATTATTCCGCTGTCGCCAACGAGCAGATCTACTTAACTCGGCGGAATGAATTTACTCGTCTCTTGAGCACAAGAAAAATGAAACTTTTATTTTAATTTAAAAATTTAAAAGTGTTTTGATTCCGGTGGAGAGAATTTTTAATTCTCTCTCTCTCTCTCTCTCTCTCTCTCTCTCTCTGCTATCCAGTTTTTTACTACTGCTGGAATAGTTAAAAATTGAACTAGCTCGATAACAGGAACTGCCGCGAGTGGACCAAAAAGGTCTTTGAGGCTTCCTTGTAACTCCTTGTAACTCCCTCACACAAATATATGTTGAGAACTTCAGCAATGTTTTCATGATAAAATAATTTATGGACAAAGATTATTTCCGACCAATTTCACCACAAAAGGAGAAAAACAAAAAAATCTTGGCAAATTTTCTACATTTTATATATCAAAAGTGTGCCTACATTTTATTTATATTATATATATATATATATATATATATAATATATATATATATATATATATATATATAGTCAGGAGTCAAGGGAGCCAGAAAGTGTCTTTTCCGTTCTATTTTAAATAAAAGCAAACTGTGCCTTCGGCACCCTATCCTTCGGGTAGGGCTTGTGTGTTTCGCACAGGCCGCCTTCGGCGGCTCCCAATGTACATCTGATACGGTTTAAAATTGAAGGGATAACAATAAATTTTTTTTTCACTTTTTTAATGTATTTTTTTATTGGTTGTAGATTTAAAATTATATTATATGAGGCCCTCATAGGAAGTGGCGGCTAAGCGACGAAAGTAGAAAAAACCGCCGTTACCCCCCACCCCTGACCTTCATCAGAATGACCATTTCGGGGGGATGCAAACCAAAGGTGTGTGTGTGGTATATATATATATATATATATATATATATATATATATATATATATACATATATATATACATACAGGGTGTCCGAGAATTATCTGTACAATTTTTGGCTGTTATTAAAAGTCAACCATGAAGTGTAGAAATTCCAGTGTTATCCCATTTTACAGTGAATCTCTAAGTTTTTTCTGATACCAAGTTTTGACAAGTTTTTTAGAAATTCCAGTGTGTCCGAACATTATCTGTACAATTTCATCTTTTAATAAAATTCTTGATAACACACGTAAAAGTCTTAAACAAGATTATTTAGAATCTGTATTTTCAAAAGTTTCTTTTATTAAAGTAACGTTGTTACAAACATTCGATATGTGCACCATCAGTGATTCGCAAAACATCCAATCGATACTCCAAATGTTGCCATGTACGCTGCAGCATCTCCACATCAATTCGCTCAATAGCTGCTGTGATTCTTGCTTTAAAATCATCAATGTCTGTCACCCGCGTACATTTGTAAAAAACTTGTCAAAACGTAGTATCAAAAAAAATTTATTGAGATTCTCTGTAAAATGGGACAACACTGGAATTTCTACACTTCATGGTTGACTTTTAATAATAGCCAAAAATTGTAGAGATAATTCTCGGACACCCTGTATATATATCAGCGGCGTGCGGTGGGTAGGTCTACAGGGTAAGCGGTATTGCGTGCGAGCACACGCATTATATGTACAAATTGAATTGTACATATTATATGATTATAGTAGCTAATGATAAACTTCATACCTGGCTAGTGGGTATGTACTGTAGACTATTCTGAAAAATACGGTACTCTCTAATAAGATTTTTATTAGGGTAGGCGGCGCTTACCTAGCTTACCCTGAATGCACGCCACTGAAAATATATATATATATATATATATATCGCAAACATAGAAGCCATACAAAGGACTTTTACGTCTAAGATAGAGTTAACGAAAGGTGAAGAGTGCTGGTCTCGACTACAGTCCCTGAAACTCTAGTCTGGAAAGACGACGCGACCGGTACGCGATAATATACATATGGAAAATACTCGAGGGTCGTGTTCCTAACTTTAGAAATGAAACAAACACACTGGGATGAGAGAAGAGACAAATTCTGTACTGTCTCAGCTGTGGTGGGACAGGAGGGCCATGAAAACGAGGAAGGTAAATGCACTCGGAATATGAGGCCCGAAACCTTTTTATGTCTTGTCAAAAGAACTGAGGAACTCCCATTATAACAACCTAAATAATTTCAAGAACCAGTTGGACACGTTCCTGTGCAAAGTTCCCGATCAGCCATGCGTGGCTGGCTACGAGGGCAGAAGGAGAGCACAAACTAATTCCTTCTTTCACAAAATCCCGCAAATGTGGCGGGATGCTGCAGAGGGGTTGACCAGAACCATCGTTCGAAGCCATATATATACACACACACACAACATATATATATAATATATATATATATTATATATATATATACACACACACACATATATATATACACACACACACACATATATATACACACACACACACACACACACATGGATTCATGGATTTGTTGTACCTGGTATTCCATACATTAAAACCAAGCTCACCCTCTCGTCTGTTGTTAATTTCGCAGCCATCCCCTACCTAAAAGAAAAAAATAATATATTATAATTAACACCGAAAATTTCTATAATGCACAACTTCTGCGCCACCCTGTATATTACCGGCATCATCAGGGGGGTACCCCCAACCTAAGTGTCTTGATTTCGCTATAGGGAAACGGTGTTATAGTGTTAGCCACTGGCGTGACAGTGATAAAAGAATGTACGAGTACATTGCTAGCGTTTTGCGAACTTTTTTCTTCGCGACCCAGTGGAAGAAAAGCCCTCGCGACCCAGTGGAAGAAAAGCCCTCGCGACCCAGTGGAAGAAAAGCCCTCGCGACCCAGTGGAAGAAAAGCCCTCGCGACCCAGCGGAAGAAAAGCCCTCGCGACCCAGCGGAAGAAAAGCCCTCGCGACCCAGCGGAAGAAAAGCCCTCGCGACCCAGCGGAAGAAAAGCCCTCGCGACCCAGCGGAAGAAAAGCCCTCGTGACCCAGCGGAAGAAAAGCCCTCGCGACCCAGTGGAAGAAAAGCCCTCGCGACCCAGTGGAAGAAAAACACTTATCGCCGAGCCCCAAAACAATAATTTTTATATTAGAGCTTTCGTAAAATCACAATAAAGGTCAGTACATGCTAGCTTTAACTACTTTAACCACTTTGACCTTTTTAACCACTTTGACCACTTTAATCTCCTTAATCACTTTAACCACTTCATTTTCCTTCAAGTAATAGTGGACATCAAAGTTACTTGAGAAACCCCATTTCAAACGCATCATAGCGGAAATACACTAAATAAATAAAGAAAATAAAAACACTCGTTTTACGCACCAATTTCAAAACTATTTTGTAAAAATAATTTTCTACATCCAGTGATCCAGTGTCCAGTGACCCGTATTTCGCGACCCAGTCAGAACCCGTACTTTGAAAAACGCTGATATAATGTATATTTTGGTATATAGGTCACGAGTTCTGTGGCAATATCACAACCTTTGCGGAGTAATAATTCCAAATTCTACCCTTTTGAACATAATCCACTCTGGCTGTGTAATAAACGATGCGCCAGGCCTTATTAGACAGTGTAAACTATACCATCAGGCGTATTTACACTTCTGGAGTCAAGTCGATGGCCTAGTTTAGGGGTTCCCAACCCCGAGGTAAATTATCCGACTGGGGTAATTTGTCTTCTTTGGTCGGGTAACGAAGGTATACTAGACTAGAGTGGAAATCAATTGTTTGCCTTAGATTTAGACTCGAAAGAAAGTTCCCAACAAGAGAGGAAGTCATTTCTTTGAGAGGGAATTAAGATCCGCAGATCGTATCCTCTTCCGAGGAGCTCTCACTCATCCTTTTGGATCGATCTCCCAGTCCAAATTTCCAACTTTGTGTTTGTTGTTTACCATGTACCCCCGATATTGTTTGGTCACTTCCTGATATTAAATAATAAACTAATAATAAAGGATCACCTGAAGATCAGGGCCCCCAGCCTTCGTTAGTTAGCCTTATAAAGCTAACTAACTAAAATATCACGACTTAACCTAACCAATCGTTAGGTCAACTGTACGCCCTTGACGATTGGTTAGGTTAAGTCGTGATATTTTCGTTAATTAGCCTTATAAGGTTAATTAAAGAAGGCTGGGGGCTCTGATCTTCACGTGATCCATAATAAAAGCTGGAGTAATCGTGGATATGGAAAGTTTGGGTCTGGATAACGAAAGCAAAAAGGTTGGTAACCACGAACAGGCCCTACTTGGCTCATGTGAAGAAACTAACAGTTTTCAATATTTCTAAATTCCTTTGACTTACCAAACACTAAAACCAATTATGTTGTTGTTAAATTCATTTTTGTAATGGTTATTTTATTTATTGATTATATATTATTAATTTATTTATTTATTTATACATTTTCCTCATTAGTGGTACAAAATGAAAAGAATTAACTTTTTCCATTTCGGAAAATTTCAATTAGAGATGATCAGAGTTACTAGGGTAAAGCATGCAACGTTGCCAAATCGATAAAGCATTCAACGTTGCCAAATCATTTGTTTCAAAATTAAAGGATAATATATGGAAAAATAGAAAATAAAATTAATTTGAAATTTATTACAAATATATATATATATATATATATGCAGCAAGGCGGAGACAAGGGCAAACAACTGCAAAAACGCCCAGCACCCCCACCCCTTATAGAAAGAGAAGAAGAGCGCCAAAATACAAAACAAATGTTATATTTTGAAGGGTGCGGGGTTTCTCCTGGGGTGACGTCCTTTGCCGTGGTGACCCCCTCAAAGCAATTGATCAATCATTTATTGCTCCATTAGTCCAAGGATCTCAGGTTCCATCACTAAAATATATATATATATATATATATATATATATATATATACACTGTTGTCGTACGTCTTTTAGTCATTTTAAGTTATCAGATACGTTAAAGTCTTGGAGTAAATTTGCGTCTTGCTTTAAATAAAGTGTGGTACAGTTTCGGCAAAAAGTTCGACTATAAACGTAGAGTATTTGAAATGCACAAAAAATTACTCATTGGTACTATCTCGGTTTCGTGTTTGGAATTTTATTATCGTGTTAGAATTATGCCTAAACAAAACTCAAATTACGAAATCAAATTGTAAGCCTATAGCATTAAGCTTACTTATAGCGGATAATCTCTAGGAGCGCTCCATTTTTCAATATTAAACATGCACTCATAAAACATATACCATTTGAAAGCTCACATTTTTCTGAGACTAAAAATGTAGTAATCCAAAAGTATCAAAATAGCAATTCAAAAGTAACGATTTAATTAATTGTTTGACGCGTGAAGTCATTAACTACATTATAAAGGTTGGCTAAGTTATAAATCTCCAGTCTGTGTTGTAAGATGGTATTTTTGGTAATTGTTACGCTAACCTAACCTAACATGAATATGTTGTTATATTATCATTTGTATAATTTAGGTCTCGGGGGTACGGGGGCGGAGACCCCGTAAAGATCACGCATCACAAATTGATCGGTATAGGGTTTTATATTTAAACCTAGTTACTTTTCATTTGCTACTGATACTTTTGGATTACTACATTTTCAGACTCGGAAAAATGTGAGCTTTCAAATGGTATATGTTTTATGAGTGTATGTTTAATATTGAAAAATGGAGCCCTCCTAGAGATTTACCCTTATAGCAAACAAAATCCTAATACATAAATTTAACTAAAATCCCCTGGAAACCCTAAACCTTAATAATGAAATAAACAAACCTTAAACCCTAAAACGAAATAAATGAACAAATGCTAACTCTTAATATTGAGATCGAGTACTTACCACCTGCGTAGTTTTGAAAAACTTGTTACTTATTTAGAGATCTGATTATTAAGAATGTTTATAATATCAAATCAAATTAATCTGAAATTGCTAAACTACAATTCCTATAATAACAAACCATTGCAAAACTTTTAGTAATTACGACAAAACTAAAAAAAAATAGAGATTCTTGTGAATCGTAGGTTTAAATTCTTAGACAACACCAAGAAAATTTTAAGACTGAATACCGAAGGCGTATGCGCACAAAACTGGCCGTTCAACAGAGAACAAAACCTAAAATTGAATGACGCGTTCCTGGGCAGAAAATTCTTGAATCGGAAGTCGTGATTCCACGTATACTTTCTTTAAGGGCGCGTTCGAACTTATTTTATTTTAAGGGCGCGTTTGAACAAACCTATTTTAGTTATTTTAATTTTAATAATTGTTACGAAAATTAGCAAAAATATCTAAAAGAAAACGCATTTTTACCATTTAGTATTTTTTTAATGTTTTTTAGATATTTTGTGTCTGTTTCCAAGACTGTCGCTATACAGTTTAAACACAAAAAGAAAAGAAAAATCTGTGCCATTTTCTTCTGTACTGTATAACGAATCCGAATGTTCGTGCCAACCTACGGCTAGGTGGCGTTGTAATCGCGAGAGATTATTGAGTCTATGCCTAAAAAAATGTAAAAAACGGAAAATCTTCCTCACTGTAATATACTCTACTGTGGTGTAAAATCGAAGAGTAAAAGGTAAGGGTTAGTGGATACCCGCCTTATTTGTTGTAAGTACGACTTCGCCGACAAGACAACAGATGGCGCGGCAGAGCTCAGACCCACAACAGTAAGCGGGAGAGTACTGTGGTATAAACATACTGCGTTTCTTCTACCAACGATCAAGCGTTCGAGACACTTTTGAACGGATAAACATCCTTTAACATTTAACTCTCTCTCACTATCTCTCTCTCTCTCTCTCTCTCTCTCTCTCTCTCTCTCTCTCTCTCTCTCTAGCTGTTATTTACGAGATACGAATAAATATTAATTAGGTGAATATTGAATAGAACTTAGAATGACAACCATAATAAAAGCGAAGAGGCGCACCACTTAACTTTGCCGGACAACTCTTTCAAAATTTCTGAATATGCTTCATGAAGCGTATTAATATATAATATTAAGGCCAAATATTTAATATTTATTACATGTAATAAAGATATTTCTTATTTAATGGGGGACAAAACCGTCCCATAAAACAATTTCCCCGACCCATAAAAATATCTGAAAAAAAAAAAATAAATAAAAAAAAAAAATATATATATATATATATATATATATATATATGTCTAAATGGATGTAAACATGAAAAGCTCGTGTAAGAACATTACGCGTACATGGAAGGGAAAATGTACATACTCACACATACACACGTACAATGAGGACCTTAGGGGATCATGAAATGAACAGAATGATATAATAAGGTCCCTCGCCCTACGGCTTTAGATTTTTATTGCTCAAGTCGCTCCTTTTCCGCTCTTAAATAGTCTCGCCTCTGATATATATATATATGTGTGTGTGTGTGTGTGTGTGTGTGTGTGTGTGTGTGTGTGTGTGGATGAAGGACGACTTAGAGTGAATTGTAAGTTTCCTTCCGTGAAAAACTTGGGAAAACATAAAGATATCCGACCCATGGAAAGCTTAAGATGACTTCCGGTTTTCACTTCCGTTTCAAAATACCACACTTCCGGGTGGAGGGAAAATAATTATTTCAAATTTTTGTTTTGTATTCCATTTTGGTATATTAAAATAGTATGTTCTGGCAATATGCCAAGGGTATTCTTGCACAAATTAATAGTAAAGATAAGTGTGTGTGTGTGTGTGTGATAATTATATTGATGGATGGAGTAATTATTATGCGAAAGACTTATAAGATTTAAAAGACTTTAAAAGCTTTGAAAACTAAACAATGGAAATTTTCGTTTCGATAATGAAACAAGGGTCTTATTATCCTTAGATTTTTCCTCTCTCTCTCTCTCTCTCTCTCTCTCTCTCCTTGGTTAACCTTGGTTTTTTGCTTCCGCCCGAATTGTTCATTCTGACGAAGGTCAAGCTTGTCACTCCAGAATGAATGAATGAATAATGAATAATGTTTCTTGACGTAACGTAACCTAACCTAACCTAAAATGAAAAAGCCATGGATAAGAATGATAACAGCATGGGATGAGAATAGGTAAATTGGAGAATGGCTCCCTTTCAGATTCTTACTTAGGATTTTTCATTCTTGGACGAGGAATGAAGTGAAAATCAGTGAGAGAGAAAGATATTGTAAAATGTTTCATCAATATGCAGACAATGATATTTTTCATCAAAAGGAATATATAACCTTCTTCATCATAAACACGAAGTTGGTTAAAAAAAACCGTTTAAAAGTGAAACCAATATTTATATTCTGTTTCGAGCGTCCTGTGGGTTAATTAGTTAAAGCGCCGCTCGGCAGTGCTGGGTCGTGGGTTCTAACCCACTGCTGCCTAGAGCTGGGCGATTGTCTTTTCTGTATCTTACGTCACGTGAGGCGGTGAGCCGGTCATCCCGATCTTAATTGACTTGGCTAAGGTAGTCCTGGCTCGGACCACAAACCCTAACTTACTATTTTTATGGGATATTTGGATGTTTCACTTTTTTTTTTTTACCTTTTTTTTACCTTTTTTAGCTTTAAAATAAAAAAAAGATGGCAGGTCAAAATATCTGAATACGAGACGCGCCATCTATTGGAATTTTTTTTCATTACGTACCATTTCAGTTTGTCTTTATTTTCAGTGTTATGACGTGCAAGTTAATTTTGGTAATTTTGTATTAACAGTAATTTAAGTTTAAACACTAAATGCACTGAAAATAAGGTATATAAAATTTTAGTCTTAACTGGGATTCGAACCTTCTCCCCTGAAGGTAAAACTTTTGCGAGTCACGACATTATCTACCCAGCCACTCGTGGTAAGAAAAACAAAATGTGTGCCTATTGTTTCAATAATACCTGCATTACTGTTATATATACAGTATATACGACACCTAGCATATAAAGTGAGAACTAATCTTTACACAAGGGCACATTCTCATAATTTAGAAGTAAATATTATACAGGGTGTCCCAGAATTAACTATCTATTTCAATGAAATCGGACAAATTTTTTAAAAACACACTTTTATTTATGTTTATCATGTTTAATATGTGTTAAAAATGTATAAATTTCTAAAAAAATTTCATAATTTTATTTTCATAATTTTTTTCATAGTTTTTCATAGTTTTATTTTCATTCTCTTTCAGAACCCTATTAATAATGAATACACAAGAACGCATCTTTGTTGTAACATCCCGTATCAAAGGAATGCAATGTAATGAAATCAGAGAAAAATTTACAAGAAGATTCCACAGAACCGGTCCTACAGACAAAGCGATTCGTGAACTTGCGAACAAATTTAAAAGAACTGGATCCGTACACGACGAGGTGGGAAGAGGACGCCCAAGGACAGCACGTAACAGTACCGAACAGGTACGACAATTGTTTGAGGATGAACCAACAACTTCGGTTAGGGAGGCCGGTCGAAGACTCAACATATCCAAGACAACAGTTCATAGAATCTTGCGTTCGACACTGATGAAAAAGGCTTTGATACGGGATGTTACAACAAAGATGCGTTCTTGTGTATTCATTATTAATAGGGTTCTGAAAGAGAATGAAAATAAAACTATGAAAAACTATGAAAAAAATTATGAAAATAAAATTATGAAAAAATTTAGAAATTTATACATTTTTAACACATATTAAACATGATAAACATAAATAAAAGTGTGTTTTTAAAAAATTTGTCCGATTTCATTGAAATAGATAGTTAATTCTGGGACACCCTGTACATAAAATTATTTTTTTTTAACCTAATGAACCACATTAAACATTTTAGAATTTTGATAAATTTAAAAAGTTAATTAACATTTATAAAGAAGTGTTAATTTAACATTTTATAATTTAACATTTTCTATTTAATCTTTTTATGCAAATCCATGTATGGGATTCCATAATTAACTTAATTCAACTTATTCCAGTTGTATTTGAGTGTTGTTTAGGAACTAAACATAAATGAGGGCCATTGTGTAAATAATTCACGGATGTAGTGGGGTATTTTTTTTGTGAGGTAACACTTTTGGTACCTCGGAACATTACAAAATTTATATAAAAAAATCCAGAATATTTATTCTGTCGGAATAAAGATCTGTTGGTTCTGATTAGGTTAGGTCACGCTAGGTTAGCTTAGTTAAAGTGTGGTTAGGTTAGGTTAGATTAGCGAGTACCTCATTATTTAATGACTTAGCAGAAGCCAATTTTCGAGACTTCAATTGGGTCTGAAACACTTTTCACGCTCTTCTCGGTTGGATGGATACTAAGGTTAGATTAGGTTAAGTTAGGCTAGGTTAGGTTAAGTAAGGTTAGGATAGATTAGGTTAGGTTAAGTTAGGCTAGGTTAGGTTAAGTAAGGTTAGGCTAGATTAGGTTAGGTTAGTGTAATTAGGGTATTTGGATTGGGATAACTGTCGTCATCCACAGTTGAAAATGTGAAAATGTCGCGGTTTTATACTATGGTTAAACATGTATGTGTGTTTGTTTGTGTGCACGAATGATTTCTATTGAAATAAACGTCTGTATTAGTAATAATAATAATAATAATAATAATAATAGTACACACACACACACAGAGGCGCTCATAAGTATTCGTACAGAGAAATATTTTAGTTATCTTCGTCCTCATCTTTACTTAGAATTTTAGCAATATTTTTGGTACTTTTCTGTTAACCTAATCTAACCTAACCGCAATTTCTTCTATAACGAAAATATCACGACTTAACCTAACCAATTGTCAAGGGTGTACACTGTATAGTTGACCCAACCGAGAAAGAAGAAATTGAGGTGGTAATATACTGAAACGTATCCCATTTTCTAACATTGCTGAAGGGAAGTAAGTAATATTCCTACTTACAAAAACATTAATTTGAACGATTTTAGGGACTCGCTTTTGATTAATTATACAGTAAATGTAATTAATTTCTTTTTCAAGGCCATTTTTTTTTTAATAAATTCAATTTTCCAATTTCTGAAATTGCCAAAGGCAATATTTTAAATGTCAAATGACAATTCTATAGAGACAAAAAAAAAATGGAAATGATGAAATTCAATTTTCAAAACTGTTTTCAAATAATAATAATAATAATAATAATAATATTAATATTAATAATAATGACAATGAATTTACGCTTTTAGAACATCAATATTAAAAATATTAAAAATAATTGTATGGTATTTTTCTTTTGTAGAAAAGGAACACAATAATACACATTTAATAATTAAATTAGTTACCCATTTTAAGTAGAAATATGTAGAATAGAAAATGGAAAAAGGAAGGGAAACTTATTAAAATTATCTTTAATGTTCAATGCACTATTTTAGAAATTTTATTTTTCATATTTTTAAGACAATTCTTTTCTTTTCGTGTAATATATGAAAATTATTTATAATAATAACGATAAATTTCGTTAATACTTTTAGCGGGCGTGTCTTAAATCGCATTAAATTATCTTTTTAAGAATCCTTTAACATCACGTAAACGATATTGGTGTGAAAACAAGATATGAGAGAGAGAGAGAGAGAGAGAGAGAGAGAGAGAGAGAGAAATAATTTTACTAAAATCTAAAGAAAAGTTGATACGATTGGATGCATTCCAAATAGTATCGTTCGTTGGAAAATAATGAGCGAACTGTTGGTGGAAATGAGTTAAATAAAAGCTTTGGAAAGGAAGAATTTTTTTTTTATGCAGAATTGAGAGTGGGGGCCAAAGGCGAACTCCTGCAGAAACGCCCCCCCCCCAAACATAGAAAGAGAAGAAGAGAGCCAAAATACAAATATTATTCTTAATTATAACCCTCTTCTTTCATTTTGAAAGATGCACGTATGTATACGTATGTATAGGCTTAGGACCCTGTGAGCACGTTGGACTGCTCACAGGGTAGATGAAGCACAGAAAAAGATCAGCTAAGGAGGACAGTGACAGGAGAAACGGGAGTTCCAGCACTCCCTGTCTTCTACCGAACGTCCCCCTTCACCCCATTGGAGTACTTCCCTGGTCGATTGGTTCCTACAATCTCCTCCTTATAATATCAACACTTTTCCTTATTTTCAAGTAATTTGTGTGTGTGTGTGTGTGTGTGTGTGTGTGTGTGCGTGCGCATACGCATTATTTGTACAATTTTCTCATTTATTCACTTCCTTCGAGTTTATTGTGAAAAGAATTCACATGTTCTGTATAAATACTGTAAATAAGCATTTGGGATTCATATCGTGATCTCTCGGATAGAAAACGAATTTGACAAAAACGACAAAGAACCCCGTAACCATAGCAACCTCTCGTTTAACATACCAACGTCAGAGTAAGTGTGGTGAAAACAACATTTGTGAACGATCAAATATAGCACCACTTTTCATCTTCATTTTATATAATTTTTTTTCGGAGAAAGACGAGATGATTTTAAGCCCTCCCAGGAAGAAGTGGCTAAGCGACAAAAAAAAAAAAAAAAAACCCGTCAGAAAAGGCAGTTAAAAGTTATACCAATTTGAAAGTGGAATAACTTTTTAAGTTTTTAATATAGTTCGTCAAAATTTCTTAAAAAATTCAAAAGTTAAAAGGTCACTTTCAAATTTGGTACAACTTGAATTGCGTTTTATGCCGTTTTTTTTAGTTTTGTCGCTTAGCCACTTCTTCCTAGGAGGTCCTCATTTAGGAAAAAGCCTTGTTTTTCATAGTATGCAAAATTACCCAACCAAAATTCGAACCCACCACCTCTCGAATAGAATGCGAACACTAGCCACTACGGCACGACGGAATTGATGTTAATACAACCTGACGGATATTTTATCGTCCGAGGAAACGCATAACGTCTTCGCGACCAGAGGCGTTTTACGTATTAACCCTACCGCACTCGAGATAATGATTAGTATTTCATTAAAATTACCTGGTACAATATTAGGGCCACATACTGTAGATGGAATATCATACATGAACGAGCACGATTTTACAAATGTAAAATTCCCCCCCCCCACCAACAATTGGGGGTTCCTGGATGATATATATATTATATATATATATATATATATATTAGATTTGTATTCTTTTTTATCAACTGAAATAAAGGCGTGAAATATTTATATTTACTGTACTTTCTCTACACATGGGGAATTAGTCCCCTTGTGTAAAATATGTTTTATGTGATGTCCTCTCAGCTCATTAACTCTTTGCAAACGAAAAACAAAATTTTGCAGTACTGTGGACAGAGTATCTGTTGAAATCTGAGAACTTTCATGTTCAGTTGACGCTTTCAATTCTTCTCTTGTTTGTGGATTCTGTTCCAACACTATCTTTTAAATATCCCCGCAGATAAATGCCACAGGGGTTTAGATCTGGTGATGTTGGTGGCCATGATAGTCCTTTATTATAAACCGCAGGAAATCTGTTCGACAGGACTCTTCCGTCGAAAGTGTCGTGTAGGTGTCGTGAGCTGAGAGTACATCACATAGAGCATGATTTTGCACAAGGTGACTAATTCCCCATGTGTAGAGAAGGTACAGTATATATTTCACGCTTTTATTTCAGTTTATAAAAAAGAATACAAAAGTTTTTAAAGTGTCAGACGTTTATAAAATAAACCGATATATACACACACACACACACACACACACACACACACACCCATATATATATATATATATATATATATATATATATATATATATATATATATATATATATATATATATAAATTTAGGGGTGGACCGGATGTCAGTTTTTCAACATCTGCTGATGCGGATATTTAATTTCAATATCCGCGGATGCGGATATTTAGTTAATCTGTCATATAATATAGAATTATGAATATATGACATAATTTTTTCAAATTTCGTGATATTACTATTATGGGAGGCAATGCATAAGAATTAAATTATATGTTTTCATTATGATAAAAATAATAACTTTCTCAAGAGTTTCAGCCACAGAAAATTCAATGAAACAAGTTTCATTCAATTTTCTGTGTTACCAGCTATTTATATTTTCAGGTTTATACTTATATTTGTTTGTTCATTAGTAATTAATACTTTACATGAAATGTGCATGACTGGGCCTTATAAGCTACTTTGTAAGCTAATTTAATTGTAATTGCATAATTTAGTAGAGGTAATATCCGCATAACATCCGCAGTCAGAAATGCGGATGCGGATGTTAAAAATGATGCGGATGCGGATATCCGGTCCACCACTAATATATATATATATATATATATTGGATGGAGAAACACAAATTTGCGGTGCGTCTTGCTCCTGAAGAGTCATGCACCAGGACTGATAATGACTGGGGGTGTCTGCAATACAAACTAAGGAAAATTGCAATCAATTGAGTATGGATATGGATGTTCTTTGGACTAGACTAGAGTCCAAGGGTCTTCAACGTGGGCTGTAGCGCCCACCAGTGGGCGTTTGAGGTTTTAGTGGGCGCTACACAAGTAGTGAAGTTCAGATTTTAAATTGAAAGATAAAAAAATAAATTTTATGAAAATTTCTTCAATGAATTAAAAGGAGTAAAGATGGATGCTTTTTACTTGGCTGGAATATTTAAGAAATTCAACGAGGTTAACTTGAGACTTCAAGGCGACACTCATTGACTGCAAAAATGTTCTCTCTATATTCATCGACAAATTAGCTTTATTCAGGCAAAACATTCTACAGAAAGAATTCCACCAGTTTCCAGAACTATTCTCTGTCAAAGATAATCTTACAACTGGTGACAGAGAGAAGTTTGGAGATCACCTTTATTGATATGCAGAATTGTTTCAGCGATATAATAGATGTGAAGGTTGATACATGGATGATGACTCCATTCATCACAAACGTGTGTGACGTGGAAGTTACGTGCCAAGAGGAGATATTAATTAGAATTGCTTCATGACGACGAGTGTAAAGCCAATTTTAACCGAGGTGGATATGCACAACTTTGGCAGAATAAGTAAATGCCTACTCTCTATCTACACTTGAACAAAATTTCATTAATACTGCTAGCATTTCCCTACCTCATATCTAGTTGAGTCAAGATTCAGTGCAGTCAACCATCTCCTGACCAAAGAAAGAAATCGTTTGAACGTATCAAAAAGAGAAGATCTTCGTCTGACCCTTAGTAAATTAAAGCCTGACATTGAGTCCTGGTTAGTAGGCATTTGGTACGATTGGTCCAATGACGATTGGTCCAACTGGTAGCGTATACAACGACGAGTATAGCTTAAAACCAATAGTTTACGTGGAAATGTTGGGGTTCGACTTACAACATTACTGTGTTAGATTTCACATCTCTCTTCCCTTTACAAATGCTTTTGTGAAACCCATGAAGCTGTGTGCGAAATAGTGTTATCCGAAAGAGGAAAGGAAAAACCCTATGCACCGTAATGTAGAGGTACGTGGTCTATACGGGGGCTCAGCCCCCGTACCCGCGAGACCTAAATTATACAATGGGATAAGTGTGTGGAGGAACTGTACCCACCATGCCTGGCAGCCGGAACAAGGAACAAACTAATGTAAAGGGTAAGTACGACATTATAAACAGTTTTCATTTATTACATACCAATAAAACCTTTGAAAGCAATATAATAAGTTTGTTTCAATAAAAAGAAGGATTAGTATTATTATGCTTCTGTACACCACCAGTATTTCCAATATTAAATCGCCATAATTAACAAATCTATCTGTAGTAGAAAACCAAGGTTGTCTCTTACTAAAAATATTAGCATTGCCACCATAGGCTTTAATCTAAGACTGAATAAATGATACTGCATTTTTCTCTTAGTTAATAAGTATGCTTTATGCTTTTAGTTTAATATGTAGCTTTTAGCTATAGTATGTTTTATAAATAAACAAAGTAATATGTAGCTTTTAGCTATAGTTTGTTTTATAAATAAACAAAGTATTTCAAATAATTATTATATCAATTTCTGTAAATAAAGTTTTTTTTCTAAGTTTCATTTAACTTCATTCCATTTAACGCCCGATTGGACGAATCGTCGTTGGAAAATGTCCCTTGGACGAATTGTCTGATTGGACCAATCGCATTGGACCAATCGTCATTGGACGAATTGTCATTGGACCAATTGTCTGGGACCGGGTTAGTCGGCACCAACCACAAGGCTCGCATTAAAGTAATTAAATATTTATTTTAATATTTGTAAACAATATGTATGAAAAACATTTTAAAATTTTTAATTTTTTAGTAATTATTAAGTTAATATGGTTTAGGTGGGTGGTGAACTATTCAGATGCCAAAATATTGTAAAAGTGGGCAGTGAAACAAAAAGGTTGAAGACCCCTGGACTAGACTACCAGAGCATTGTTTCTTTCAGTGATGATGAACCACGTACGAAAGCTTCATCAGCACTTTAACCTCTTAACTGCTTGGCAATGCTGTGCTGCTGCGATTTGCTTGTACCGTGAAATAGGCGTATGGTCGGAATAGTGTTCTGTATAAAAAGATGTTTAACTCCTCAATACTTCCCCTTAAACTATGGATGCATCGATGATTTTTATATACGTATATGGGATTGAACTCAGAATGGTCCCCTGAGGTTTTTCCATGATACACACAGACCGTGCATGGAACAAAGGAACTCTTCTGGGAAAATTAAATCAACTATAGTCCGAATATAGTGGCTAGGTGTAGCTGGAAACCCTAGATCCTGTCCCAAAGCTGGATCCTATCTGCTTTGTAGATAGCTGGTGAGGGAAGCTATATTTTAGGGCCTCTTTGCGAGTGACTCGTTGCCGACGTCGGGCTAACATCATGAAAAAGAAAAAACTATAGTATTTGTCATTTACCATTACTTATTCGAACTATAGTGGATTTAATTTTCTCAAAAGAGTTTCCTTGTTCCAGGCACGGTCTGTGTATATCATATATATATATATATATATATATATATATATTATATATATATATATATATTATATATATATATTATATATATATGAGAAACTTAAACAGAGAGCATATTATTCTTCAGGTAGACAGAAAATTCAGAGAAACACGAAAGCGATAGATTTGGGAGTTAGTATAATGACCGATGATACGAAATTCGAGACACAAAATCAGATAGCGATAAATAAAGCAAAAAAAGTCGCGGGACAGGTACTAAGAACGTTCAAAAGAAGGGACAAGACAGTAATGATTCCCCTGCTAAAAACACTGATTATACCAAAACTTGAATACTGCTCAGTCTTGACGTCCCCATATAAAAAGGAAGAAACTAATAAAGTAGAAGAAACGCAGAGACATTTCACAGCCAAGATTGATGGCTGCAAAGAACTCAACTACTGGGAAAGACTAGGTAAACTAAATCTATACTCCCTGGAAAGAAGAAGAGAGAGGTATACTAAAATCTACATATGGAAAATGATCGAAAAACTGGTACCAAACCTCAAAATAAACCCAATTATCATCCAAACAACGCTGGAAAATAGGAAAAGCAGAATGTGTAGTGATATCAAATTAAAGGCCCGACAAGGGACGTTTTCAACACTGAAGGAAAATAGCTTGGTTGTCAGGGCCAACACTTTTTAACCAGCTTCCAAAGAACCTCAGGAACGTTACAGGGGTCAAAGTTCAAGTCTTCAAAAAAAGACTAGATACCTGGCTGAGAACGATACCAGATGAGCCGGGTGTACCTGTCTACGTGCGGTGGAGAGCGCAAGAGAGCAACTCGCTCCTCCACCAAGCCAGGCCTAGAGCCGGGGCCACCAGCTTGACCTTCGTGCGAAGAGAGACCAACACACGGAACTGCAACGAGGTTAATGAGGTATATATACGTATATATATATATATATATATATATATATATATATATATGTGTGTGTGTGTGTGTGTGTGTGTGTGTGAGGAGGAAATATGATGAGTTGTTTGACATAAGTTCGCTACCCTCATTACTGCATTCTGTAGGTGTTTACGAACTCCTCAAAAATGGTGTTACTTTAACCTTGGAAGTAAAGAACGCGTTAATTAAAAAAAATTATTCTAAGATATTCCTAATACTCGAATTTCCCAACATTAAGTTTGACAATTTTTCCCAAGTTTCCTAAAAGAAGTAACTTGTTGACATAACGAAGTTGTCGAGAAGTGAATTACTGTACTTCTACAATGTCTTTATACCTTGTGCCTCTTTGATGTTCTTCGCTCGTCCTTAAGTTCTACGCTCGTCAACTTACACTTTCTTTCATAGGCTATTTTTGGGGAAATTCATCATTATAAAACGATATACAGTATATATATTATATATATATATAATATATATATATATATATGAAAAATAAATTTACCTCATTAATAATCGAACCCAGGCCCTCATTATTAAAAGTTGCGGGCGATGACTGAGGTACGACAGTAAAAAATTAATATAACCTGCCCAGTGATGATCGCTCGAGGAACACGTAACCCGTGTTGTGGTTTTTGAGCAGCACTGCGCATAAGTGAGGTTGAATACGGTATAATTTACAACACTAGTGGGGTAATTTTTGAGGTAACTCTTTTGGTACCTCAGAACATTAACAATAATTATATACTGTATAAAAAACCAGTAATTTGTATTGTCAGGAAAATGGGCATTAATTCTGATTACATTTGGTTACACTAAATTAGATAGTTTAAGATAGGTTAGGTTAACCAGTGCCTCACTATTTAGGGACTTAACAAATAACACTGAAGTTAGATTTGGTTTGTGTAGTTCAGTGATTACCAACCTGGGTGCCGGAAGTGCCTCCAATGCAGTAGTGGGCACGGTTCGCTAATCCGCTAACCGTTAATTAGCGAAGCTAACTTTTCCGTTAGCGGATTAGCGTTTCGCTAACTGTGAGAACCGTTAGCGGACCAATTAGCTTCCGCTAAATTTAGTTCCGCTAACTTTAAGTCCGCTAACCCTAAAATCATACATGTTTGTTCCAGTCTGTTCTGAGCGTGTCTGCAACAGTCAGTCTGGCACGCTATTTGCTGACTACGTGTAAACACAAGACGTGATTGGTCGACGCAGCAGCAGCTGAGCAGCGTTGTGTAATTCTGCAGTTCAGTTCACTTACGACGTTACAGTCTTACAGTGTCAGCGACAGAGTACGTTATCATAAGCATATTTCGTCAGTTTACCGTCTACAAGTTTTTGCAATGGAAAGTGAAGACGTTTTGGTTCCGCCTGAGGATGTTGGGCCTGTTGATGGCCAGGTCATGAAGGCCATGGAGACCGGCGTGGAGACAGCCTGAGGGAGACCATGTGGCGGGCAGCAGCACCAGCTGCACCACCAACAATGAGGATGAGGAAGATGACTTCTTCAGCAGCATCACTCAGCCCCAGGTGAGCAGGAGCCACAGATCACTGAAGTCCAAGGCACAGATCTTGGTGAAGACCTGGCTGGAGGCCGGCTCGAAGGAGGTCCTGACTGACGTCGCCTTCTTGGGTGAGCAAGTGTTGATCGACCTGTTCATCAAGTACAACACAGCCATCCCATCCAGTGCTGCAGTTGAGCGCCTGTTCTCCATAGGCAAGGACATCTTGCGCGTTAAGAGAGCCACCCTGTCAGATGCCAACTTTGAGAGGCTGATGTTCATGAAGGGCAACCAGCATCACGTCGAGGCGATGGAGAAGGAGCAGGAGGCCAAGCCAGAGTGAATGCATTATTAGATTATTAAAGTTATTTTTTGTGTATTTTTATTTTTTAATATTTTTGATTCGTTTAATACTTTTTGTACTGTAAATAAACTGTATGTTGAATGTAAACTAATGTTTAATTTCATTTGTTCATTTAATTATTTATGTACACCTTGATCATCATCTGATCTTGGCATGCTATACCTTTTTGGAAAGCTCTATGTCTAAGCTGCAACATATTAAAATTTCAGCTCTCTTTATGGGTTTTAGAGCCAAAAAACCAAACCGAAGCTAAATTCATATAATAAAAGTTAGCGGTTAGCGGTAATCGTTAGCTTCCGCTAAATTTTTTATCGGTTTATCGGTTTAGCGTTATCGAAGTTAAGTTTTGAGTTAGCGGTTCAGCGGTTATCGAAGCTAACTTTTCGGTTAGCTTTGCCCACCACTGCTCCTATGAGTGCCACCAAATATAAAAAAAAATAATAAAGAATTCAAAACTGAAAAGTTACTGATAAGCTCAGTTTTAAGTCACGTGATGCTCAGGGGTGAACTGGATTTTGAACTGTGGGAGACGCAAAACCTCAGAGGGAACGCAAAGAAACAAAAAAAATCCTTAAGGGTGCCGCGAAAGAAGACAAATGGCACTGTTATGTCGTGTACTAGAAAAGGTTTGAAACCACTGCAATAGTTTATTAAGGTATATATGGTACAACTAAACTAATCGGTACCTCACTTCTGTGTAGATAAGCACATCTTTCTGTGTGTGTGTGTGTGTGTGTGTGTGTGTTCTGTGTGTGTGTGTGTGTGTGCTATTGAGAATAAATTTAATTTAGGGTTTGAAACAAAACAAATGAGCATCAAATGAAATAATAATAATAAGAGGAGGGGAAAAAATATTAAATGAAATTTTTTTCGTTATATTTTTTTTTTTTTTTTTTTTTGAGTAAATCAGTGCAAATTGTGTTTACAGCTTCGAAAGACGGTTACGCTGCCACCATTTCCGTAAGTAATTTAATTCTTTTTCTTTCGTTTCCCCTTTTTACACATCCGAATCTCATTTTCTTTTTTACTACATTAAGTTTTAAGGTAAACAAAAATATATAAATAAATTAATTAATAAAAAAAAATTCCCGAAATTTCCATACTCGCCAATGTTTATAAATCAGAATAATGCGAGTGTTTCCTGGAATTGATTCACAGATTTTTTTCTTTATTTTTTGAGAGGGTGAGGGGTGGGGGGTGGGGTGGGGGTTATAAGAGGACGTTTTGTGTGGAGGAAAAAATGTTACCCAATTTCCGTTTTCTGATTTATTTAAATAGGGGAATACAAAATCGTAAAAATTTACTTTCAAAGACCATATAAAAATGAATTTTATAAAGTATAAAATAAGTTTATAAATAATATGCCTGAAACTACGTCATATTTAAAAAAACAACATTCTTTTAGGGGTAATATTAAGAGGAAATTTAACTTAAAACAAAAAATCCATACATTCAATACCATTTTCAGGGCAAACTAAAACAAATTTTTAAATTAATTTATTATTTATTATAAGTACTTCACTTCTATGCCCAAAATAAACAAAATCTATTTTTTTAAGTGGGAAGAAGGAGGGGCCAAGGGTGAGCGCCCTTGATTGGGGTTCTTATCCTTCATTATTATGTAATAAAGGATTATTATTATTTAATAAAGCTATTAAAAAAACTCAAATTGTTACCTTTTAAAAGAATTATTTTTAACCTAAACTGGGAGAGTGGGACAGAATGGAGGGGGGGGGGGGCAAAGATGAACAGTGTTTTAGACAGTTTTTGACTATAATTTAAGGAGGAAATTAAAACGGAAAAATTTGAAATATTATTCTGATATAAACAAGAAAACTGTTTTAGTGTTGACAAGCTCTATCATGTTCATTAGAGAGAGAGAGAGAGAGAGAGAGTTTGCTACTTAATGGATGACAGTCAAATGTCGAGAAATAACTTGCAAATGACATTATTTAAATGCATAGAATTTCGTTCCTGATATATATATATATATATATATATATATATATATATATATATATATATATATATATATATATATATGTGTGTGTGTGTGTGTGTGTGTGTGTGTGTGTAAAAGAATAATGAATAAATCTTATATTAATTTTTTAAAAAAATGAATACTGAATAATTTTTATATTCATTTTTGCATATAAAGTCCAAACTCGCGTGACACTATAATTGTATATAAAATGGAAGTTTTTGGAAAAAATTATATTTTCTTTCTATTTTATTTTTGCTGATAATTGATGAATTATTTCGTTTATAAATTACCTAATCATTTTTTTAGATTAAGCTTAATCATTTAATCGTGTTAAATTCTGCAATGTTCATTTTCTTTATACATTCTCTCTTCGTTGTAAAAGATGAAGTCATGTCTTGCTTAACACTTAATTTTAAATTTTAAGCATTTAATTTTTGCTTATATGCATGTTTAATTGTAATTCATAATAAAATGCATATCTCAATTTCCATTTTTAGTTAACTCGGCAGATCATGATAACGTCAGATCTGTCAATATGCAGTTTAAAATAAAAAATATGGCTTCATCTTCAAATATCTTGTTTATCTGTCTAGATGCTGTTACAGCCAAAAAATTTACCTGATCTTCAAATATTAAAAAAAAAAAATTCAGCCTATTGAGAATAAAAAAGAAAACAGGTCAACATTAAATAATAATGATGTCGACAAAATTTGTGTATATAAACATAATTTTTCAAATTGTCATTCTGAGTGTTCCAATTATTTTAATCTGACCTAGAGGCTGAAGCATTACCTGTAACTTAGTCTTAAAATAGAGAAAAAAAATTTCCCGATACGCTACAAGAAGAATCGGGGAACCATTAGAGAATTTAACAAGTTTACAGAATCCTCCGATCCCCTTCAAGAAGAAATCGCTTCAAGAAGAAATCGGAGAGTAGTATAAGATAAACTACTGCGATTCCCTATACGGTACCAGGTACCCCAAAGTGAGAAATCCGTTGTCATAATAAACAACGGACAGAGGGAAAAACTTTTGAACACATGCGTAAAAAAACATCAATATTCCGTTAGAATGGAAAAGTCGTCCAATGCCCTTTTTGTCCATTTGTCAGAGTTGTTCCATTGTATTGATTGGAATAATTCTTCAATTTTGTTTGACTCAAGCAACATCGTTAATAGAAACATTCTTCAGTCTGCCATCATTCAACTTACAAATAATTTCAACCTTAGCCAGGGCCCTTTTTTGCTCAATTCTGTTATTTTGAATTTATTCAGATCAGATTTAGTTAATTAAGAAGGGCAAGACGCTAGAACACTGGTAGCTTTTCCACGTGGATTATATGCTCTTCCTCCAATATTCTCCACAAATCATATAATTTTTGTTATTCTTTATGAATTTTATACACTTTTTCGATCTTGTTAGTAATTTCAGTATTCCTGAGGATGTCATTAGACGAAAGCGCTTGAGCACCATTCTGTTTCCTTTTTCCTTCGTGGTTATTTTCATCATAAATATTATTCACGTATTACTTTCGTGAAATAACACACACACACACACACACACACACACACACACACACACACACACACACACATATATATATATATATATATATATATATATATATATATATATATATATATATATATATATATAATGTTCCCTGAATTTGCCAGATATTTCAATAATATTTCGTGTTAGTTAAGAGTGAAGAGGGACGTAAGTTAAGAGTGAAGAGGGACGTAAGTTAAAAATGAAGAGGGACGTAAGTTAAGAGTGAAGAGGAACGTTCCGTACAGCTGCACTTACAGAGCTGAAACTGTTTCTGGATTCTTTCAACCTTAATTTTCTTTACTTTTACCATCCCACAATTATGAGAATGTGTCGTCATTCCGTAGTTGGCATCAGTGGTTCTTTTCATCCAGTAGCTGTGGTTGCAGTTCTATACTGTATGGTCAGTGACACGTTTCGTAAAGGAGAATTTTACGCAGGAAAATTATAGGGAGAAATACGCCGATTTACAATAACCTAACACGACGTTCCTAACAAACGTATTTTAACCTAACCTAACCTATTTTAACTCGTATACCTAATCTAGCAGTTTAAACCTTCATCCTGTATGTATGTATGTTTGTATATGTGTGTGTGTGTGTGTGTGTGTGTGTGTGTGTGTGTGTGTGTGTGGTACGTATTATTTATAAAATAAAATCTTATCCATAAATATTATAGTTAGTCTATTATAAAAAAATTTTATTATTCAATATTACATAGACATATTTGATGAGAAATTGCCTCACGATACAAAATGCATTTGTTAATGGTTTACAGGAGAAATATCTCCTTGAACAAAGATTATTATACGAAATAAGCCAAAAAAATACTTTTTTTCTAATTATTCATTAATTTTTAACTTCTTTTCTCTTTTAAATTACACTAACTTTTATATATATATATATATATATATATATATATATATATATATATATATATATATATATATATATATATATATATATATATATATATATATATACAGGGCGTCCCAAAAAAATGTATACACACTTCAACAGCTGATAGCTCAATTGATGTTTCTTCTTTCGTTAAACCCATTAGAATTAATAATGGCAGTCAGACTAAGCTTTGAACAAAGGAAATTCATTCTAAAATGCTACTGGAAGTGTGAAAACGCAGTTGAAGTGCAAAGACAGTTTAGGAGGGAGTTTCAAACAGATCCACCAACGCGACTTACCATCACTCGAATTAGAGATAAGTTTGAAGCCGATGGAACTGTTCAGAATGTCCACAAGAAGCGTTCCGGAAGACCACGGACATCGACAAGCCCCACAAAGCAAGAAAGAGTACTGGAAACGTATCACCAAAGTCCAAGAAAATCTGTGCGGCAAGCGAGTCGTGAGGTAGGAATTTCAGAATCGTCTGTCCAACGCATTTTGAAGCGCTGTCAATGGAAAAGTTACATTCCAAGATTAGTCCATGCTATTAATGAAGATGATCCGGACCGAAGAGTGGAGTATTGCGAGTGGTACTTGGCACGATGTGGATGTGGATTGGACGAAGGGGTTTCGTAGAATACCCTCCGCGTTCACCAGACCTCACACCACTAGACTTTTTTTATGGGGATACTTAAAAGACAAAGTCTACGCTATAAAACCTGCAACAGTCGCTGAATTGAGAGCAGCCATTGAACGAGAATGCACACAAATACCAAACGAAATGTTTCGTGATGTTTGCGATTCCTTGCTTCGCGTTATCAGCAGTGCCTGGACCAGAAAGGACGTCAGTTTGAAAACAGGCGTTGACAAAACAATTAAATAATGTCTGTAGATTCTATTACATTTTGAAAATGAAATGTATTTTAATAAACACTGCCTTTATAAGTATTTAAAGTGTGTATACAATTTTTTGGGACGCCCTGTATATATATATATATATATATATATATTATATATATATAATATATATATATATATATATATATATATATATATATATATATATATCGTAACTGAAAATTAGATTATCTTTCTCACTAATGTTTAAGTCTCAAATGAAGTATTTACTATACTAAAGGCTTAGATTGAAAATAAAATTAAAAGTAATTTAAATGCTCGTATCAAATTCCGTAGATTTTCTTCGAGACAAAGAATTTCATGATAAGTCGAAAGTTATGTAGTTTAATTATCTAATGTTACAGACTTATATACAACCTATGTTCATTCGATAGTAAGTTAATTAACATAAGACGTCATAAAATAACATGAGGGGAAAGGAGAGGGATGATGGAGGGGTGGAAGGAGGAAAGAGAAAGGAAAAGAGGGAGAGGTATGTTCCAACTCGGTCATCTCATTCAACTTGAAATTTTTTTAACCTTTTTATTTATTTATTTATTTATTTATTAATTATTATTTATTATTATTATTATATTATTATTATCATTTTTATTATTATTACGAAAAAGTTTCGATCAATTACCAGTCGTCAAGGGTGTACAGTTGACCTAACCGGCATTCAATTAACCTAACCGGGCATTCAACAACCAGGTGCACACCTCGGGACCTATTCAATATGTGTGTGAAGTTTCATGTTTGTAACTGCTTCCATTTTGGAGTTATGGCTGGAACACACACACACACACGTCTTTTTTATTATATATATATATATATATATATATATATAATATAAATCTTGGCGGGTGGACCCCTGCCAGTCAATATTTGGGCGTTAATTATTCATAATAACTATACCCCTATACCCACTATGGGCTATATCAATTAAGCGTTTGAAATTAAGCAGAACGGATAGCCATACAATGAAAGCAATCAGTTAGAGTTTAACCTTGGGTCAACTTATCAACTTCTATTTCGTTCACAAGACATAATATACATACTAAAAACTAACTTAACCTAACCTAACCTAACTAAACCTATCCTATGCTAAACTAACGTAACTTAACCTATCGTTAGGTCAACACATAAATTTTCTAATTTAACAATTCCACCACATAAAATCGATAAGTTATAGGCTTAAGTTAAGTTAGATTATGTTAGCAAAGAATAGGTTAGGTTAGGATACGTTGGGTTCCGTTAGCATAGGTTCGGTTAAGTTAGATTTTTAGGCTGTCGATGAAATGGGTAGACGTTTGCAACCATAATACTATTACGCTTAAAACGTATCACTGATAAGAGCGTAAATATTATTATTTTATAATTCCGTTGTTATTCACTTTATTATAAGTTGTATTACGTTAATATTAAGACCGTTTACGTTCTTATAACGACGTTCTTTGGTTATTATTATTAATATTATTATTATTATTATTATTATTAACGTAATATTCAGAGAAAATACTTTATTCAGACATTATCGGAATATTTTTAGGATCTTCGCTTAATTTCGAATATTGGTTGCAATTTCTTTGAAGAAACCTGAAAGCCAGAAACGTCGAGAAAAAACCCGCACCTTATTGTCAAAATGGGAAATATATTTTTACTATATTCCTTAATAGCACAGCTCATATATATATAATATATATATATAATATATATATATATGTGTGTGTGTGTGTGTGTATATATATATATATATATATATACATATTATGCAGAAGGAGGGGGAGTGTATGTGTAGTGAGTAGAGGAATAGAGGGAGAAGTGTGTGTTTGGGATCATGCTGGGTTGCTCATAAGGTACATGAGATCAGCTAAGGAGGACAATAACAGGAGAAACGGGAGTTCAAGCACTTCCTGACTCCTGCCTAATGTCCCTCCTGGAGTAGTTCCGTGGTCGATTGTGTCTACTGTTACCATTTGCTTGCCTGACTGCTCGTTTTTCCTTGTCCTTAAGAATTCGAACAGCAATGCGGTGTTACATCACTTTATCGAATCTACATACTTAGGTCCACTATAGGAAAACACGAAAATAAGTCAAATATATTAACACTAGCAAATATCCTATCTAATCCCTCAAATTAATATACCAAAACCACGCACTTAGATTAATATAAATATATATACAAGTAGTATGGGTGCGAAAAAAGAGTAGGTCCTGTTCCTTTTTAAATAAAGTAAACTATCTCTGCTTCACTTCCACTAAAACGTTTTTCACTTTGGGTTAGTTCCAGGTGCAGTGGTGTCCAGATCGTTGTCAATGCCGTAGATGGGCAGGAAAAGGGGAGGCTTTACTTCCAATCCTGCCTTCGACCTCCAAATTTATTGCCGAAGCTCAGCCTCGGAATTGGAGGCACACAACGTTTCGACCG
>JAJOZX010004192.1:340000-397500 GCA_023014485.1 Bathynomus jamesi
ACTCCGTGACAGTAATCAACAAAGGTTTTTTTTTTAATGTAAATTAATTCAGTGAATTTTAAGGTTTTTTTTGGGGGGGGGGGGGGGGGGGGGGGGTAATATGATATACTGCAAAGTACCGCGGAGGAAATTCTTTAATTAATTAAAGAATTATATTACAGTTTTTACCTCTAAATTTAGAGAAAACTAATTTTTACGTTTCATACCCAAATACCCATATACTGTACCTTAATATATACACATATACACGCATACAAAATATAAAAGAATGAACAGAAATGGGACAAAAATAGAGATTAATGAAAATGGAACAGAATGAGCAGATATAAAAACCTAATTCAATAGACATGAATCAGAAATGAGACAGAATAGAACAGAGATAGAACAGATATGAAATCGATATAAACAGAAATGAACTGGAAATGAGAAGATATGAACAGAAATGAGCAAAACTGAACCAAAAAAAATGAACAAAAATAAAACTGGAATGAATAGAAATATAACAGAAATAGAACAGAAAGAAACAGAAATGGAAAAGAAGAGAACAGAAAGGAACAGAAATGGAACAGAAAGGAAATAGAAAGCAACACAAATGGAGCAGAAAGGAATAGAAATGAAACAGAATATAAAATAAATGGAACAGAAACAGAAAGGAAACAGAAGAAAAAATGGAACAGAAAGGAACAGAAATGGAACAGAAAAGAAATAGAAAGCAACAAAAATGGAACGGAAAGAAACAAAAAGGAAACAGAAGAAAACAAAAATGGAGCAAAAAAGGAACAGAAATGGGACAGAAGTAAATAAAAATGGAACATAAATCGAACAGAAGATAACAGAAATAGAAGAGGAACGGAACACGAAGGGACAGACATGAAAGAAAAATGAATAGAAGTGAATACAAGAACCTAAATCAGTGATGGGCAACCTAGGCTAGTGAGTGGGCCGCATTAGTGGCCTTCCTTCATCTCAGTGTACCGAAAAATTAAAAAATGTGCATGCGAGCTAAACATGGCCCCCCACGAATATGCTTAAAAACATTTAATACAGCCCCCAAAATTTAATAGAGAGTTAGAGAAAGTTATTATTTATATATCAATTGAATTATGATCAACTTCAAATAGTAAATAAAAATATTTTTTTTTTAATAATATAATAATTAATATCAAGAAATTTTGTTAAATCAAACAAAATTATCACTAACTTACCGAAATATTAATATAAATTCCAACATTTCATTCATGTGGACAATGGTTAGTAAAAATGTCTCTATGTCCCTTGGGTCGCACTCAGAACCCGATGGACCGCAGGTTGCCCCAACTAACCTAAATAGTCCCAATGTAGGTGTACACAATTTAACTCACCTGTGCAAGTACTGACATTAGCAGTGTCGCCAGTCTTTTTTTCGAAACTCGTTAAATGTAATGAAAAAGAGGATTAAGAGTTAAGTTAGATTAGGTTAGGTCAGGTTAGGTCAGGTAATGGTCGCCATCTACAAATTAAAATATGAAAGTGATCTGGTTTCGCAAGGTAACTAAACACGTGTGTGTGTGTGTGTGTGTGTATAGACAAAAAGGTTAAGCTTGTTTGCAAAAATTCTAATTATAAAAATGAATTTTTCATCATTTGTTTTACATACTGACGGGTTGGCTAAATCAGATGACAGTATCGCTGTAGGAGGCGCTGTAGGAGAAACCAAGCTATAAGTAAATCAACGCATGCGAATGACGCAATATTAATGAACGCATCCCTTTAATAAGGGGCCTGGGCGTTCGGACGCTTGTCACTCATTCGTTAACCTGTCGGTCTTTTAAAAGTAAATAACTATCACCAAAATTATGGAATGGATGAAAATTATTCCTTGTTTCCTCTCCTTTAATATAATTTATTATAATTTACGATTTTATCAAATTATAATTAACGAAATTATAAAATTATTTTCTTTCATTTATTAGATTAATTTTTACATAGTTTATTTATCTAATTATTTATACATGAATTAAAGCTGGCAGGAGGTCCGGGAGCTAGGCTTCTGGAGATGGTTCACCCAACCAACGGGTTGTAAAGGACTAACCAGTAGATCCTGTCAAATAAATTATTTTTACGAATTTAATTCAATTTCAGTTGAATTTTTAAAGATAATTTAGGAACACCCTGTTTAAATACCCTAACCTAACCTAAAATTATACATACGTAAACTATTTTCGAATGGTAAGATAGTGTTGCTAGATGTACAGAAGGTTTGTCGTCATATGTAGGTACAAAACATATACTCCATCCATAGTCATACAAATCGATTTCAGTGGATGGGTTCACCTACTTTTTCGCACAACTGTACACACACACACACACACACACACACACACACATATATATATATATATATATATTACAGGGCGTCCCAAAAAAATGTATACACACTTTAAATAACTATAAAGGCAGTGTTTATTAAAATACATTTCATTTTCAAAATGTAATAGAATCTACAGACATTATTTAATTGTTTTGTCAACGCCTGTTTTCAAACTGACGTCCGTTCTGGTCCAGGCACTGCTGAAACGCGAAGCAATGGAATCGCAAACATCACGAAACATTTCGTTTGGTATTTGTGTGCATTCTCGTTCAATGGCTGCTCTCAATCAGCGACTGTGCTGGTTTTATAGCGTAGATTTTGTCTTTTAAGTATCCCCATAAAAAAAAAGTCTAGTGGTGTGAGGTCTGGTGAACGCGGAGGGTATTCTACGAAACCCCTTCGTCCAATCCACATCCACATCGTGCCAAGTACCACTCGCAATACTCCACTCTTCGGTCCGGATCATCATCTTCATTAATAGCATGGACTAATCTTGGAATGTAACTTTTCCATTGACAGAGCTTCAAAATGCGTTGGACAGACGATTCTGAAATTCCTACCTCACGACTCGCTTGCCGCACAGATTTTCTTGGACTTTGGTGATACGTTTCCAGTACTCTTTCTTGCTTTTGTGGGGCTTGTCGATGTCCGTGGTCTTCCGGAACGCTTCTTGTGGACATTCTGAATAGTTCCATCGGCTTCAAACTTATCTCTAATTCGAGTGATGGTAAGTCGCGTTGGTGGATCTGTTTGAAACTCCCTCCTAAACTGTCTTTGCACTTCAACTGCGTTTTCACACTTCCAGTAGCATTTTAGAATGAATTTCCTTTGTTCAAAGCTTAGTCTGACTGCCATTATTAATTCTAATGGGTTTAACTTGGAAAGAAAGAAACATCAATTGAGCTATCAGCTGTTAAAGTGTGTATACATTTTTTGGACGCCCTGTATATATATTCGGTTTAAAAGATCCTTCATCCATTCCTTAAAATATATTTATATCCAAATTTATTAGTACCTCAAAAGATATTTCAAAAAGTACTTCAAAGTATTTTAAAATAAACTTCAGGACGTACTCTACAAGCAACAGGGTGGTCCGCGAAGTTAATTACTCGATAGGCGATGAAAAGCAAAATTATTGTCTGGAGATTTGTGTCTGGAGACAAACTTGCAACTTCACTTGAATGTTTTTAACTCTGTCTCTGTTCTTTATTCACGCATTCTTTGCGTCGAAGGAAGGCAATGGTCATTATTGTAGTTGGCCCGCGGGCCAGTGTTTTTATTTAGTATTTCTGATTTTTAAAACAGTTTCAGTTTTTTTAATATTTTGTGTTGCAAAATTCTAAATGTACTTTTCCCGTCATATATATGATGTCTCAGAAGTTGCGCATCACAGATCCCAGATTCAGTCATCCGCACCTGTAAATATGGTGCGCGACTTCTGAGACACCCTGTAGTTTCACCTCACTCCCACCCCGACTACAGTCTAGGTAAGAAAGTGGCCCGCGAGCATAAAGAAGTGACCATCCCTGGTTAGACGGTCAAGTCAATAAACGAAACTGCCGTTTTAAGTATGATGAAAGTTCGCGGGTTATTCATAAAAGGCAATTTCACCCCGTTCGTGTGGCAGTTTGGTGCGTCGTATCTGTTCAGTTACTGGCGCTTCACAACGCTGTCACATCGTGTTACAGCATTTTTTCTTGTCAGAACTTCATCGTAGAGGGATCAAAATTGAAAACACCCAATTTTAAGAAAATGGGGCGACTTTCGGCATATCGCACGAGATATAATGGCATTGCTCCGCCGATATATTCCTTGTTCTACGGAGTCACTAAACTTGAGTACACTACATATTTCCTTATTTGGGGTGGTCACGTGAACAGTCATATTTTTCGAAATAAACCACAAACTGTAGAAGACCTCAAACACAATATTCGTCAATTTATGAAGAATATCACGAGAGAAACGTTGACTGCGGCATCGAACATTGTCTTTCTCCGATGCAGAAAATGTATAAACAGAGATGGAAAACATCTGAAGAACAAGATGGAATGGGATGCCAGATGTAAGAAGAGTCGCGGAAGTTTGTATTATTTATTCCCGAATTTCCGATTTTATTTGGGTGATTAATTAAAACAAGGATGATTAATTAAGGGTGATTAATTATAATAAGGATGATTAATTAAGGGTGATTAATTAAAATAAGGATGATTAATTAAAATAAGGATGATTAATTAAGGGTGATTAATTAAAATAATAATCATTAATTAAGGGTAGTTAATTAAAATAAGGATCATTAATTAAGGGTGATTAATTAAAATAAGCATGATTAATTAAGGGTGATTAATTAAAATAAGGGTGATTAATTAAAATTAGGATGATTAATTAAGGGTGATTAATTAAGGGTGATCAATTAAAATAATTCTGTTCGTGTCACTCATCCATCAATAACGTGAAAATAAAAGTCCTCTTATTCAGATGATGTAGCGACCCGTGGTTCCGATTTCAATCAAAGCTGTAGACCTCCTCTATCGTATTACCTCTCTTTTTCTATTAGTATGGAGGGTAAATAAAAGGTTAATAACAGTAATGTTTCTGAGGTCCTCGGACTACTCTTGACCCAGTCATGGCTGTCCCAAGCCAGTTTTAAAAATAGGGATGGGAAACAGTGACAATACCGTTGTTTTTAATTTCTTTCGTTTGACCGTAACCTTTCACAAATGGTAGGATCTCAGTTTCCCGTTCGGTAGTAGTGTTACGTCCCATCTCAATGATCCTTCGTTGTTGAAAGACGTAAGGTAGAACAATCTACACAACCACCGTCCTCATGAGAGCGCTGTAATAATAATAATAATAATAATAATAATAATAACACCGGGTGTTCAAAAATTACCGCAACCCATGGCTTTTATATATATATATATATATATATATATATATATAGTTACTTAACTTTACATTTAAACCTTTTAGAATTAAAGCCATGAAACAACTGAATTAATAAATGATAAGATCACATATGTAGGTAGATATTTCATCCTTGCAGGATTGTGGACTTCACCAAGCAACATCTGAATAGCGTAAAATATTTGGCTTTATTGAAGGATTTTCTGAAGTTGGCGCTAAACAACTTTATGAAAACAATCTCTCTCTCTCTCTCTCTCTCTCTCTCTCTCTCTCTCTATATATAATATATATATAATATATATATATATATCTTTAATAACAGGAACCTTCCTGAGTGAATCGAAAGATCATTGAGGATTCCTCTTGTCCTTGTGACTCCTTGTATCTCCTTGAACCTACTAATGAATGAATGAAGTTTGATATTGTTGATACAAACTTCCTAAAAGACAGTTCATCAACAAGAAGAAAATGTTTCATCAATATTAATTAATTATTTCACCATTATCGATGGTTTCATAAATATTCGGGCTTCGAATAAGCACTGATCAATATTTCAGATCAATATTTTAACTCTTTTGGTGCTGCATCTGCGGGCGGAACGTATGTCCCACAGACGGCGTTTCTTTTACGCCCATTCAAATGCGGGCGTGAAAATTGAGATCGTTGGCGCACGTAGTTAGGTCTTAAAGGTTAAATTCACATTTTTTCTTTATATTATTTTTACAGGAAGCCTTCACATCTTTGTATAAAGCTAACATAATTTAGTCTAAGTTAACCGAACTTGACCTAAATTAACCCAGTTTAACTTAACCTAACCTAACTTTACTTGGTCTGATAAATTCTCTCTCCTATATATATCTAGAGAGAGAGAGAGAGAGAGAGAGAGAGAGAGAGAGAGAGAGAGAATGCAAAATAATCCTTATTTGGGTATGTGATATTGGCTTCTAAGCGACGTGCGAGTCTGGGAATGCGTCAGAATTTCCTGTGCCCAAGTACAGAGGAGATGCATTTATAAGAACAGAGAAATGATTACAAATCGTCTGTCGAAAGCGGAAGATGTTAAATTTATTATTTGATCTTATGAAGAAAATGGTAATAAGCATGTCAATCACACACACACACGTTTATCTACCTTTCGAAACCGCGACATTTTTACATTTTCAGTTGTGCATGGCAACATTTAAGCTAATATAAATGGACTAATTAATTTAACCTAACCTAATCTAACCTTCTCTCACCTTATAATTATTATATTTCTTTTTCATGATATTCAATGATTAGAGATAAAAACAAAAAGTGAAGTGTATCTATTTATCTATCTATCAACGCTTCTAGGAAGAGAAGAAGTAGCTAAGCGAAAAACGTAAAAAAAAAGTCATTTAACATATTATAAAGTTGTACCAATTTGAAAGTTGTCATAACTTTTTAACTTTTGAACATATTTTGTCATAATGTCTTCAAAAGTTCAAAAGTTATGATAACTTTCAAATTGGTATAACTTTTAACTGCTTTTTCCGGCGTGTTTACTTTTGGCGCTTAGCCACTTCTTCCCCGGAGTGCCTTAAATAATCATTGATGCTTAAGTAAACGGAATTGTATGCGACTTGTCTTTTTTTAACTTTAGTAAACTGGCGAAGGAGAGACTTGTCTATATATATATATATATAATATATAATATATGTATATTCTTACAAGTACCTCGAAAAGTAAGTAATCGCTAATCTCGTTAAGTTATAAGTCTTTATATGTACAGGGCTATTCAAAATGATTCATCCGATTTCAACTGAGAATACTTCCGTACCTATCAACCGTGCATCAACTGGGCATACACCACATGAAAGAGGAAATCTCCGAGTTTTACAAGATCACCGCGAGAGGGCTCCAAAGTCACGCCGTGGCCTAGCCTAGCAACAAACAGTGTGTGAAAATGGCGTCCGCACAGCAGAAGGCGTTTTGTGTGTTGCAGTTTTCGAGCTGTAAATCGGTAGTCACAGTGCAGCGTGAGTTTCGTCGACGTTACAGAACAGATCCACCGGGTGCTCAGAGCATCCGTCGGTGGTATCGGCAGTTCGAGGAAACAGGATGTTTGTGTAAAGGCAAGTCCGCATTGTTACTGCCGTAGAGTCAGTGACAACGGACATGCTGGAGCGAGTATGGGAGGAATTCGACTATCGTGTCGACGTTGCTCGTGTAACTAGGGGAAGTCACATAGAGCATTTATGAGGTGAGAGACAAAATTTGGACAGTTTTTCTTTTGGTTGATGTATCACAAATCACTCTGTATTTGTAACATTAAAAAATATTCTCATTTGAAATCAGGTGAATCAATTTGAATAGCCCTGTATATAGGGTTTTACGTAAGTTGTGGGGGGGGGGTTAAAAGGATATTCCGTTTTTTATAAACGTCATTTGGAGAAAAAACACGATTATATAACTGAAGGTTTTACCAATATACAACAATAACTGAAGGTTTTACTAATATGCAACAATAACTGAAGGTTTTACCAATATACTACAACAATAACTGAAGGTTTTACCAATATACAAGAATAACAACGTTTTACCAATATACAACAATAACTGAAGGTTTTACCAATATACAACAATAACTGAAGGTTTTACCAATATACAACAATTCTATCGTCTATCGTTTAGTCCTCAGTTTTTAAGTACTTTAAAAAACATAAAATTTATTAAATTGGCGATATTTATTATTAAAAAAAATTATAAAAATTAATATTAAAATTTAAGTCAAACCATATTTAATATTATTAAACTAAATTCAATTATTTTAAATCAAAATATATCAAACTCACTCTCTCTCTCTCTCTCCTCTCTCTCTCTTGTGGTAAGGCTTGAAGGATCATTTTTTCTATCCTTTGAGAATGAGCCGGCTTTCCGAATATTTTTAAAGGGAGTGTCATCTTCATTCCGTTTATTGGCATTGTTGTGGAGGCTCTTTTAGATGCCGTACAGAGCCTACATTGTATTCGTCCTGAACCTGTAAAAGTGGCAACCAGCGAGGTTAGGCAACGCTGTGTCTGTTCAGTAGTTGGGTGGTTGACCCGTCCTCTGCGTTCATATATATTGTAGCGCCCTTTTGATGGTTCGGATCCCACGCAAAGCTTTTGGTCCTTTCCGTCACATGGCCTTTGTCGTTTCGAGGGAGGTTAAACAACCCTAAAACATTATCTTAACCTGTAAATTTGAAAGTTCCGAAGCCTGAAAGTCCGGTCAAAGCCGACACTCTTTTTCCTTTTCCTTTTCCGCTTTTACCCCAACTTTTTCTACTTATTTCTATTTGTACAACCAACTTTTCTTTCTCCTCGTTATCCTCTCTCCCTCGTTATCCCCTCTCTCTCTCTCGCTATCCCCCATGACAATGTCCCCACCAGGAACTAATGATAGCCCTTAAAATGTCTTTTAAGACATTCAAATCCAGTCTGGATTAAAAACTTAATTCTAATTAGAATCCTAATCGGAACGAGTATTTAAATTTCATTTACGGATTCGAAAGGATGGGATTAATTATTGTTCATTAACTAAAGTTAAAGTTTATTGCTTGTCAATTGTACGATAATTGATTTTTTCGACAAACAAAAATGGCCGACTTGTCCCCTAGCTGAGAACGAGATAGTATTTATAAATTTGTGTTTATAAAAAATATAAACAGTACAAAAAAAATTTATTGGAACCCCTGTTAAGGGGGTTACCCCTTACTGAGGGGGAAACCCCCTTAAATTAAAATTAATATCTTTAATCGTATAACAAAAATCCATGTATTTATAAGGGAGAACAGATGCTACAGTTCTTTTCAAAAAGTACTTCACCGAATTATGTCGTATTCATTTCATTTTAATTTCTTATTTTGTATAATAATTATGTACTTTAAAGTACAATTACGCTAATTTTAATTAAATAAATTAATTTTATTCCTATTTCTTAAAAGATATTACCCGAATTAGGGGAGAATTGTTGGATTAGAAACTTTTAGAAATGAATTCATATTCTTTACATTTAGATCTGACTTAGTTTGGGGTAAAATTAATTACAGTTCCGGTTAAAATTATTTTAGTTACTGTTCCATTACAGTTCTGCAGTGATAAAGAACTGCGCATTATAGATCTATTTGCTTTTGGCTGTTAGTTATTTTATTTTAAATTTTGAAATTTAAATTTTAAAATTAGGTAATTTGTTTCTACGATATGAAAAATTACAAATTTACATTTTATATTTCGGTAATCATAAATTTTTTTTGGCGTTATTAAATTTAATAGATTTTTAAAATTACTTTACAGATTAAAAATCTAATTCCAGCGAAGAACTGTTTTAACATAATAGCATCATTTTTGCCTGTAACTAATTACCAAATATACAGAGTAAATTTGAAGAAAGTAGTAATGAGCTTCGGTACAATAATTGCAGAAATTTGTTACCGTGTTGTTCATCGTACGTTTGGCACCGTCGTTATCGATGTTTCCAGCTTTCCATCGTACTTCGCTCAGTGAAGAAATGCCGCAAAGTAGACGAAATAACTTAAATTTTTTTACAAGATGAAGCTGTCCTAAAAGCTTTAATGTGATTTTAAGTGATACAACTAATCTACTAGTAGTGTACATAAGTTAAGCCAATCAAATTCGTCCATTTTGAAACGAGGCCTAACATTACTGCCTGTGAGTATGTGGGAAAAGTTGTATAGTGTAAATTTATTACAGTATACGGCACTCATACTTACCTTTATATTTAATATATTTAATAATAATAATAATAATAATAATTGTATGTATTTTATAACAATTTTCAGATAAGTTCAGATAAATGAGTCATAGGAAAACAAATTTGAAATATATATATATATATATATATATATATATATATATATATATATATATATATATATATATATATACACTTCAAATTGAATAAGGTCAAACTAGAAGCGAGTGGAATCAGCCATACTGGATTTAGATCGACCTATTTAGACTATTGTTAGATAAGATTGAGTTAGGTAAGGTCAAGTTAAGTTAGATGAAGTGAGATCAGGTTAGGTTAAGTTAGGACAGGTAAGGTTTGATTAGGCTAGGTTAAGTTAAGTTCGGTTAAGTCAGTTAGGCAAGGTTAGGTTAGGTTAGGTCAGTTAGACTAGGCTAGGTTTGAAACAAGGTCAAACCTATTCGGAATTACGTCGAATTCGAATTCCTTGTTTGACTTAATGCGAGTCGTGTGTGTGTGTGTTTGTGTGTGTGTGTGTGTGTGCAACTGAACATAAGTGATGTCGAGTGTGTTATTCACAGATGTGTGGGGTAATGTTTTTTGTGAGGTAATACTCCTGGTACCTCAGAACATTAAAAACTTTATACAAAAATCTAAAAAATTATTACTGTCGGAAAAAAGATATGTTAGTACTAATTAGATTAGATTAAGCTAGGTTAGGTTAGTTTAGATTAGCGAGTACCTCATTATTTAATGATTTAACAGAAACCACTGTTCGAGCCCTCAATTACGTCCGAAACACTGTTCACGCCCTTCTCGGGGGTTAATTTGTCATTTAGATATAAGGATTTTAAAATGTCGGTACCTCTTTTATACGGAGATGCGCACATGTGTGTGTGTGTGTGTGCGTGCGTGTGTGTGTGTGAGTGTGCGCACATCGTAACTTGTAAACAACAAAGAAATTCCTAAATATAAACCAAGACCCGTTTCCTGTCTACTTTGCGTGACGACAAAGTGATATTTTAACAGCTAAAAGCACGAAAGCCAGAACAACACGCACGCGCGCGCGCGCGCACACACAACACACATATATATATATATATATACATATATACAGACATATATATACACACACAGTGTATATATATACACACACAGTATATATATATATATATACATTATAACTGCAAACACGCAGTATAATTAACGTAAAGAACGACGCTTTGTATAGGAGAATTACCCGCGCAAGATGAGAGCGAAAGAACGAAACAAATGAAAAAATGAGGTAACCACCCGGGAATCGAACCCGGGATCTTCCGATTGCCGGTCAGATATGATAACCATTACACCACGGGCCTCACTCAAACAAATGTCGTAATCCTTCTACATACGCGCAGAAGCCAATGCCCCAAAGGGGCACCTCCCGCATGCCGTAACATTATATACATTATAACTGCAAACACGCAGTATAATTAACGAAAAGAACGACGCTTTGTATAGGAGAATTATCCGCGCAAGAATATATATATATATATATATATATATATATATATGATTGAACAAATGTTCAAGATCGACTTGTGTTCAACCCCCTCTGCATCCCGTCTCCTTTTGAAGGGATTTTTATAGCACCTATTTCTCTACCAACCAAAGTAAGGATGAACAGGTTGGTGAACTGAGCCCCGCCTGCCTTCACCGGGAATCGAATTATATATATTTTGTTTTAATGCAGAAAGGCGGGGTCAAAGGCGAACGCCCGCAACCTCCTTCCCCCCAACATACAAAGCGTTAGTTCCTCTTCTCGAGAAAGAACTCGGAAGCGGATTTAGGAAGTGATCGTCCTCTACGTGAAATGCGCGCATCATATTCATTCGATCCAAGTGCCCTATTAGGAGGGTGAGAATTAGGGATGTACCAGATCACAATATAACCGGATACCGGATAGCTGATTTTTTATTTTTGCCGGATACCGGATAATCCGGCCGGATCAAGAAATGGCGGATACCGGATAATTGCCGGATATTTGGCCGGATCATGTATTCTTAAGGGCATAAAATTTTAAAACTTGCAATTAACTTGTGGTTTAATAAACTTCTATGGTTCCTACTAATTTTACAAAATCATTTTGCAAAAAATGCAGATTAGAAATTTTTTTATTCAGTAAAAACAAATCCATAAACCGAAAATAAGACATGGATTTTCTTTATATATATATATATATATATATACACATTTCAACTGCAAACAACACACAGTATAATTAACGTAAAGAACGACGCTTGTGTAGAAGAACATTCCGCGCAAGATGAGGAGGGAGAACGAACAAATGAAAAAATGTTACGGTTTTTTAGCGAAATCAGTTTCTCTGCAAATTCTTCGGTCAGTTTGCAAATACGAAATAAGAAGGCGATTGGGTATAACTTCGGTTAATGAGAATATTGAGAGGAATCAACTGAGATGTCACGGGCATGTCCAACGAATGCCGAGGAAAGGACAAGAAGAAGAATGCTGGAATGGGTCCCTCAAAACGGAAGACCAGTTGGAAGACCCAAGATCCGATGGATGGATAACATCAAGAATGCTGTCGAGAAGTGTGGAATCAGTCTCCATCGGGCGAACTTGATGTGTGGAGATCGTGAGGCATGGAGGAGTCTCGTCCGAGAGCTCCCAACTGACAGACCGCTTTAGGTCTACCAGGCGCTTGGTAAGAAATGGTAAGAAAGTTTGCAAAGAAAGCAAAACAATAGTAATTTTACAAAATGACCTTAAATGTTTGATCATTTGCAAAAACACACAAAAATCGGTCAATTTGCAAAATCACCAATAATCTTGTCGGTGTATTTGCAAAATCTCTTGTTCTAATACTGTAGAACCTTCTAGCTCCTAACCTAACCTAACTTAACCTAAACACAATGACACTGTTGGTTAGGTTAGGTTAGGTTAGGTCATGTTAGGTTAGGAGCTAGAAGGTTCTACAGTATTTGAACAAGAGATTTTGCAAATACACCAGCAAGATTCTTGGTGATTTTGCAAACTGACCGATTTTTGTGTTTTTGCAAAATGATCAAACATTTAAGGTCATTTTGTAAAATTACTATTGTTTTGGTTTCTTTGCAAACTGACCGGAGAATTTGCAAAAAAGACCGATTTCGCAAAAAAAACGTAACATATATATATTTAGAAATACCGGGCATCCTGAAGAGCGCGAACATAGTCCCAATATATAATGGAGGAGATCCGATCCGAGGCCAAAAACTATAGGCCAGTGTCGCTTACATCTCATCTCACTGAAATATTTGAAAGAATAGTTAGACAGAAAATCTGTAACTTTTGGAAACTCAGAAAAATTCAATGATAACCAACATGGGTTTCGGTCAGGTAGATCATGCCTATCACAACTAATGGAACACTACAACAACATTATTGATGCACTGGAAAGTAATGAAAACTATGATGTAATATGCACAGACTTTGCCAAAGAGTTCTACAAGTATGACCATAGAATCATAAACATAAACTGAAATATATGGGAATAACAGGAAAAGTAGGGAAATGGATATATAATTTCCTTAGTGAGCGGCGGCAAGTCGTTACAGTACAAGGAGTATCTTCATCAGAATCAGAGGTCCTCAGCTCAGTACCACAAGGAACAGTATAGCTCCACTACTCTTCATAATCATGCTAACTGACATAGATGAGGACGTTACCAGACACAGCACAGTAACATCCTTTGCCGATGACACAAAGATCAGTAGAAAACTAAGAAACCCAGAAGATGTAGGATCTCTACAAACAGACATGAACAGAATCTACAAGTGGACGGAAGACAACAATATGAAGTTTAACACTGAGAAATTTCAGCTGTTACCGTACGGAAAAAGAGAGGACCTAAATTCCGTGGAATATTATACCCCAAATGGACAAGAAATTCAGAGAAATTCTAAAGCAAAAGACTTAGGGGTTGTAATGATTGATGATGCGACATTTGAAATACAAAATAAGATAACAGTAAACAGAGCAAAAAGAGTAACTGGGCAGATACTGAGAACCTTTAAACGAAGGAAGAGGAATATAATGATTCCTCTACTGAAAACACTGATCATACCCAAATTGGAATACTGCTCGGTCCTAACATGCCCATATAAAAAAGAAGACATTAGACAACTAGAAGGGATTCAGAGAAGCTTCACAGCCAAGATCAAGGGGTGCAAAGAACTAAACTACTGGGAAAGGTTACGCGAATTAAACCTATATTCGCTGGAAAGGAGGAGAGAGAGATACACCATTATTTACACTTGGAAAATAATGGAGAAACTAGTCCCTACTCTTACTCTGAACCCTGTAACTCCCCAAACAACAGTGGAAAGTAGAAAAGGAAAACTGTGTCGTGTTCCCAAATTAAAGACTAGACAGGGAACATCCTTAACCCTGAAAGAAAATAGTTTTGTTGTGAGAGGACCAAAACTGTTTAATCAGCTGCCCAAAGACCTAAGGAACACGAATGGTGTTGCAGTAGACATCTTCAAAAAAAGATTAGACGCCTGGTTCAGAACAATCCCCGATGAGCCGGGCGTACTTGACTATGCGAGGTGGAGAGTACAAGAAACCAACTCACTACTTCACCAGGCCAACTCGAGAGGAGGGGCGACAAGCTTGACCTTCGTGAAATGAGGAATCATCGCGCGGAACATTTGAAAGGTTGAAAGGTATATATATATATATATATATATATATATATATATTATGACAAAAACATTTTCTTTCTTAACTGTAAACAGGGGCGTCGATTGTTCTAAAATAGTGGGGGGGGGGACACTTCCCCTTCAAACAGCGAATCAAACAATACTCTGAGTAGCTGTTGCGTGTAATATATCAATGTCGTAATTTACCATTTACCCGTTTTTTGTATTTTTCTCAGCATGTTGCAAAAAAACTCAATTGTATTTAATAATTTTATGTCTTTCTTCATTTAAGCATTTTCTTTCGCAGAAATAAGAAACGCGATAGAAAATATTTATAATATTTTACCTTTCACGTAACATGATATCACACATATGTTTAACCGAAATAAGTCTTTTATTACCCGTAGACAACAGAGGTCAATGTACATAAACTGACAACAAAATATGTTCGTGAAATAGAAAACAAATAAACTGTACTTTGATCACACTTTGATAGTGAAAATGATACGTAACAAAACCACTTATTTAACATATTTCCAATTCGCCTACTTAATGACCAAGAACACAAATGCTACGTGCAATTATTAAAATGGAAATTGACTGCGAAATTCCATGATAAATATACACTGGTGTTCATGACAATAATCTATAATATTGCTGTTACATATAACGTCTTATTAGGTGCCATTAATAGTTAGCATTTATAGCAATTCATTCATGAAAGTGGGGGGGGGGCATGTCCCCTGCGTCCCCCCCCCCCGCAATCGACGCCCATGACTGTAAATGATAAATGTGTGATAACTATAACTAAGTGTGAAAATATATAGTTATATTTTTCATTATTTTTTTCAATAATTTCATATTTTTCGTCTGGCATTAGCCATAATAAAATAATAAAGTACACACAAAAACTTGAAATATGAAGTTTTTATCAACAAAATGTGAGTAAAATGTTAAGTATCCGGTATCCGGCCGGATCATACTTGATATCCGGTATCCGGCCGGATCATACTTGATATCCAGTATCAGGCCGGATTCTGAAGAAGTGGCCGGATCGGCCGGATACCGGATCGTGATCCGGCATCCGGTGCATCCCTAGTGGGAATGGGGTCATTTATTACAAAATTGGACCCCAATTTCAGACATTTTGCGTTGTTTCAACGATACTCACCAAACATTTATCTTCAGTATTTTAGAGAGAGAGAGAGAGAGAGAGAGAGAGAGAGAGAGAGAGAGAGAGAGAGAGAGAGAGAGAGAGAGCTACCAACCTGTGTATCAGTCAATCTGTCTGTCTCTTTTTTTGTGTGTGTATGTGTGTGTGTGTGTGTGTGTGTGTGTGTGTAAATACCATTTCCCTATAAGAGTTAAGACACTGTGATCGGGGGTTCGACTCCCGATGATGCTGGTAAATAATAATAATAATAATAATAATAATAGAGGAATTATTATAGTGACGAACCGCATTAGTTAGCCGGATCGATGTTCCAATTTCATCATCATTTCCTTTCAACAAAAGTTGGTCTCATAATTTTGAACAAAATCTCGTCTGAAATTTCCTGCAAATTTTTCTTTTTTTAAAATTAATAACGACTTTTTTTTTCAGTATATCGACCCTCTTTTATGTTAGACCCAGACCACGCATGGAACAAGGAACTCTTTTGGTAAAATTAAATCCACTATAGTCCGAATAAATAATGGTAAATGAAAAAATATAGCTTCCCTCACCAGCTATCTGCCAAGCAGATAGGATCCAGCTTTGAGACAGGATCTAGAGTTTAAACATTGGAGGGGAGCTATATTTTGGGGTCTCTTTGCTAGTGACCCGTTGCTCACGTTGGGCTTCCATCATGAAAAAGAAAAACTCCATTATTGGTTATTTACCATTCCTTATTCGGATTATAGTGGATTTAATTTTACCAGAAGAGTTCCTCTTTTGATGCACGGTCTGTGTGTAACACACACACACACACACACACACACACAACTTTGTCAGGAGAAGAGAAGGCAACTGAGCCGTCGGAATGGAAAAGAGGAGGGAAAGAAGAGGAAGTAAGTTGTTGAAGAGGTTCTTAGCTAGATGCCAGAAAGAGCGAGAAGAATTAGAATTGGGGATAGATTTTCACATTTTTGTCAGATGAAGGAATTTTTGGGGAGTCGAAGATCAGATTTTCCACGATTCCGGGCAGAAATATAAGCTGAGTGAGAGTCAGGAGTTGGATGGCGACGGTACCTTCTGAGTGTCTCCTCTCTGTTGCGGATAGCATTAGAACAAGTAAAGTTAAACCAAGGTCTTTTTTGCATTCGTAGTAGGAATAGACTATGTAATGTACGCCTTCATGACCGAGAGAATCACCTCCGTGATGCGCTCAGCACAATCGGAAAGGCCCCGACCACGGAAGCAGTAATCATTCCATGAGAAATCAAAGAAGTACTGCCTAAGGGCCCCCCTAATCAGCGGCGCCGTTATTAAATAATGAAAGATTATGGGGGAATAAAAAACCCCCAATCTGTTACCATTCTGAAAAAGAAACACCAATAATAAAATAACGTATAAACAAAAATTAGGATTTTTTGAAGGACACCCTGTATATATATATGATGGAGTGGGTAACAAGAAAAATAAATTTAATGTTTTGAAAGATATTGGTTATATGTTACACTAAAAATAAATATTTTTAGCACAAAAGAAATAGATATTGAGGGTAATCTGATGCAGAATTTTAAATGGGGCTTTTTGGGGAATAATTGCATTAAAATATATTCATATAATTTATCTCAAAATTCATGTACTGAAATTGGCAACACTTTTCTGAAAACCCTCATATATATACAGTATATATATTCATTTCACGTGTTTAATTGTGAAATTCATCCCATATATATATATTATATATATATATATATATATATATTATATATATATATATATATATATATATATATATATATATATATATATATATATATATGGGATGAATTTCACAATTAAACACGTGAAATGAATATATATATATGAGGGTTTTCAGAAAAGTGTTGCCAATTTCAGTACATGAATTTTTAGATAAATTATATAAATATATTTGAATGCAATTATCCCCCCAAAAAGCTCCATTTAAAATTCTGCATCAGATTACCCTCAATATCTATTTCTTTTGTGCTAAAAATATTTATTTTTAGTGTAACATATAACCAATATCTTTCAAAACATTAAATTTATTTTTCTTGTTACCCAATCCATCATATATATATATATATATATATATATATACAGGGTGTCCTTAAAAAAATCCTAATTTTTGTTTATCCGTTATTTTATCATGGTGTATATTTTATTATTGGTGTTTCTTCTTCAGAATGGTAACACATTGGGGGGGTTTTTATTCCCCCATAATCTTTCATTATTTAATAACGGCGCCGCTGATTAGGGGGCCCTTAGGCAGTACTTCTTTGATTTCCCATAGAATGATTACTGCTTCCGTGGCCGGGGCCTTTCCGAGTGTGCTGAGCGCATCACGGAAGTGATTCTCTCGGTCATGGAGGCGTACATTACATAGTCTATTCCTACTACGAATGCAAAAAAGACCTTGGTTTAACTTTACTTGTTCTAATGCTATCCGCAACAGAGAGGAGACACTCAGAAGGTGCCGTCGCCATCCAACTCCTGACTCTCACTCAGCTTATATTTCTGCTTGGAATCGTGCAAAATCTGTTCTTCGACTCCCCAAAAATTCCTTCATCTGACAAAAATGTGAAAATCTATCCAATTCTAATTTTTCTCGCTCTTTCTGGCATCTAGCTAAGAACCTCTTCAACAACTTTACTTCCTCTTCTTTCCCTCCTCTTTTCCATTCCGACGGCTCAGTTGCCTTCTCTTCTCCTGACAAAGCTGAACTCTTCGCTCAAACTTTCGCTTCCAACTCAACCCTGGACGATTCCGGTGCTGTTCCTCTATCTTCTCCCCTCTCTGACTTTATTATGTCTAAAATTAGAATCTCTTCCAAAGATGTTCTTTCTGCCCTATCTGGGATCAACTCTAGGAAGGCGTACGATCCTGATGGTGTTCTTCCTGTTGTTCTTAAGAACTGTGCTTCTGTGCTGACACCCTGCATAGCCAAACTCTTTCGTCTTTGTCATTCATCTGGTACTTTTCCTTCCTGCTGGAAGTTCGCTTTCATTCAGTCTGTCCCAAAGAAGGGTGACCGCTCTCAACCCTCCAACTATCGTCCAATTACTTCGATTTCTTGCCTTTCCAAATTTTTTGAATTTATCCTTAATAGGAAGATTCTTAAACACACCTCTTCTCACACTCTTCTTTCAGATCGCCAGTATTGGGTTCCGCAAGGGACGCTCAACTGGCAATCTTCTTGCATATCTCTCTTACTCTTGGTCATCCTCCTTTCGGGATTTCGATGAAACGTTTGCTCTTGCGCTAAACATATCAAAAGCTTTTGATAGAGTCTGGTACAAATCGAATTTCCAAAGTGCCCTCCTTCGGTTTCTATCCTTCTATCTGTGCTTTCATCTCTAATTTCTTTTCTGGCCGATCTATAGCTACGGTTGTAGATGGCCACTGTTCTTCTCCTAAAGTTATTAACAGTGGTGTTCCTCTGGGTTCTGTCCTGTCACCCACTCTTTTCCTTTTATTCATTAATGATCTTTTAATTCACACTTCCTGTTCTATTCACTCCTATGCCGATGATTCCACTCTTCACTTCTCCACCCGCTTCCCAATGCGTCCCTCGCAGCAGTCACTTCATGATTCACGTAGGACTGCTATGGGACACCTGACCTCTGATCTTTCTACTATATCTGACTGGGGCAGAGAAAACCTTATGGCTTTCAATGCCTCAAAAAGTAAGTTCCTCCATCTGTCTACTCGTCACAATCTTCCACACAACCTTCCCCTTACCTTCAATAACACACAACTCAATCCTCCCTCTTCCATTAACATTTTTGACGTTTCCTTTTCTCGTGATCTTTCCTGGAAAGCTCACATGTACTCTCTTCTTAAAAAAGGCTTCTAAGAGGTTAGGTGTGCTGTACCGCCTCCGTGGTTTCTTCACCCCCACTCAGATGCTGTATCTGTACAGGGGTCTTGTTCGCCCCTGTATGGAGTATGCATCTCATGTGTAGAAGAATGTAGAATGTGTAAAAAGAGGGGAATGTTGCCGCATTGTTCCCTCACTCTTTCTTTACTATCGCTATTATAACGGACATTGCTCTTCTGACCTCTCTAACTGCATGCCTCCTCCTTTAAGGAGAGCACGCAGTACCAAACTTTCTACACTTTCTCATTCCTTTTCTGTCCGACTATCTAATGCAAGGGTTAATCGGTATTTTCAGTCTTTTATCTACTCAACTCTGGAACACTCTTCCTCAATCCATCTTTCCTCCTGTCTATGACCTCCCATCTTTCAAACGCAGAGTGTCTAGGTACCTCGAAAACCCTGGACCTTGATTTGTCTCTACAGTATTCTTCTTCTACTGTGGGGGGGGGGGTCACTTTTGCGGGCATTTTCCCTTGACCCCTCCTTTCTACATGAAAAAACCCTAATAAATGTTATATATTAAAACCGTCTTTTCACCATTTCATACTTAAAGCAATAACTTTTCCTAATTTCGTAGAAATTAGGAAAAAACGATACCGCTACTGATAGGCTATAACCTAGTAAGGCCATAGAAGGCCTTACCAGGCTATAGTCTTTAAGGAAAGCTAAGGCTTGACTAAGCCTCAATGATCTTTATAAATTACTGGATAGCGAATCAGCCTATATTCGTATATAATGAATTGAAGCTATCGAGCCGCCATATTGGTACTCCCACAATGAAGAATACCAACATTTGTCCGCTCCATATCTTTTGAACAAATGAGAGGATTGAGATGATACTTTGCACAATTATTACCCACCCTCAGATGATTTGTCATCGCCCACTTCCGACGTCATACTTTCAAGGTGAAGGTCACAACATGGGTCAAAATGTTTTTCGCATTTGTTCCATAACTCTTGAATAAGTGAAGGGATTGAAATAATAATTTACACAAATGTTACCCACCATCAATTAATTTATAATCATCCACCCCCCTGGGTTATGCCTTCAAGGTCAAGGTCACAGTAGGGGTCAGAGTTTTTTTCGTGTCTGCTCCATAACTTTGAATAAATGTCTTAGGATGATATTTTACACAAATATTACCCACCAACAGTTGATTTATAATCGCCCACTCGCTGGGTCATACCTTCAAGGTTAAGGTCACAGCAGGGTCAGAGTGTTATATATAATTAATATAATTATAGATACTTAAATAGAAGTAAATTTAATTTTTAGGTTCAATATCATTTTACATTTTAACTTTATTTTAATATTTTTGGGAATGGACTCCAATTTAGAGAGAGGCTGGAACCTCCTTAATTTTACATTCATTTCAAGAATATGTATATATATATATATAAGTTCATGGTGGTTTCAGTCAAACAAACAAACATATATATGTATGAAAATTATATCACGAAAGTAACACGTGAATAATATTTATGATGAAGATAACCAGGAAGGAAATTAAAACCGCTTTCTTCTAATGACATTCTCAGGAACTGAGTATGTCATTTTGGGAGTACCAATATGGCGGACCAATATGACTTCAACATTTTAAGCTAATGCGCTATCCAGTAATTTATAGAGATCAGTGCTAGGCCTCCTTAAGGACCTAGTTTACACGGAACAATATGACTGAACCCTCAAACAGTGATGCCGCGTTTGCAGTTGGAAGAACTTTTGTAGAGAATATGGATGCAGAGATCGACCTGATAGAGAGTCACTATCACGAATTGTTGGAAGATTTCCAACAAAAGGAAATGTAAGCAATGAACATAAAGATAATAAGGAAACTTTGAGTTTTAATAGTGGAAATAAAAGTCTAAATTCGCTCAAAGAATTTTTACCCGTAATTGTGTATCAAAATGATTTTCACCCTGTATCACCCTGTGTATCAAAATTATTTTCACCCTGTCCATATTCGTTTATCATCTGTTTAAATTCTCGTCGTCGCAGTCGCTGCAGGGTGCGGGGCTGCCATTCTATGAATGTGAAATCACAACGCGACTCGAGTCGTCACGACCCAAGTCGTGAGTCGTGAGTCGCGAGACGATCCTACGTGCGTCGGCCTCAGTTTAACAGTACACGCCATTTCTACAGAGAATTGGCAAAAGTAAATAGACACCTTCAATTTTTTTCATATTTTTCGATTTGATAATAAAAGTTAATAAATAATAAGAGATTTATTGAATAAATCTATTTAGAATCTTGTTCCATTTTCCCATTTCCATTATTTAGAGGGGACACACGTTCTCACATTCCATTGATCAGCTTTGCCATTTGCTCGTGAGGACAACCTGTCTATTTACTTTTGTCAATCCTCTGCATATATTAATTCTATCATATCAGTTGTAGTAAACGTGTGTGTGTGTGTGTGTGTGTGTGTGTGTGTGTGTGTGTGTGTGTGTAACAATATATACTGACAATACAGTATTATTAAAATATTAATAATAATGTAGGAATTAATTCATACCTACATACATACATACATACATACAAAAAACGTACATACATTTAAACATATATACATACGTACAGAAACATACTGTATGTGTAGAATGTCAAACTATAAATAATAATAATTATAATAAAAATAATGGAGTTCCATAGATCGAATAACCAGCATGTGCACGCCTGGTTTTTGAGTGAAACAAAAACATTTAAATTGAAGGCGGCCATTAGCTCGAGTGCGGGAGGGTTAACACCGTAAAATACTTCTAGAACGAAAGAGTTGTTTCCTAGGTCGTTTAAATATATGATCCGTTGTGTTAGCTTTTTTGGCCCGTTGTAGTGTAATGGTAGCGCTAGTAACTCCTACTCAGGAGGTCCTGGGTTCGAATCGTAGTAGTAGCATTTTTGTTTTATACTGAAACCACGCGTGTTCCTGCGTGTTATTCCATATATATATATAATTAATAAGAAGTACTAGTTTGTATATTACAGCTAATTAATAAAAAGAAATTTAAAATATTTTGACATAATTTTTTATTTGTTGGCAACTGATATTTTGCCCCGCCTTCCTTTCTCATGATTGGGTACTGTATACAACTGTTCTACTTAGACACGCCCCTTTGCACAAAGAGTAAAATTATTTTACCCCCCCACCCCACCCTCATACCCACTCCTCATTTCCAAACCCAACTCTCACTGATACATAATGACTTACAGTATAATATATTCGAAATAATGTACAGGGCTATTTAAAATGGTTCATCCGATTTCAACTGAGAATACTTCCGTACCTATCAACCGTGCATCAACTGGGCATACACCATATGAAAGAGGAAATCTCCGAGTTTTACAAGATCACCTTGAGAGGGCTCCAAAGTCACGCCGTGGCCTAGCCTAGCAACAAACAGTCAGTGTGAAAATGGCGTCCGCACAGCAGAAGGCATTTTGTGTGTTGCAGTTTTCGAGCTGTAAATCGGTAGTCACAGTGCAGCGTGAGTTTCGTCGACGTTACAGAACAGATCCACCGATGCTCTGAGCACCCGGTGGATCTGTTCTGTAACGTCGACGAAACACGCTGCACTGTGACTACCGATTTACAGCTCGAGAACTGCAACACACAAAACGCCTTCTGCTGTGCGGACGCCATTTTCACACTGACTGTTTTGTTGCTAGGCTAGGCCACGGCGTGACTTTGGAGCCCTCTCAAGGTGATCTTGTAAAATTTGGAGATTTCCTCTTTCATGTGGTGTATGCCCAGTTGATGCACGGTTGATAGGTACGGAAGTATTCTCAGTTGAAATCGGATGAATCTTTTCAATAGCCCTGTATTAGGAATGCTTTGTGTACCGTTTCGGACTAATTTAAATTGTAAATATGCTTTAGCCTTCCGAGTAAATAAAAATACATATCTTTCCACTTTTCTCTTTTTATAAGGTTAAAATATTACTGCCGTGGAATCTCCTTCCGCAGTTTAAAGAGTAAACACTAGCTTTAATATTCAATCTTTATTTCAGTATTTCATTAATGACTTATATTTAATGTCTGTCTATTCTTCTATCTATCAACGGTTATCTATATACATACAGACACTACGATGATAGGTCTCAAGAACAAAAATGACAAAGTTGATCAATGGAATGCCAGAACGTACGTCATCTTTACATAAATGCAAAAGGAGAAAAATGACATGATTCTAAAATCTGTGGTTATTTATTCACTTTTGTTATCGAGTTAAAAACTATGGAAAAAGGTCAAGATCTCTCTCTCTCTCTCTCTCTCTCTCTCTCTCTCTCTCTCTCTCTCTCTCTCCCCCCCCCCCTTCATTTACGCCACATTCCCTTGCAGAAATTTCATTAAAAGACGGATGGATGAATAGTTTTAAATTCGAACAAAATAATGAAAATTGTAGTCAAAGAAAATGGTAGATTTTATCTTTGAAATCATTTTTAATAATTTCTCTCCTCATTATCATCAAGCAAAATTTAAAAATATTAATTAATAATGATAAGTTATGGACAAAGTTTTCTCATAATTCTTGTAATGGATTTATTATTGCGGTTTCTTTTTACTGTGTGTGTGTGTGTGTGTGTGTGTGTGTGTGTGTGTGTGTGTGTGTGTGAGTCACGAGGAATTACAAAGACAAGAGGAAACCTCAAAAACCTTTCGGTCCACTCGGGAAAGTTTCTGTTATTAAACTAGTTCATTTTTTAACTATTGTAGCAGTAACAGACTACTGGGTAGAGAGTAAGATAGGTAAGATAGATAGATAGATAGACAGATAAATAGATAGAAAGAGAGAGAGAGAAAAGTGAGATAGAGTTTCAAGAAACTCAAGTCCCTGTCATAACGCAGTACCAATCATAATTCGTTCTTGGACAACGCTGAAGTACCAGTCATAGATCGGGTTTGGATAATAACACTGAAACAAAATCAGACTTCTTTTCGAGGTTCGTGTCGAAGCCTTGGTTTAACCTTGGTTTTGCTTCCGCCCGAATTGTTCATTCTGACGAAGGTCAAGCTTGTCATTTCACCTTAAACCTACAGTTTAACGTGGAAGCCGAACCACGCCCCATCAGCAGCAGCCCAGCGTCTTAACCACTAGGATACCCAGGGGTACCCATTTATCTACCAACCAATTTTTTTTATTGTGTAGAGGGATGAACAACGGGGTTTTGCTGCGCGCTGTCTGCCGTCACCGGGTCTTGATCCCGGGGACGATAGATTCGTAGTCAGCGACGCTAACCACTATACCACCGAGGCGCGCAGTAAGTCGGAAAATGTGTAATGTGTAGCAAAATAATTGGTAATTTTGAGTGTATAAGAATAAAATAAAAATGTTATTTTAAGATGCTTCTCTGCTTTAATTTTTAACTTTTAAGTTGTACATTTTTACCGAATCATCGGTGAAATATTCGATCGATAGACCTACATTCTGAAAAAAGTGGGCACCATTCTGGTTCTACAGGATGAGCGAAAAGTCCTTGTGCACCTGTCCACTTCCGACACAGTGCAGGTACAGGTTTACTACACTTCTTGCAGGTGCACATGGATTTTTTGCTCACCCTGTATTATAATTTTGTCGTTAAGAACAGTAAACAGAACTTAACGACAAAGCTCTCTTCAGTGTTTACTGAAATGGTGGAAGGATAGAGTAGACTTACGTTCATTTCGTATACGAGACCAAACAATGACACCCTAAAAATCTAACTTAACGTAACATATGCTAACCTAATCTAACTTATGCTAACCTAATCTAACCTATGCTAATCTAACATAACCAAGCTTAACCTAAGTCAACCTTCTTCAGTCCGTCTTTCCCTCTGTGTATGACCTCCACTCTTTCAAACACAGTGTCCACGTAACTCGAAAACTCTGCTCCTTGATTTCGGCTCTCTCCCCCGCATTGGGGGGCGGGGGGAGGGCCATTTTTGAAGGCGTTTGCCCTTGGCCCTTTCTTCCTGCATAAAAAAAGTAGTCGTTGATAGACTGTCAAGTAGATCAGATATCGTCAGTCCGGAATATAGTAATTTCTGGCTAATCAATTAATATCCATCCAATTTCAAATTTTAAATTTCAATTTCACTCAATTACAAAATCTCGTAAAAACTTAACAAAAAATCTATTAATTAAAAAATAATATTTTTTTTTAACAAGAATGTTTAATTAAATTTGAATTGAATATCATTTTAGTTAACTCTCTCTCAGCTTTGAGTAAAGACTTACAGTTTTGTAATGAAAGATTTTCGAAGTTCTACGAAATATCATTTACCGCTTCAAAAATATCCAATTTTGTGCTTAAAAGAATGAACGCTGTTACGGATACAGCTTCGGTTATATTAGTCTTACTGACGTCAATGACACACACATATATATCCATATTTATGATATACACAGACCGTGCATGGATATTTATATATAACTGGGAATGTTTGCAATACAAACTAATGATTTTTTCCATGCGGGAAGGAGGGGCCAAGGGCGAATGACTACGCAAACGCCCGCTTCCATAGGGGAAGAAAAAAGCCAAAATTAAGGTCCAAGGTTTTCGAGATGCCTGGACACTCTGCGTTTGAAATATGGACTAAGGAGGAAAGATGGATTGAGGAAGATTGCTCCAGAGTTCACCGTTTGAGCGGATGAAAGATTGAAAATACCGATTAACCTTTGCGTTAGAGAGTTGAACAAAAAAGGAATGAGAATGTGTCGAAAGTCTGGTACTGCGTGCTCTCGTTAAAGGAGGAGGCATGCAGTCAGAGAGGTCAGAAGAGCAGTGTTCGTTATAACAGCGAGAGTAAAGAGAGAGAGTGAGGCAACATTGCGGCGAAGAGAGAGAGATTGAAGACAATCAGTAAGAGGCGGCGAATTGATGAGAAGAAAAGCCTTTGATTGCACCCGGTGAAATAGAGCTGTGTACTCCATAAAGGGGCGGACAAGACTCCTATACAGAAAGAGCAACTGAGTCGGGATGAAGAAACCACGGAGCCGGTAGAGCAAACCTAACCTCTTAGAAGCTGTTTTAGAAAGAGAAAAGATCACGGGAAAGGAAAACGCCAAGAGTATTAAGAGAAGAAGGAGAGGACTGAGTGTGTATTGTGAAGGTGAGGGGATAGTCGTGTGGAAGATCATTCATGACAAGTAGACAGATGAAGGAACTGAGTTTGAGGTATTGAAAGCCACAAGGTTTTCTCTTGAAGGTGAGGGGATAGTCGTGTGGAAGATCATTCATGACAAGTAGACAGATGAAGGAACTGAGATTTTGAGGTATGAAAGCCAAAGTTTTCTCTTGAAGGTGAGGGGATAGTCGTGAGGAAGATCATGACAAGTAGACAGATGAAGGAACTGAGATTTTGAGGTATTGAAAGCCACAAGGTTTTCTCTGTCACAATCTGAGGTAGTAGAAAGATTAGAGGTCAAGTGCATCATAGCCGTCCCACGTGAAGCATGGAGTGGCTGTTGAGAGGGACGCTTTGTGAAGCGGGTGGAATAATCGGCATAGGAGTGATGGAAGAGGAAGTGCGACTTAATAGATCATTGTTAAATAAAAGGAAAAGAGTGGGTGACAGGACAGAGCCCTGGGGAACACCACTATTAATAGCTTTAGGAAAAGAACAGTGGCCATCTACAACCGCAGGTATAGATCGGCCAGAAAGGAAATCATAGATGAAGGCACAGATAGAACAACGGTTTCACCGAAATCCCGAAAGGAGGATGACCAAGAAAGAGTCGGAGAGATCCGCAAATTGGACGATAGTTGAAGGGTTGAGAGCAGTCATCCTTCTTTGGGACAGGCAAATGCTCACGATTGCCATAAATTGAATACGGATAACGATGTTCCTTTGATTAAACTAACAGAGAGAGCATTGTTGCTTTTAGAGTTCAGTAATTTGATATCCTATTTGCTTGGCAACGCTGCCGCGAGCTGCTCATGCCCTGAAATGGTGGAATGATGCTCTATGTAAAAAAATGTTTAACTTTCATACTTCCACTTAAACTATGAAGGCATATATATATATATATATATATATATATATATATATATATATATATATACGTAAAGAACGACGCTTGTATAGGAGAATATTCCGCACAAGATGAGGAGAGAGAACGAAACAAATGAAAAAATGAGGTAACCACCCGGGAATCGAACCCGGGATCTTCCGATTGCCGGTCAGATATGATAACCATTACACCATGGGCCTCGCTCGAACAAATGTCGTAATTCTCCTACATACGCGCAGAAACCAATGCCCCAAGGGGGCACCTTTCGCATGCCGTACATTATATACATTTTAACTGCAAACACACAGTATAATTAACGTAAAGAACGACGCTTGTATAGGAGAATATTCAGCGCAAGATGAGGAGAGAGAACGAAACAAATGAAAAAATGAGGTAACCACCGGGAATCGAACCCGGGATCTTCCGATTTGTTCCGATTTGTCCGATTTGTTCGAGTGAGGCCCATGGTGTAATGGTTATCATATCTGACCGGCAATCGGAAGATCCCGGGTTCGATTCCCGGGTGGTTACCTCATTTTTTAATTTGTTTCGTTCTCTCTCCTCATCTTGCGCGGAATATTCTCCTATACAAGCGTCGTTCTTTACGTTAATTATACTGCGTGTTTGCAGTTAAAAAAAAAAATATATATATATATATATATATATAGTGAATTCCACGATTAAGCAAGGATCTATTAAACACACGTTGTTACCGTGACCAGGATTCCACAAACAAATATATATGTCCCCTTTACAGCGCGAGGCCGTCCCAGCCAGGAACAGTAAAGCATTAAATTACAAAACTATATATTAATAAATACAAAGCAAATCAGGCTGCCTACACAAGTTATCATTACCCTAACCTAAACTTAACTTAACCTAAACGTAAACTTAACGTAAGCTTAACCTAAAGTTAAACCTACAATATTAAGTAGTTAAATAACTGGCACTTGTAAAAATAGGGGTTTATTTAGAGGCCTTGCTGGCTCCCAACTCCGTCTCCTCTTTTACAGAGGACAGTTCTTAGATTACTCGTGTTACAGTATGCTGTCTCTCCAACCAAATCTAATACAAAAATTCCTTTACAGGAAAACTTTCGATAATACTTGTTTCTTATTTTAAATTTTACACCCTTTAATCACCAAAATTCCCACAGTTCAAAACCAGCTGTCCGCTTTCAAGCAACCAAAATTCAAAAGGCCAAGCACGCACGAAATTCAGCCACGTATCACATACCATACAACCAACCACCCAACGGATCATCCAAAAATCACAACATGCACCCTGTTACAACGTGAAAATAATAAATGATGCACACCCACCGGGGAAAGCTATTATTAATTACACTGTACAACAAATTTTCGGTTCAGAAAAAAAACGGGAATAACATTCGGTCATCCTTAATATTTCGAATGTGCTGATTCCAAATCTGAAAATAGTTTCTTTCTATCACGTCACGTTTTTTTGTAATGACTGCTTAAAATCTTCATACCAAAAAATAAGACTATATTGATAAACAGATAGGCTTTATCATATGGAGCAGTTTAATTATTGCTATACTTCAACATATATGCACAAAATTAACATAAAACTCTCGTATTATACTGTTTTCAACTCATTATTTGTATTTATGCTGGCGTTTGTGTGATGCTTCTGGTTGGTCACGCTTTAAATTCCAGCAGAAATCGGCCAGCATAGCAGGACTCCACTTCCCTTTGTATCGGCTCTCCATTGTGGCTATATCCTGGTGGAATCTCCCCGTGTTCGTCGCTAATAGCAGATGCGTTTCCAGAAAGAATGAGAGATGCGAATGCAAAAAATTAATTTTCAATGACATCTTACATCCGAGACGTTGGTACGAGTTGATAAGTTGATCCACAAGTGCAACATAGTTGTCGTATTTAGTCTTTCCTAGTAGACCGCTGCACGTTTTTGAATGCACGCCAGGCTGCCAACTCAACCTCATCCATCACCGCTTCAAAATGTTCGTCTAGCATGAGTTGGCGAATTTGAGGGACGACGAATATGCCTTCTTTAATCTTGGCATCACTTATTTTGGGGAATTTTTCCTTTAGATATTTGAAGGCAGGCTTATCCTGTTTCAACGCCTTTGCAAATTGTTTCATCAGCCCTAGTTTTATGTGAAGTGGCGGCAAGATAACCTTTTCCTTTCGTACTAGTGGTTCGTGAATAACATTGTGAGATCCAGGTGAGGAATTGTCTCGCGGCGGCCATACTGAGCGTGTGTAGTGTTCAGACCTTGCTCGGCTATCCCACTTGCATAGGAAACACATGTATTTCGTATAGCCAGTTTGCGATCCAGTGAGAATAGCCACAACCTTCAAATCTGCGCAGATAAGCCATTCATGTTCATTGTATTTTATACAGTCCAGAATAAAAGCAACATTGTCATACGTTTCTCTCAAGACGACTGAATGAGCGATCGGAACAGAGGGCATTGTGTTCCCATTGTGTAGCAGTACACCCTTAACACTGTACAGAGATGCATCAATGAACAATCTCCACTGATTCGGGTCATAGCACAAACCCAGAGCATCGAACAGACCATGTATATCAATGCAATAACAAAGATTGTTCTTCATTGTGAAATATTCCTGCAAATCCAAGGACCGCTTTCGGAATGCTGTAATTCGTACGTCTTCCTCCAGCAGATTCCATTCTTGTAGACGTGAGGTCAGCAGTTCACTTTGTTGCTTGGTAATTATTAAATCACGGACCAAATCATTGAGTTCAGGTTGCGTGATGAGATGTTGTTCTTTCTCGGACTCGACTTGAGCTTCATAGCATTCGCCGTCTGATTCCGATTTGTCAGAGTCTGTGTTATCGGTCGGCATTTCAGCTGGAGGACGAGGGATGGGTATATCTGTAGAAAGTTCTACAGGACGCATAGCAGAACGAATGTGAGACAATGTAATGTGAGACAATAGACATTGTTGACTACTTATATATACTGTTTTAACGTTAATGTCCCACAAATATAATAAAAACTGTCTGGCGAATTTTTGCACTCTCTAGGCCAGTGGTTCTTAACCTGGGGGGCGCGCCCCCCTAGAAACAGGAATTTCTCTAATTGTATTTGTTATTCTCTTAACGAGAGCATGGGCTAATATTGAGAAGTTATTGAGAATGTTATTTTGATTGAAGGGGGGCGTGGAGGGAAGGACCAATTCCTAGAGGGGGCATGGTAGTAAAAAGGTTAAGAACCACTGCTCTAGGCATTGTAGCATAACATCAATAAAAACCTGTAAAATAAGAAAATGATAGATCAATTCGCAATTCCACACAATGTAGACGTTGTCGGTGAAATATCCCTAATTTGATAGCTGTTATTCAATAATACTCGCTTGTAGCACCGATTTATGATAAAATATGGCTGACAATTTTGTTTTAAATGATTAATGAAATTTTTTTTTCATAAAATCAAAGTGGAAACACGGAGCCGAACACCACCACCACCACAGCATATGCATGACTGAACAAAATGTAAAAGATACGTTCAGAGAACCAGTGGTTCTCAAAATGATACAAAGAAATGGTCATTTTCATAAAATCGGCGGGTGATACAAATAAATGAGTGTTATTTTCGCAATCTACGCATATGATTAGCCATAAAATGACGATCTCATTTCTGTTTTTTTTCACTGTTGTACAGTTATTATTATTAAGTTCGTAAAGTGACGTAATCCGATGCCCAGTTAGGGGTACTCTATGTTAGATGTTAGAGGTTAGGTTAAGATGGTTGGTTAGCAGTGCGGAAACAATCTTGTAATGCACAGGTTAGACATGCTTATTATAGGTGCCATTCATTTATTAGCAAGCGTGCACGCTTGAATGAAACCTACTGTTTAAATGTAATTAGATCTAATTATTAGATAATACTTAGATATAACTAGATATAATTAAATATAATATGCGGGTGTCCCATAAGTTCGGCATCATAGGAAAAATAATAAAAAAAGGCAAAACAAAAGCTTTTATTTACAAAACGTGCTCAATATGTCCACCATTGTTTTCAATACACAATTCAGACGTGATACCCAGTCAGCAAGCACACGGTGAATGATGTCAGGAGTAATGGTGTTACATGCCCCAATAATGCGCTGCCGCAAATGTTCAACACTCCTAATTTTCTCTGCGTATACCAGCGCTTTCAAGTGGCCACAGAGATAAAAATCTAGTGGCGTGAGATCCGGGCTTCTAGCTGGCCATTCCACAGGCCCTCGACGTCCTATCCAATGACCAAGGAATTGTTGGTACCGGTATTCCCTTACTTGGGTGCTGTAATGTGCAGGAGCGCCGTCTTGCTGGAACCATGTCGGGAAATTTCCTTCTTCGTTCAAGACACTGGGAAATGCTTCTTCCTTGAGCATACGTAGGTAGGTGCCTCCAGTGACATGTTCATCGAAAAAGAGGGGGCCTATGATGCGATCCTTCCAAATGCCACACCATACCATCACCCGAGATGCACCTTGTTCCTTTGAAGAGGTATACCAGTGAGGGTTGTTTTGAGACCAGTAGCGGGTGTTCTGTCGATTTACCTCACCATTTCCATAAAAAACAGCCTCGTCACTGAACAGAATAGAATGGTGGACGGGAAATTGGCATCCCGAGCATATTGTTCCGTAGCCCATTCACAAAATTCCGTCCGCCAGTCGGGATCATCTTCGCTTAATTTCTGTAGGATTGGGACTTCTGTTAAAATGAGCCAGGATAGCAGTCGCTGTATCATCGTCAGTGGACCTCCTTGAAGGTCCACTGCGTGGTTTATTTATCTTCTATGGATCCTGTTTCCTTAAACTTTGCAACAAGTCTGCTGACACAACTCTGTGTTTGTTATTGGCTCGCGGTCTGGATGCAGTCTGTCAAATTCAGCAGCTTTTGACTCTTTGACTCCGATTTCCTATGAGTAGAATTATCTGGATTCGTTCTTCCTTGCTCACAGACATTATTATGGCCTGTATGTAGAAAGAGAAAAATATGAATTTCTCCTATGATGCCAGACTTATGGGACGCCCAGGAAACAGTCACAGCAGTTCATAAGATATGGTTGTTCCTCAAAACTCAATTAACTTTTTTATATTTTTAAAGATAGATGTAGTACTCAAAATAACAATAAGCTCCAGGGAAGATAACAAATTGACTTATTTTTGCATCTAGATGTTAATATTGTTGTTATCAGTTTTATTAATGTTAATAATATTATATTATTATATTATTTTTACCCTAAAAATCAGAATTTGTTTGGGAGAAGACAAACTTCTTTGTGCTTCTTATTCGGTATTTCCAGAAAATTGTAATTGCAATTATAGGAATATTGATAAATTATTTAATAATACGCTTATTAACATATCTTGCATTAGTCAATTAAAGAATACACTTACAAATGTATCAATAAATAGTACATTAATAAATTATTTTCGGATTTATTAAAGTATCCCTAATTAATTTACTTCATTTAACATAGAAAATGTAGCAAAGCTTTTAATGGGATACTTTAATAGAAATGAAATAACATTTTTCAAGGTAATAAAATAAATAAATAAATACTAGTACCATTATTTTTATATTTCAGGATTAGTATAATTCAGTGGATTAATTATACAAAATGCTGTTACTTGGACACTTCAGTTATATTTATATTATTAGCAGCATTTTAATATGAATTATTATAACAATTCATTTAATATTGAACTGATAACCAAGATAAACATTTATATTATACTTAAATTATATTAATAGAAAAAATAATTAGTAATATAAAAATAATTAGTTATTAATATAAAAATAACTAATTATTTTCTATGTTGAATGTCTATTATTGCATTTGGGAGATATTAAATAAAAGTTATTATTATGCTGCTTGGTACTGTTTCCGAATTTAAACTACCTTTTCGGCCTGAACTTGATTCGAATATCTCTGGAAATAGCTTAAATTCCAAGAGAGTAAAATAGCATTTCATAAGGTAGGGTTGTTTCTCAATAGTGTTCGTAAGTGACTTTGTAACTCTTAAAACCTTGATGTTTATACTATTAATAATATTAATACTAATAATAATAATAATAATAATATAATAATTTATTTGTTCTTTCAGAGAGTACTTTCTTTGTTAATCAATGGTGGATTCCTCTGTACATTCCTTCCATACCTCAGTTCGAACAAAGCCTTACGTCGTTGGATACTCAGGTAATAAATAATATATATAGCGTTTAATGGCAACCGAGATGTTCTGCATAAAATTGAGCGAAATGATCATTTAAGCTCCACCCCTTTAAATGAATAGGCTCCACCCATTAGTGGAGGTCAAGAGAGGGCAAATTGCAAACAAACCACCATGGCTAAAAATAATTACAAATTACTCATTAGTCCCCTTTTGTTTATTAACCCTTTGAGGCCCGAAAGCTCCTCCTGGAACTAAATAAAAGATTTAAGATATATAACACGCAAATTTGCACAATGAGGCACTTTGTTTACTTTTTATTACCCCAATCTTTGAACATTCCCCCCTCCCCCCTCCCCCAATACATTCACTCCGCCCACTCCGCATGTAAATTAAATGTGTCCCATAAATCGAGTGTTTCATAAACATGTGCCACTTTGAAAGGTGTGTATTATTTTTATTAACTGAAATAAACGCATGAAATTTTTACTGTACTTTCTCTACACATGGAGAATTAGTCCCCTACTGCAAAATATGCTCTATGTGATGTCCTCTCAGCTCATCAACTCTTCGCACACGAACAACAAAATTTTGCAGTACTGTGGACAGAGTATCTGTTGAAATCTGAGAACTTTCATGTTCAATTGACGCTTTCAATACTTCTATTGTTTGTGGATTCTGTTTAAACATTCTATCTTTTAAATAACCCCATGGGTAAAAGGTGATTGTGGTGGCCATGATATTCCTTTATCGTAAACCTCAGAAAATATGTTGGACAGGACTCCTTCGTTGAAAGTATATTGTGAATTGAGAGGACATCACATAGAACATTAAAATTTGTGTAGAGAAGGTATAGTAAAGTACTGTATAGTAGAGAAGGTACAATATAGTATAAATTTCACGCTTTTATTAGAGTTAATACAAAAATACAAACCTTTTTAAAGTGTCACATCACGTGATGTGATTGTTCCACAGTTGACCATTTGAGTAGAGGAAAGATTGAAAATACCGATTAACCCTTGCGTCAGAGAGTTGGACAGAAAAGGAATGAGAAAGTGTAGAAAGTCTGGTACTGCGTGCTCTCCTTATTTGCAGTACAATACATCTCGTCCTTGTGCTCAGTGAAGGTACTGCTGTCCAGCAGTTTATTGCAGTTGGTACACTTGATACACATCTTCTGATAGGGTTTTCCTAACACTATTTTTCTTCGACGAAGTAAACTGTTTTCTGGCACTTGGGCACCGTCCTGGCATCTTTGCAGGTCGTGATAATGCCAACCCGAAAAGAAAATTGCGAAGGAATTGACCCTCAACAGTTCAAAAGAGCAGTGTCCGTTTAAATAGCAATAGCAAAGAGAGAGTGAGGCAACGAATCCAGGACAAAAATTCACTGGACAAAACTCACCACTTAAATGCAAAAGAGGACAAAAACTGACCAGAAAAATGTTTTTGCGAAATACATACACTCTAGTCTAGATCTTAAGATTTTAGACTCATTGTAGATAATTACTCTTCATCTTTTAAATTGTTCTATTTTTAACCAAATCGGTATACTAATGTAGTTTTGGTCACTAATTTCAAAAGTAACTTTCTTTTTTTGGAGAAATGAAAAGCAAACATGTTAGAGAACTCTAAATAATTAATGTGTTTTTAACGAAAATATCATGACTTAACCAATCGTCAAGGCCGTACAGTTGACCTAACCTGGCATTCAATTAACCTAACCTGGCATTCAATTGACCTAACCTGGCATTCAAGTGACCTAACCGGGCATTCAATTGACCTAACTAGGTATTAATTTATAACGAAAGATTAGTAGGTTGGTGAAAAATTAATATTGGTTGGTTGGTTAAAAACAACAATTTGAAAGATGAAGAGTAATTATCTACAATGAGTCTAAAATCTTGAGATCTAGACTAGAGTGTATGTATTTCGTAAAAACATTTGTCTGGTGAGTTTTTGTCCTCTTTTGCACTTAAGTGGTGAGTTTTTGTCCGGTGAGGTTTGTCCAATGAGTTTTTGTCCGTGCCCCGAGGCAACATTGCGGCGAAGGGAGAGAGAGATTGAAGATAGTCAGTTAGAGGCGGAGAAGTGATGAGACGAAAAGTCTTTGATTCCACCAAGTCAAGTACGGCTGTGTGGGTTGAGCTACCCAACATTATTACGGTTGTAAAGATCAGGTTTACGATTAAAAAAAAAAAAAAAAAGCCCCGAATCGTAAAATGATTAAGAAGAGATTTTGATAAATTATATTAGTTAAATTTTGGAGGAAGTGTAGTTTACGTCCCCCTGACTCAAAAGAGGACACAAACTACACTAGGTCAAAGTTGGGGAATGTAAACTACACTAGGCTCTTTAGGAGACATTTTTTAAATGAATCCATCAAATAAAACGTTAAAACTAACGAAAATATTACGACTTAACCTAACAATCGTCAATATATATATATATATATATATATATATATATATATATATATATATATAATGACGATTGGTTAGGTTAAGTCGTAATATTTTCGTTAGTTTTAACGTTTACTTTGATTAGTTATACGCGGACAAAGTTGGCCATCACAGGCGGACGTAAACTACACTTGCTCCTAAATTTTACTAATTATATCTAAAATTTAATTACATTTATTTACATTTTACTGTTTCTATTTTATTTGTATTCTATTTTTTATTACATTTCAAATTACATTTATAATTCAGCGCAAAATGTAACTGTGAGACGAGAATTCAAAGAGACATTTTGCTATGCGGAAAAAAAAAATTCTTTGTTTTGAATATTTTTATTGTCAAATTTTAATTGAAAATGTGAAACTTTAATTTTGCTAAAATTAAAGACTAAAAGACTAAAATTTGAAGGATTTCAGTATTAAAACCGAAAATACATTTTTTTGACTGGAAAATTTCGAAAATGTACTTTAGTTTTTAACCAAAATTTACGTACGAAGATTATATGGAAAACTCGAGAGAGAGAACCAAATGGAAAAAAAATTTACATTTAAAATATACCCATACACAATCGAAACGCATCATTATCAACCCATACCCATGCCCAGGCTAAATATGAGTTTATAATGAAGGTCGTTCACTGGTTTATAATCTCAAAGTTAAAATGAATAGTTAAAAAATGAAATTTGTTCGTAAATCCGTGTTTAGTACATTTTATTGTTGTACATCTTGTACATGTACTCGTATATAAGTACTTCCGGGCTTACGGCCTCCATCCTTGTTGGGTTCGCTCAAGTAGTTACATGGGTGACGGTCCCTCCCTCGCGTTCAGATGATATAATGACCTTCAAATGGTTCGGATCCCACGTAAAGCTGTTGGTCCCTTCCGTCAAATGACCTTCGCCGTTACGAAGAAGGCTAAACAACCCCTCAAATAATAATAATAATATTATTATCATTATTATTATTATAATTATTATACAGCCCTTCCTTGCTTCCTTTCAGGATGCATTCCCGGAATGAACTTTCGGTATGGCCAAACTTTCGGAAAGGCCGCCGAAGATTGCGTTGCTGTTTTCGTCAAGCAACAAGCTCAAAGACAAGCCAGGATGGAAGCAGAGGTATGAATTCTCTCTCTCTCTCTCTCTCTCTCTCTCTCTCTCTCTCTCTCTCTCTCTCTCTCTCTCTCTCTACTTAGTTCTCAAAGATTAGCTGCTACGGGGCCATATTGGGCCAATATTGAGTCAATATTGTTTCAATGACCAATATTTTTTTTGTTGGTATTTGGGTTATACCTAAGTTGACACTTTTAATATTATTATTTGTGTGTGTGTGTGTGTTTTGTATGAACAGATATATTGTTTAGTTTAACTTGTACTTATTTCACGGCGTGGTTGGTTGGTTGGTTGATTATTTGGTTGCCATCGTGATAATACCTTCACTGAATCTGTAATTTAGAAGGGTGATATTACGTTCAGTGTTCCATACTTTCACCTTCTTTCTCGTACTTTGTTCTCCGACAAAGATTGCAGGGGATTTCCTAAATCCCTCCCTCCCTTCTCAAGTGGGTGTACCTTGATTTTGGCTCTCTTCTTCTTTGAGGGGAAGTTTTTGCTAGTGTTCGCCCTTGGCACATCATTCCTGCATAAAAAAGACATTACCTGCAGCAGGTGCGTCACTGTACCCCATTCCCATTTCTCAGACTGGCTTGGGACAATCCTTGGCTGGGCATGACTAGTCATCATTTCAAAACAGAAACACATTTTACGACAATGAGATAATCTATCACTTAAAAAAAAACGGTAAACTGTTACCGAACCCTGCATGGCAGTCGGGGGATTTAAAGACACCTTTGACACCAGCTTTTTGAGGCCGGTAGACTAGGCGTCACCTAAGAGCCTGGCGTAGCCAGCCACTGCAGGAACGGTGAGGTTTTTATGAAGGTCCCTAGGGTTAAACCCTCATTTAGTGCCGTCCGCATTTATACTCCTACCCCTTTGGCCAGATAATCCCACGATTTGATCGCTATATATATATAATATATCTTATATCTTTTGGTTTTACTTCCGCCCGAATTGTTCATTCTGACGAAGTTTAAGCTTTTCACGTCACCGGGTCTCGATCCTGGGGCCAATGGATTCGTAGTTAGCGACGCCTACCACTACACCACCGAGGCATATATATATATTATATATAAAATCCTTTACTGAGCTATATCGTGACCCTTATCTGAAAGTATAATCTATATTATGAACGCAGTTCATCTCTTCATAAGGGTCTTCAGAAGCGCACTTGAGTATATATGAAAAGGGTGTATATTTACAATAAAACCTTCATGAAAAACCTTCCTAAAAACCTTCATAAATGGATTTTAGATTTGGGTTTTTAATTAAGAGGAAAAAGTTATTTGAGAACATTTCAAAAAAATAAGAAATAATTGTTAATAAAATAGTTTTTTTTTTTTTTTTTTTTTCCAGGAAAAACGAGCGAAATCACTTCCTCGAATGAGATCAACGAGGTCGAGACCCTACGACGTCAGTGGAGATAATTCCTCTTCTTCATTCTCTGTGTGTAAGTAATTAAGAAAAAATAGTTAATAAGTGATTTGCGCGCGCGCGCGCACACACACACACACACACACACACACACACACACACACACACACACACACACACTCTGTAATAAGATAGTTTTTTTTGTCAACAGCACCAATATTACATATTTGAAGCGAGTTTCTGAAGTTCAAAAATTATCAAAAAAATATTATCATCAGCATTATTTTTTCAAATAGAGAATTATCCACACTTTCACTCAAGATTAATAATTATTTACAATAAATAAATAATATATATATATATATATATATATAATATATTTCAGTAACAAAGTAATGCCTTTTATTTTTCAGGTTGTAAATATAATAAGAGGCATTACTTTCGTACCGCCCTGCATATATATATATATATATATATATATATATATATATATATATAAAACCTTTGGTTAGCTTTCGCCCAAATTGTTTCATTCTGACGAAGGTCAAGCTATTCACTCCACCTTCGACCTACAGTTTAACGTGGAATCCGATCCGATCCCCACCAGCAACCCAGCGTCTTAACCACTAGGCCACCCAGGGTACCCATTTATCTACGAACCACTTTCTTTATTGTGTGGAAGGATGAACAGCTTGGTTTTGCTGCGCGCCGCTGCTCACGGGTCTCGAACCCGGGGCCGATGGATTCGTAGTCAGCGACGCTAACCACTACACCACCATACATATATATTTATATACACATCATTTTTATTTTTCCCAGTGGGTTTGCATCATATATATATATATATATATATATATATATATATATATATATATATATATATGGCAATATAATTAATATATTTTTAGTGAAGATTTGCATTAATTCGAATCTTAAAAATGTAATTTCTTTTTTCAAAAAATTTTTGTTTTTAAATTTTTGATACAAAATTGAAACGCAAAATTTTAATTTTTTTGGAAAGACAATTCTTTTTTCATCGTATTTTGCAAAAGTAATTGAAGAAACTTATTATTATATTTAAACAAAGCATTTGTTTGTTTAAAATATATAAAAATGTTCTTCAGCAAAGCATTTGTTTGTTTAAAATATATAAAAATGTTTTCTTCAACAAAGCATTTGTTTATTTAAATAGATAAAAAAAGTTTCTTCAACAAAGTATTTGTTTGTTTAAAATAGCTAAAAATGTTTCTTCAACAAAGCATTTGTTTGTTTAAAATAGCTAAAAATGTTTCTTCAACAAAGCATTTGTTTGTTTAAAATAGCTAAAAATGTTTCTTCAACAAAGTATTTGTTTGTTTAAAATAGCTAAAAATGTTTCTTCAACAAAGCATTTCTTTGTTTAAAATAAATAAAAAATGTTTCTTCAACAAAAAATTTGTTTGAATTTTAGGCTAAAAAAATGTATTATTTCGTGTTCAAAATGATGAGACCGTTTTATTCAACTTTATCTAAATGACAGGCACAGCGCTCATGCCAATTAATGCGGTCCATTGCCCTTTTATTACCAGTACCATCGGGATTCGAATCTCCGACCTCAGTGTTTCCACTTTGCCTATAGAAAAATGGTGTTATCCACTGAGCCACCCCAGCGTTGGCAATGGCTTACGCTACTTCAAAATAAATGGGTTCAAATCAGGGGTTCCCAATTTTTATAGGTTAGCACCGTGCTTTTCTAAGTGTCACAGTCGGAAAGATTAAAAATTATTCATCAACAGGGTTTCACATGTCTTGTCACCCCAGTAAAATACTAACTGATTTTCGTTTTTCTTTCAGACCCCATTTTAAATGCGTAATAGCAGCAACTGTACGATTGAACAACGCATATTGGCTGTACCTGGGTCCGTGAGCGACCACGTAATGGCAAAACCATTGAAAATATTCATGCAGACTTCCAGGACCGAGTCAATCGTGCAGCTCCTCCAAAAAGGAGCGGCACTATTCAATCGGTCGCTCATGGAGCCAGGTACTAGCCAATATGCGTTGTTCAATCGTATAGTTGCTGCTACCACACATTTCAAATGGGTTTGAAATAAAAACGAAAATCACTTAGTATTTTATGGGGTGACAGAACATTGTGGACACCCTGTACAACGAATATTACTTTTTAAATATCTTATAATTAAAGTAATTATGAATTAGCAATGCATATTAAAACCATCTGGCGTGCCACCTTTTTTAAAGAACTAGTTGGGAATCGCTGGTTTAGATTAAGCGTATATAAGACCGTATTTACTGGGAATTATTAGTTTCAATTCATGTGAGAATCCACCATTTGTGGAATGGGAATTATTAGGTTTCAATTCATGTGGGAATCCCCCACTTTGTTGGAATGGGAATTATTAGATTTCAATTCATGTGGGAATCCCCCACTTTGTTGGAATGGGAATTTAGATTTCAATTCATGTGGGAATCCCCCAATTTGTTGGAATGGGAATTATTAGGTTTCAATTCATGTGGGAATCCCCCAATTTGTTGGAATGGGAATTATTAGGTTTCAATTCATGTGGGAATCCCCCAATTTGTTGGAATGGGAATTATTAGGTTTCAATTCATGTGGAATCCCCCACTTTGTTGGAATGGGAATTATTAGGTTTCAATTCATGTGGGAATCCCCCAATTTGTTGGAATGAGAATTATTAGGTTTCAATTCATGTGGGAATCCCCCACTTTGTTGGAATGGGATTATTAGGTTTCAATTCATGTGGGAATCCCCCAATTTGTTGGAATGGGAATTATTAGGTTTCAATTCATGTGGGAATCCCCCAATTTGTTGGAATGGGAATTATTAGGTTTCAATTCATGTGGGAATCCCCCAATTTGTTGGAATGGGAATTATTAGGTTTCAATTCATGTGGGAATCCCCCACTTTGTTGGAATGGGAATTATTAGGTTTCAATTCATGTGGGAATCCCCCAATTTGTTGGAATGAGAATTATTAGGTTTCAATTCATGTGGGAATCCCCCACTTTGTTGGAATGGGATTATTAGGTTTCAATTCATGTGGGAATCCCCCAGTTTGTTGGAATGGGAATTATTAGGTTTCAATTCATGTGGGAATCCCCCAATTTGTTGGAATGAGACTTGGCAATGCATGCATGTATGCATGCATGTATGTATGACATTGTATGTACGTATGGCATTGTATGTATGGCATGCATGTATGTATCTTACTTACTGAGTCTTACTTGATGTCTTCGAACGACGGTTCATAATTTACTTGAGGTCGACTCCTCTGCAGTATCCCGTCTCGATTGAGGGATTTGGTGGAAGAGAGAGTTGGTTTCCACTCTCCTCCTGCCTTCGTAGCCAGCTACACATGGCCGGTCAGGGGCTTTGCGCGAGAACCTTTTCAATTGATTCTTGAAATTATTCAGGTTGATGTGCTGGAGGTTCCTCAGTTCTTGGGTCAGTACGTTGAAGAGTTTTCGGTCTCGTATTCTCGGGCTATTTTCCCTCCTCGTTTTCATGGTCCTCCGTCCCACCGCATCTGGAACAGTACATAATCTGTCTCTTCTCTCATTCCAGTGTATTTCTATTCTATTTCTAAGGTTAGGGACATGACCCCTCGCGTATTTTTCGTACGTATATTATTGTGTACCGCTCGCGTCTTCTTTCTAGAGAGTAGAATTTCCAGGATTGTAGTCGAGACCAGTAGTCTTTGCCGTTCGCTTCCTCTATCTTAGACGTAAAAGTTCCTTTCTTGTGGGTAGTAAGTAATTTTGTCTCTAATTACACGTTCAAAGCACTTTAGAAAAGGGGGTTGGGAACTGATGGACGATAGTGCTTAGGTTTTGCTGTGTACCTCCTTCGAATAAAGGGGGCAATGTTCGCCTTCTTTAATACAAATGGAATTTGTCCTGTGTCGAGTGATTTCCTGAAGATATATATATATATATATATATATATATATATATATATATTATATATATTATATATATATATATATATATATATATATGTGTGTGTGTGTGTGTGGGTTTTGTGTATATATATATAATATTGCATATAAATTCATTTTGTAATTCATATTTACCAAAACCAAATTTATTTAAAAAAAAAAAAAATTTAATTCTAAATTGAGGTGACCTCTTCAGAACCCTGTTTTCATTTTCTTTCTGACGTTTTGGGAACGCCTTTTCTTTTCAGACGGAAGAAGTAGTGTCATGTACCCGCCTATACCTGGATACACGGGTTACATTCCTCACATGAAGTGCACTGATATGGGCATTGGTCGGACGTATGGGGCAGCTGCCCGGAAAGGAATTCAGAGGGTATGTGGTATCACACCCACACACACCCATACATATACAGTGGCGCCCATAAGTATTCGTACAGAGAAATATTTCAGTTATATTTGTCCTTATCTCTTGTACCATATCTCTTATCCTTATCTCTTGTAGGATAGTAATTAAAAATTTATCGTTTGTTTGAAAAATTTTAACAAATAATAAAGTTAATTTAATTCTAACATATAATAGTGGGCCGGCCAAAAACTATAAAGTCCTCCAGAAAAAACTTAACGGCGTTTTTTGTTAATAGCAGGCACCCACCTTAGATAAGTAGTATTGAGGATGCCAAACAAGATGTGGATGGATGCCACTCTCAATTTTGGGTTTGATGGTCCCATACAAGGTTACAAAAGTGAAATTCGGAAAAATTCCGAATTTTTGCATTTCAGTGGTGGCTCTATGTAATAATGTGTTTAAAGGTGTATCATTAGTTCATAAAGCATATTTTTGTGAGTTTATGGATAATAATTGAATGTAACTATGACTCTGGATGTCTTTGTTTCCATTAAAACTACATTTAGCATGCTGGGTGAGGTGCGCATGTGCCTACTACTACCATAGTACAAGTAATAGCATACTTTCACATGTTGAATATTTTCAATGCACTGGCTGGCCAGACATTGGTTTGGTATCTGCAATTGAAAGAGTACAGACAGTGCCCGCTGGTAAAATAATAAGACTAAAGGATAGGTATGTTTTGAATTGTTTCAATATATCTGTGGCTACTACATACTGCCATTCCCACTTGTCTTTGCGGATAGGGAGCTCATCAGCAATGGACCCTGTAGCTGTCATCAAGCGCAAGAGGAAACGTCAGGATGTCAGTGAGGATTGTTGCTTCTTCTGCCAAAGCAGCGCTGCTGACCTGCGCACAGCATCAGCAGAAGGAAAAGCAAGAACTATGACTGTGGGCGATGAGAAAAAGAACCTGGGAGATATCTACTAGCTTGATGTTTTACAAAGACTGGAAAGTCATTCCAAGAATGATTTCAATGCATTGGAACTCAAGTGGCATAAATCATGTTACTCTTTATTCACCTCTTAAGGCAAACTCAAAAGGCTGCGAGAACCTTCGCTGATGTGTACAAAGCAACAGTTTCCACCAAGCAGAACATGCAGAAGACCATCAAAGCTGAGAGAAAGCTACTACAGCGGCTCCTGAATGCCGCGACCGCAGGTCGCATGGTGGAGATGATCAACGTCTTGAAGCATGACCTGTCCCCAGTCCCATTTAGTCTGGCGAAGGCAGGAGGAGAGATGAATTCGACATCGAAGTCTGAGCTGATGAACATCCTGATGGCTCAGCAGACCATAAGCTCAGAGGTTCCAACCTCTGATCTGAAGACCTGTGTGATGATAGATAGCCATGCACTCATCCAAGCTCTTGGCAAGCCTGGCGGCTGTCGGACATTCGGCGACTATGCTGAAGTGTTCTTCAAGGCCGTGACGAGTTATTTCAATGAACACACAACAAGAGTTGATGTCATCTTTGATCGGTACGCAGGGGAGGGATCGATCAAAGCAGTTACCAGGACGAAGCGTGCAAGCAAGAAGAAACCGATTCGGAAAGTCATTGATGGCCCACAAGTTCCACTGCCTGAAGTGTGGAAAAACTTCATGGCCCTGGATACAAACAAGGCTGACCTAGCCTTGTTTCTGTCTAACGTCATCACTGAGAAGGGTAGAGATCTTCAAGAAAGATGTCAGCTGGTGACAGGGGGTGGCTTCTCTGAAGCCACTGAAGTACGGTCAACCAAGCGACATGACGTTCCACTGCATAGCAACCATGAAGAGGCGGACGCCAGGCTCATCCTTTACTCATGTGATGCAGCGTCCCAGGGCTATGAACGAATACTGGTAGTGTGCAGAGATACTGAAGTGTGGATGCTGTGTGGAACGGCCAAGAACCGAAAATGCTACCCAGTGCACGATGTATTCAAGAGTTTGTCGCCCCCAGTCAGGGACAACCTGGTCAGGTTCCACGCTTTGACCGGGTGTGACACAGTCTCGTCCTTCAGTGGTCATGGAAAAAATAAGTGTTGGAAGGTGTTCAGTGACCACCCTCCTGCTGCACGCCATTGGGCGAGATGGGGATATCGCAGATGTTGAGAAGTTTGTCATTTGTATGGCATCCCGGAGCAACACAGTTGATGACGCCAGAGTTCACCTTTCTGGGAAGGCCAAGAAGACTATGGAAATGCTCCCACCGACGAAGGATGCCCTGGAACTCCACGCCAAGCGGGCAAACTATCAGGACAAAATATGGCTCCAGACTGACAAAGAGCACGTAGATGTTGAAGATCCGGTGGACACTTCAGCCTGGAAGTTGGAAGATGGGAGCCTCCTATCAGTGTGAACAAGACTTCCTCCAATCCCTGAAGCCTGCCTGGAGCTTGTTGTTTGTGGTTGCAAGAAAAAGTGCAAAACAGCTAGATGCAACTGCTTCAGGAAGAGGATGAAGTGTACGACAGCTTGTGGTGTGACAACAGTGGTTGCTGTAACCCAGCTGGACAGTAGATCTATGTCTCTCTTTCGGGCTGAAATCGAGAGAAGCTGGAATGTGCTGTAAGGAACTAGTAACTCTGTTCTTAAGTGATTGCAATCCACACAATTGTGACTGTCAGTGCAGCATTTCGATGTTGTTCATCAAAAAACGTGAACTTGTAGATGTCACTAGTGTGTAAAATGTATAGTTATGGGGCTATATTTACTGCTTTGTGATTTAGTTGTGATAATTCTGTTACTGTGAGTACTTAATTCATGCCATCAAACTTATTTGGCACTAATCATGTTAAAATAAATTGTTTTGACAAACAGACTTGCTCAATGTTTTTTTCGCGCCAATTAAAATAAAAAATCACAAATTTTTAGCACAATTTCGGTCGTGATTAACTTGAATTTTACCTTGAGTTGATAATTCGGATGGAATAAGCGTGTCATCATACTTCTTTATCACTAAGTGTAGCAAAATTAAACAGTTGGTCAAACCAATTGGCTCAGAATATTTTTTTTTAAATTAAAATTAGAAAATATAATTTTTTGCACAGTTTGACCTCGAAAATGACCTTCAAAGCCAAAAGCGAGAGTGGCATCCACCTGCATTTCACTCCTCACCCACAGGTACATTGATTTAGCATGGGTGCCAGCTATTAACAAAAACGCCGTTCAAAGTCGATTTTTTAATTTTGGTCTGTCCACTATAATGTGAACATCGAACAATTTGAGGGAAATAAAAGTTAAAATGCAAAAGTTTTCGTTCATTTATTTACAAAATTATTTAATACTTTGTGTGTCCAACCTTTGCTTGAATAACTTCAATAATTCGTTTTGGTTTTTTTCTACGAGGGTTCGACATCTATCAGTAGAAATTTTAGTCCATTCTTCAAAAGAAAATTATTGCGATTCATTCAGATTCGAAGGGTTTCTCTTTCGGACACCTTTTTTCGAATCACACCATAAATTCTCGATTAAATTAAGATCTGGGCTTTGACTGGGCCACTCGAGAAGCTTCAAATTCTTTTGTTGACTCCATTTCATGGTCCTCTTACTTTTATTCATAGCAGCCATTCTTTCAGTCCGTCTCTCTGTACGTTCTGAAATCTTGGAAGGTCGTTCCCACCTCGGGAGAGTGTTCCAAAGCCTTTCCATTTCTTTATAACTGCAGCAAACCGTCATAAATGGAGTTCGAAGTTCTTCTATCTTCTTATAACTTTATCCAGACTCATGTGCAACAATAACGGATCTCTTAAGATCTGTAGACAGCTCTTTACTACAACGACCCATTGCTTACTAATAGCTCGTACAGCCATCCAGTCATCCATCTTCCATAATGATTCACAGAAAAAATTCTAGAATTTAGAATTGCCAACAGTCTCTAATCAGTAAACAGCCAACTACTGATAATTTTTTTTAAATTTTTTAAGCTTAAAGTCGACATACAAAGTATTAAATAAATTTTGCAAATAAATGTACGAAAACTTTTGCATTTTAACTTTTTTTTTTAATTTTCCTTAAATTGTTTGATGTTTTACATCATATGTTGGGGTTAAATTAACCTTTTTATTTGTTAAATTTTTCCAAACGAGACGTGAACTTACTTCTCATAACTATCCTATGAGTGGTACAAAAGATAAGGACGAATATAACTAAAATATTACACATGTGTATATAATGTTTGTGTGTGTGTGTGAGAGAGAGAGAGGGGAGGGGAGGGGGTAATACACGTAGTTTTATTCGAAAAACGAAGTTCTTTCATTTCTGCCGAAACATATTGGAAAACAAGAGTTCCTTAAACAATATTTGTTCTCAAGTCAGATATTAACTGTTCTTTCTTTGTTCTCAAGTCAGATATTAACCGTTCTTTCTTTGTTCTCGTTTTGTTTGTTTGGATTGTTTAGTTTGAGAAACTGTTTGCAATGGCTCAAATTTTGTTTATACAATTCCGTATTTTATTCATTTGTCTTTTAAAATAAATATTTAAGTTTGAAATGAAATAAATTAGTTTACCTTTAATCGAAAGTTTTCTTTGAATGTTTAAACATACAGTACAGGGTGATCCGTTTGGGTATGGATAAAATAAAAACGTGAGAATCTACTGACAAGTGATACAGCGCTCATCTGTTGCGCGTGTGATCATAAAATGTGGGAGTTTGTAATAGGCTATGCCATCCGCTGCCAGACGTACGAGCGCCATCTGCTGTCAGACTTATGAGACATATGCCAGTTTCGAAGATGGCGGCGAATGGGATCTTTTCCGTTTGACTGCCGCCATTGAAACATAAGAGGAGTGCCCCCAGCCTTCTTTACTTAGCCTGATAAGGCTAACTAACGAAAATATCACGACCTAACCTAACCAATCGTTAGGTCAACTGTACTGTACGACCTTGACGATTGGTTAGGTTAGGTCGTGATATTTTTGTTAGTTAGCCTTATAAAGCTAACTAAAGAAGGCTATGTTTCAATGGCGGCAGTCAAACGGAAAAGATCCGGCGAATGTATAACAACGTGCGAAGTGTGTCATTTGGTTTGCTAAGTTTGAGAGTGCGACAGTGGTACAGCGTGAGTTTCGCCGTTATGACCTCTGTCATGTCCGGAAGGGGGGGGGGGTCATGTTGAAGATTAATTAGGTTTGTCACAATCTACCATCTTTGCGGGCATTGTTTGCCAAATATTAAACTATGCAATGTTAGTTTCCATTTCACAACAATTTCATTTTATCCATACCCAAACGGATCACCCTGTATTTTCCGTTTTCCTCTTTAGAAATATGTTTTATGACTACCGTTATCTTAACCCATTAGTGCCCAGAGTTCTTTTCCGAGACTGAATAAAATCGTCTGGCATTAGCCAGAACAAATCAGTAAAGTGACAATGGGCACTAATGAGTTACTATTTATCTTGTGTGTGAGCGTGTCCTTTGGTTTCACCAAAGCCTAATATATTACAAGGTCTCCTCGTCTCATTCCTGAGCTGTCATACTAAAATGAATATATATATATATATATATATATATACACAGCGCAATAGGAATAAAATAACAATAGGAACAACAATAGGAACACAATAAGCGAACAGAAAATTTTTTCAACATCTCAGACACCTTACGAATGCTAAATGTCATCCACATGCAGTTGACACAGCTGGAAACCCCCGAGCCAAATCGCTACCGGGCAGAAGCTACCAATACAAGTAGGAGGAAACGGATCTCTTTCGGAGGATCATAGAGCAACGAATCAAGCGATATCGAAGGAAAACGAACTTGAAATGCACAAGGGGCAACGAAAAACAGAGAACATAAAAAAAAAAAATTGTCCTGGCTAATATTCAAGGAATAAGACCAAACCAATCACTCAATAAGGTTTCGTACCTGAAAGGATTTATGGACGAAACAAGGGCGGACATCGCATGCCTCACAGAAACTCATCTTAAAGATTGCCAAGGAAATTGTGAAAACTGCGAACATTGTATTGATAAGAAAGAGATAAATATAGAGGGCTTCAACTTACTAAGAGCGGATAGAACGACGAGACGGAAAGGTGGCTGTGCTATATATGTCCAAAAAGGTCATATGACAGAGACGATAATAAGTAAATCAAACAGCTATGTGGAACTCCTAGCAGTGAAAATAGAAAAACTAAACTTGATAGTAATAGTCATATATAGACCTCCAAGCACCCCAACCGAAAAATTCTCGGAGGCCATTGATGACATTAGAAAGCTAATAAAGGCCATAAACCCTCCATCCCCCAATATAATGATCTGCGGAGACTTTAACTTCCCATTTATAAAATACAAAAAGGTGAATAGGAATATATATATTCACCAGGACAAGGGGGGCACAAGAGAAGATCAGGAACAAGCAAAAATGTTGATGGCTCTCACAAACGAGTTTATGCTGACACAGGAGATAACAGAAAATACCAGAAAAAATAACTGCCTGGATCTGGTATTCACGAATAACACGAACTTGATTGCTGATATAAAAATAACCCCAACCATTATTTCAGACCACAACTTAATCGAGATATCAACAAATATGATGGCAGCATTAGAAGACAATACACATATTGTGGAAAGAAGTAAATTCGGGGCCTTTAACTTAAACTCGAAGACTATAAATTGGGAAGCAATCAGATCGCACATGGCCCAAATAGAATGGAGAACAATTTTCGAGAATAAAACAACTGAAGAAATGCTAATAACCTTGGAGGAAAAAACGCTGAGAATTTTAGAAAAATATGCTCCGAAATCACAGCCAAAAGGAAAGAGGAGCTGGCTAGAAAGGCAAAAGAGAAGACTATTCCGCAAAGAAAGAGAGTGGAGGCGAAGTTAGGAAACTGCGGAGATAATGGCAGGAAAATAATAGAAAAACTGGAGGGTATCGATAGGGAAATACAAGCCCTGATTAAGGACCATACAGAGAGGGAAGAGGAAAAGGCGGTAGAAGCAATAAAGGAAAATCCAAAATACTTCTATAGCTATGCAAAAAGGAAAACAAAAACGCGCGCCGCTATTGGGCCCTTAAGGACGGGAAATAATGAACTAACCGACGATCCAAAAGAAATATCTGATACATTGAGAGCTCAATATGAATCAGTTTTCAGTACCCCAAAAAGTGACAAAGCGATACCTGACATAAATGCATTCTTTGAAGAGGAATTGCAAGGAGAGTATATAACAGACTTTGAGTTTACACCAGAAGATGTAGCGAGAGCTATAGAACAAATGAAACTACATTCAGCTGCAGGTCCGGACAATTGGAACGCATTATTGATTAAAAACTGTAAAAATGAAATAGCTACACCTTTATACTGGATATGGAGAAGATCCCTAGACACTGGGGAAATACCGAGCATCTTGAAAAGAGCAAACATTGTCCTTATATATAAAGGAGGGGACAGCTCTCAAGCTAAGAACTATAGACCAGTGTCATTGACGTCCCACCTCACCAAAGTATTTGAAAGAATAGTCAGAGAGAAAATTTATGATTTCCTGGAGACACGGGAAAGATTCAACGAAAATCAGCATGGATTCCGATCAGGTAGATCATGCCTATCACAACTAATAGAGCACTACAACAATATCCTAGATGCATTGGAAGGCAATGACAACTACGATGTTATATACACAGATTTTGCTAAAGCTTTCGATAAATGTGACCATGGTATAATAGCACATAAAATTAAAGACATGGAATAACAGGCAAAGTGGGAAAATGGATCTACAACTTCCTTAGTGATCGTCTGCAGGTCGTCAAAATTCAAGGTATATCATCATCAGAATCGGAAGTACGCAGCTCAGTACCACAAGGGACAGTACTGGCCCCACTCCTGTTCATTATCATGCTAACAGACATAGACAGCGGAGTAAACAGCAATAGTATAGTAACATCCTTTGCAGACGATACAAAGATCAGCAGAAAAATCAGCGATGTACATGACGTGGAGGCCTTGCAGAGGGACACGAACAAAATATACAAATGGTCAGAAGACAACAACATGTCATTCAACGCCGAGAAATTTCAGCTCTTGAGATATGGTAGAAAAGAAGAACTTAAACAGACTGCATATTATGCTCCAGATAGACAGGAAATTCAGAGAAGCATGAAAGCGATTGATCTCGGGATAATAATGACAGATGATGCGAAATTCGAAACACAAAATCAGATAGCGATAAATAAAGCAAAAAGAGTCGCCAGACAGGTTCTAAGAACGTTCAAGAGAAGGGACAGGACAGTAATGATTCCCCTGCTAAAAACACTGATTATACCAAAACTTGAATACTGCTCAGTTTTGACGTCCCCATATAAAAAGGAAGAAACTAATAAACTAGAAGAAACGCAAAGGCATTTCACAGCCAAGATTGATGGCTGCAAAGAACTCAACTACTGGGAAAGACTACGTAAACTAAATCTGTACTCACTGGAAAGAAGAAGAGAGGTACATCATAATCTACATATGGAAAATGATCGAAAAACTGGTACCAAACCTAAAACTAAACCCAATTACCATTCAAACAACACTGGAAAATAGGAAAGACAGAATGTGTAGTGTTCCCAAATTAAAAGCACGACAAGGGACCTCCTCAACCCTGAAGGAAAATAGCTTGGTTGTCAGGGGGCCAAGACTTTTCAACCAGCTTCCTAAGGACCTCAGAAACGTAACGGGGGTCAAAGTTGAAGTCTTCAAGAAAAGACTGGATGCCTGGCTCAGGACAGTACCAGATGAGCCGGGCGTGCCTGGCTATGTACGGTGGAGAGCGCAAGAAAGCAACTCGCTCCTCCACCAAGCCAGACCTAGAGGCGGGGCCACCAGCTTGACCTCCGTGTGAAGAGAGACCAACACACGAAACAACATAAGGTTCATAAGGTATGCTATTCTGCAACTTATGTTCATTATTTACCATTGACATATTCTATACAACTTTATACCTCTTGGAGAGTAATGAAAAATTATACTGGTGTTGTTTCTTCTAATGTTATTACAACCGTGAGACGCGCAGTATGTAACAAATCCTGGCCCTAATCCGAAACGAAGAGTTATTCCAAGCGCGCGTCCACCCACCACGCCTTCAGAATTAACACTGTTCAGTGAAATTTGTAATGTGTAAAACTCACGTGAGAGGGCGTTGGGAGTCAGTTTATGAATGAAATGAGATTTTATGAGATTTAGTAATTATATTAGACTATGGTTTTAATTAACTTATGAGATTATCATCTTAAAGGAACCCTGTATAGTACCGAGGTTTTCTAATTTGTGTGAGGTATTTTCCCATTACCTCTCAAATTTCTCCTTACGAAATAGGTAGTGTGAGGTACTTCGTGATTTTTAAAATTTAGATATCTCAAAATAATTATTCATATCTAGGGCAAGTTAGGTTAGGTCGGGCTGGGTTAGGTTAAGTTGAACTGGTTTCGTTAAAGAGCTCACCTTAAAAGTCGGGTAAAACCAGCGCGCGCGTATATATATATGTGTGTGATCTTTGATCCTTCATTTATATTCATTTCTTGTCAAATGCCAGGGGAGAAAGGAAGCCATATGAATATTTAAGCATAACAAAGTAAAAATCAGGTCAACAAAGTAAAAATCAGGTCAACAACCTCATTTTCACTGTGGTGAAGAGGGAAAACGAAAATAGAATAAAAACCAGTAAAAGCAAAAATTGTAAAAATTCACATATTTTTGTGCCCTTGATAATAATTGGCTGCAAGTTACTTTTCATAAAAGAACGCACGTTCCAAGTTTTTGCGCATCACAATTATATTTCACTAACTGTAATGTATATGTATATATATATTATTTTCAATGGTTGCAGGTGATGAGTGCCAGAGAAAGAAGACACGCCCACATGAATCATCGTGACATTCTTTAACGTTGGCACTATGTATGTAAATAGCATCCTTTTACAATTGGCACTGTCAATTGCCATGGTCACTTATCGTAACCATGAATTAAAAGGAACTCTTTCGTTTTTTTAGGAATTATTTAATAAAAACAAAACCATAAAAACCGGAAATAAATCTATAAGAACGGAAGTATAACCATATTTTAACCATGGTAGTATCATGATCTCTACAACCATAATAAAAAAAAATCACGTAAAAAAACCCAATCATAAAAATGGTTCCCTTCCGGTTTTGAATAAAAGTCGCGAAACCTATTTAATAATACCATTTCTCCTTTTCAAATTAAACGAAGCTTAGAATTAAATTAGTTTCAAATCAAAACCAATTAATTTTTTAACTAAAATCAATTAAAATTAAAACCAATCCAATTTTCAGATTAAAACTGCAAATTGTTTTATTCCTCACAACAAAAATACAATCAAACAAAAAATGTAGCCACAACTTCGCATTCAAACATGCCAAAATACATTCCTGTACGAACATTGGACCACAATCCTACAAAAATAAACGCACACAGGTATATGAGTATCCGAACTGTAGTCATGAAAATGTAAGTACACACGGACACACTGATACATAAATCCGAGAAAACACAGATATTCATGAACGCTCAAATGCACACGAACGCATAAGGCCACACACACGCCCACACACAAAAAGACCCAGAAATGAACACAAACACGCCAGTGTATACGAGGACACTGACACATAAGCTGGTGGAAACAAATGTACACGAACACAAAGCCAGAAAAACAGATGCGCACACAAAAATACGACCACACGACCACGCATGTACATACGAACACACTAACACGTAAACTGGCGAAAACAAGGGCACACGAACGTACGAACACACTTTTGATTCCTGAGCAATGTCGTGTAAAAACATAGAAAATGGAAATGTATAAAAATGTAAAATGAAAAAAATAGGATCGTTTGTAGACTTGTTCATGCTTAAAGCCAATTACTGAAAATACCAAATTTCATTTCATGCAAAACATATTTCGAATTTCGTCAATAGAAAACCGAATGAAACCACTTAACAACGACAAAAGTTGATGTAACTTCGGATCTTTTCCAAATGGACGACCCCACGGAATTTAGCTGAAAATTTGTATACTAATAAATTTTTACATTCTTATAAAGAAAATGACATTATTTTCCTGGAGAAATATGCGCAACATACGAAATAAATTGCATTTATATACGCACTAGTTTGCATGGCGCATGACCGTTATCTACTTTATACTGCTCATGACGCCAAGATACGAGGTTGCTGTGTGGTCCTCGGTTATTTGAATGCCCGGTTAGGTCAATTGAATGGCCGGTTAGGTCAACTGTACGCCCTTGACGAGTGGTTAGTTAAGTAGTGATATTTTCGTTAAAACTAACGAAAATATCATGACAACCTAATCAATTGTCAAGGGCGTACAGATAACCTAACTGGGCATTCAATTGACCTAACCGGGCATTCAATTGACCTAACCGGGCATTCAATTTACCTAACCTGGTATTCAATTGACCGGGAGCAACTCGCAAGTAGATAGATCACAGCACTGCATTATCATATGTTCACACTACAACAATATTCAGACGAAACTAGGTCTAAGCAGGCAACAAATAAACACTAATAACACCAACAAAAATGACTGTTTATGCGAGTTCGTATGGAGAAAAATGTATGCAAATGAAGATTTATTAAAATATTATTAAATATTGCAAATTTTAATAAATAAAGGATATTATCCGCGTTTTAGTTTGTAAAACCAGCTACATAACACTACATAATTTAGATAACGGTCATACGCCATGCAAACTAGTGCGCATATAAATGCTTTTTTTTTTCGTCTGTTGCGCATATTTCTCCAGGAAAATAATGTCATTTTCGTTATTAGAATGTAAAATTTTATTAGTATACAAATTTTCAGCTAAATCCTGTGGGGTCGTCCATTTGGAAAAGATCCATAACTTCAAACACGCTAAAATGACAACAAAATTTGATGTAACTTCAAATACGATAAACTGTAACGTTGTCAACATAAGTTAAAGAAAAGAAAATAGATTTAGACCATAACGTACATACAACAATATGAACGTAATTGTACAATATGTATTGTACTACACTGTACGTAATATGTCAAACCAAATGTATGGTGCAACATGGTCTAACATACTTAACGTGTGTTAGACCATGATTGAACGTCTAATAATGCTCAATAACGTGTAATGACGTATAAAACCAGGCAACTTGTATAACATACTTAATGTAACATGAACCATCTATGTAATATTTAACATAAAACATTTTTCTCACGTGTATATACCATGAAACATGTTTCGTACACGTCTATGCTATAAAACAAAACATGTTTCGTACGTGTCTATGCTAGGAAATAAAACATTCTTCGCGCATCTTTATGTAATAAAACAAAACATGTTTCGTACATGTTTATGCACTGAAACTACGTGTTTCGTACGCATTTATAAAATTAAACAAACATGTTTTACACACGTTTATATCATGAAACAAAACATGTTTCGTGCATATTTACACCATGACTATATATATATATATATATTATATATATATATATATATATATATATATATATATATATACTGTATATATATATTGGTATATTCGTGTTAAGTATTACACAGATAATAAAGTCACGTCCCGGTCCTCACACAAACATTTGCGTACTGAACATATCCAACCACAACTCAGGTTTTACTCCCATATTTATTGTTATACAATATTTCAAAGGTTATATTAACCAAATCTAACCTAACCTAATTTAACTTAATCTAACCTGCCCAGAATTAGAAATTCCTATCTTCACCTAACTTAACCTAACAACGAAATAATCTGTTCATTACCCTAACATTACACTAAAATGTTTATATACAGGGTGAGCGAAAAGTCCCTATGCACCTTCCACTTCCAACACAGTACAGGTACAGGTTCACTACATTTCTTGCAGGTGCACAGGAACTTTTCGCTCACCCTGTATAACCTCATCTAACGCAACTATACCTCACCTAGCCAAACTTAACCTAACCTAATTTCCCCACCTCCCAATTAATAAACTCTCTCTCTCTCTCTCTCTCTCTCTCTCTCTCTCTCTCTCTCTTATATATATATATATATATATATATATATATATATATATTGTAAGATAACTTAAAAAACACGTAGAAACACGTTTTACTGTTAAATAGATAGAGCTTTATTAAAGAACAATTTATTAATATTTGCAGTACAAGGTTCGATACTTCATGTATTATCTTTAAGACAAATGAAGTCCTTAAATAGTAAAGGGGTTGGTGTTTAGGTAATTGGGGTATGGCTTGTTATGACCTTCCCAATCGCAGGATTAAATCTTTTGGAAGAATATCGCTGGATTTGTTAGCAAATCTGACAGATTTTCGTGCTCCTTCAATTGCCTTTCCAGACGTTTGCCCGTTTGTTCAATGCAGTGTTTCTGGTAGTTGCTGCGAGAGATTTTGTAGACCCCGACAGGAATTATAGGATCACCTGAAGATCAGGGCCCCCAGCCTTCTTTAGTTAGCTTTATAAGGCTTACTAACGAAAATATCACGACCTAACCTAACCAATTGTTAAGGACGTACCAGTTGACCTAACGATTGGTTAGGATAAGTCGTGATATTTAGCCTTATAAGGCTAACTAAAGAAGGCTGGGGGCCCTGATCTTCAGGTAATCCGAATTATAATTCATTTATTATTTTTTTTTATTATTATTTGGCTGTTAACTGTTTGTGGGACACTAAAGTCTAATTTATAATTAGTATTTTTGAGATTTTTCTTATAGTATTCTCTAAGTATCTATTTTAAGGTAGCACAATATATTTGCTATTATTCTACATATTGCTATTGCTTATATAGTTGGTACTGGTCTCAATAGCAGTATTGTTACAATATAATTAATATTGCTATTTTCATTACGTGTTCTTTCTGCCTGCCACATATATATATATATATATATAGTTTCAGAATGTCCACTTTGAGTATAGATTAGAAATAGCCATGTGTGTGTACCTTTGTTTTACACGCACACAAACACACACAGGTTCTTCGGAACATGTGTGAAAAATACATGGACTGTACTTCTTTGTAATTAGGTATTTATTTAATATTTCGGATCAATATTTCTACATATTTTAGGGTATCTCAGAAATTTTGCAATTAACATAATTAATATAGGTAATTAAAAATACTATTATTATAAGGATATGGGAATGTGACCCTTATATAATGGGAGAATTGAGTTCATATTGCTATATTTAATAATATGTTTTACGAAATGTTGTCTTTAAAATACTCGATGCAACCTTTGGGCAATATATATATATATATATATATATATATATATATATATATATAATCAAAAAGATCAATCATCCAGT
>JAJOZX010004192.1:400000-419623 GCA_023014485.1 Bathynomus jamesi
ACTTTTCCTACTTCACTTTCAACCTTGCCACCTTGGCCATGGATTATCCCAAGCCAGTGTGAGAAAGGAGGAGGAGGGTCTTCAATGACAAGCCCGCTGCACGTAGCTGGGTCCACCAGTTTTCCTTTTAAAGGGAACTCATTTTTTCCCGGTTGGGGAGGCGTTACCCTTCGTCTAAGCGCCCTCTAGTGGAGGAAGAACGTTAAATGGATCAACCAACCAACCAATCTTCATTGTTATTCTTTGTATTGACAATGTGAGATTTTTTTAAGTCACAGTACCGAGGCCCGAAAGCAGAGTCTCGTAAGCGGACCGCATTTAAAACTATTTGGTAACTCCAACAATAAGGCTGCATCGTGAACAATGTCGCGTAACACCGCTTTTTGCCGATCAGCGAGGTTAAGCAACATTGGATCTAATGATAGTTGGATGGGGGACCGTTTTCTTTGATCAAATGATGTAGCTACCCGTGGTTCGGATCCCACGTAAAGTTGCAGGTTACCTCCGTAATATGACCTTATTAGATGTTGCGAAAGAGTTTAAAAAAAAAAAAGCGGTGAACCGCTGCAAAAATAGATTTTAACTTTGACTGCGAAATAGACAAACAAATCTCCATTTTCTTCTTAAACCAAAATTCTCTTCAATAACATTGAACATTTTCTTTAAGACGCTTCCACACCGAAGTGTAGAAATATTCGCTCAATGAGACCCCAACTTTCCCCTAATGTATAGATTATAGAAGCCAGACCCCAAACGAATCGTATAAGGACATCAATAAACAATTTAAAGGTTCATAGAAAATTTTATTATTATTATCACAAATAAAAACCATTAAAATCACACAATTGTAAAATCTTATGGATCAGAGTGTGTTGATTCATCTTTTTGCGCTCAAAAATGTGTGTGATGATGTGGGATACTACAGAGAAGACAATTCATTTAATCCAACTTTATGAGGATAAGAGACTGTTGTGGGACCCCCGTAAAGTGAATTATAAAAATAAAAAAATGAAAGATGCTTTGTTTGACTTTTCAGTTATGTTACTGTAGAAGCTACTGTAGAAGCTACTGTAGAAGCTACTGTAGAAGACGTAGAGAAGTTGAATTCATTACTCGCACAACAACAATATCGGCGAGAAAAAAAAATTACTTCAAACATTGTATACTTTATATACAGGGTGATCCAAAAGAAAATGAGCAGTGAATTATCAATAATTTACTTTGAGAAAGTATTATCAAAGCAATACAGTGCAGAAGCAAAGAACGTGTTGCGTACAATAAAGTATTTAACACATCCGTATTGTTGGAGGATATTAGATTTATCTTCTTCCTTATTTATTTCTCATTATATTTAATCATTTTATTAATTTAACAAATGGTTGGTTCGAGTTTGTACCGATATATCTTCCGTATTTTCGAACTACTACAACCATAAACCGTACGGCTGGCTCATGAAATCTGCTGGTTTTTTGGTTTTGAAAAAGATTTGAGAGTAAAGTTGGTGAACGGTTTAATTAGTTTCAAAGCTCTGAATAGTGAGGTTACAGAATTATTGTGTTTGAAATTTGTTTAGTTCACTGTGTTGCTGTTTTCTCTTCAGGTTTGATCAGTGTTTCATAGTAAAGTGCATTAAATTGCATTCCTTTTCCAAATTCAATCACCTATTTCAAATTAGGCTGTTATAAGGCAGTTAAGTATTAACATTTCCTTTTCAGAAAACGGGTAATCAATTTTCTATATATTGAAGTGTTATTAAGGTAGTGTTTACAATTAAAACTACTAAGGTAATGGTCTATTTTGTTTTCTTAGAATAGGACAATTACTACCAACTAAAGAGGGTGTTTAACTATAATTGAGTTTAACCCTCTGATAGTATAAAATTTCTATCAGCGGGAATCAATAATAATAGTCAGGAATTAATTTGTTGTTCGGGAAATAATTCAGTCGTAATTCAGTGTTAGTAAATTAATAGGTACTTTTGCATTATCCTCCCAACACTAATTTTTTTTTATAACTGCTAACGCCTGCGGCGGGCTGTTTTTACCGTAACCTAACCTAATACCAACACTAATTTTTTTTATAATGGAAGGAAAATAAAGTACCATAACCAAAACCAAACCAACATTATATAAAGAAATGGATCATATGTAGAGTTCGGACCCCAGGTAACCCTAATGGAGAATACAGACCCCAACTTTCCCCTAATGTAGAATCCAGACCCCAACTTTCCCCTAATGTATAGATTATAGAAGCCAGACCCCAAACGAATCGTATAAGGACATCAATAAACAATTTAAAGGTTCATAGAAAATTTTATTATTATTATCACAAATAAAAACCATTAAAATCACACAATTGTAAAATCTTATGGATCAAATGTAGAATTCGGACTCCAGCCTTCTTTAGTTAGCTTTATAAGGCTAACTAACGAAAATATCATGACCTAACCTAACTAATCGTTAGGTTAACTGTACGCCCTTGACGATTGGTTAGGTTAGATCATGATATTTTCATTAGTTAGCCTTATAAAGCTAACTAAAGAAGGCTGGGGTCCGCGTTAAAGAGTAGCTTAAACAAGCCAAATGGAGAATACAGACCCCCAACCTTCCGCTAATGTAGAATTCGGACCCTAACCTTGGTAGCGGTCCGAATTCTACATATGATCCAAAAAAATTAGTGTTGGCAGGATAATGCAAAAGAACCATTTAATAGTTTAGTATTCCAATACTGTGTTGGGTTAAAACAAAATTTTAATTCTAACAAGGAACTTGATACTTTTACCAGTAAAGGCGCGGCCACACCAAAGCAAACGTACGAAAAGAATGTTTTTTGAACGTTCGACGAATGTTCAATGAACGTTTGCACCTTGTCGAACAAACATTCGGAGAACGTTCCATTCCGAATATAGAGTTCGTCAAACGTTTGTAAAAGCAAACATTTTACAAACATTTGACGAACTTTATATTCGGAATGGAACATTCGCTGAATGTTCGTTGAACAAGGTGCAAACGTTCGTTGAACATTAGTCAAACGTTCAACAAACATTTTATTTCGTATGTTTGCTTTGGTGTGGATGCGCCTTTATTGGTAAAAGTATGAAGTTCCTCCAACAATACGGATGTGTCAAATACAGTGCTACTATAGCGTGCGGTCTACAAAGATATCTTTAGTCTACAAAAGAATTTGTGCTGACCTGACCAGACCTGACTTGAATTTGTGCTGACCTGACCTGATCTTTGGGGACGAATGTGAGGTGAAGGCGGACTATAAAAGGGGGAATCATGAAGACAAATATTAGTTCAATTACATTAAAACAAAAAATTTAAAGGACAAATAAAACAATCCATTCTGAGATATAATGCCCGGTTAGGTTAATTGAATGCCCGGTTAGGTCAACTGTATGCCTTTGACAGTTGGTTAGGTTAAGTTGTGATATTTTCGTTAGTTTTAACGAAAATATCCGTGACCGGAAAATTCGCCGTAAACATTTTCGCCGTAGGAAAATTCGCCGTAAACATTTTCGCCGTAAACATTTTCGCCGTAAGACAAATTCGCCGTAAGGATATTTCGCCGTAAATAAAATAAAATTAAAATAAAAAAAAAGTTTAACTGAACCCTTATAATAGCCGGTGCTGGTTAAGTGTGCGGTCTACCTAGCTTCGAGCAGTCTACCACAATTAAGATTCTTTATACTGTACGGCATTGACGATTGGTTAGGTTAAGTCGTGATAGTTTGGTTAAATAAATTTCTTAAATAAATTCCTTATCTTGCTTTGAAACTCACTATAGGAGGAGAACGAGGCCGAGGCGCGCGAAGGCGAAGAATGGAGCCAACATTCTTTATACTGTACGGCATTGACGATTGGTTAGGTTAAGTCGTGATAGTTTGGTTAAATAAATTTCTTAAATAAATTCCTTATCTTGCTTTGAAACTCACTATATAGGAGGAGAACGAGGCCGAGGCGCGCGAAGGCGAAGAATGGAGCCAACATTTCCTATAGAATTGTGGAATGTTGTCGAAAGAACTCATAATAATATGCCGAGAACGAACAACAGTATAGAAGGCTTCCACAATGCAATACAAAGCTCTATTACTAACATGCATCCAAGTATCTAGAAACTCATAACCAATTTGATGAAGGAAGAGAGTTTATTTTTAAGAAGTTTTATCACTGACTTTTACCATTGAATAAAGACTTGCCTTTTTAATGCTTATATAATACCCTTTATCATCCATTGATTATTTTTTTAAAATTTTACGGCGAATTTGTCTTACGGCGAAAATGTTTACGGCGAATTTTCCTACGGCGAAAATGTTTGCGGCGAAATTTCCTAGAACCGAAAATATCACAACTTAACCAATCGTCAAGAGCATACAATTGACCTAACCGGGCATTATATCCCATAGAATGAATTGGTTGTTTTATTTGTCCTTTAAATTTTTTGTCTTAATGTAATTGAATTTGTAAATATGTTGTAAACCGCATGCTATAGTGTAAATATCTTTGTAGACCGCACGCTATAGTAGCACCTCAAATATACTTTATTGTACGCACCGTGTCTGTTACATTTTTTTTTATTACACTGCACGTCGCCTTTAAGAACAGGATTTATGCTATCAACATTTTTATTGATTTTTCGAAATCCTTCATTGATCACGAAATTCTGCTATCCAACTTCAGTAGGTGTGGTGTTGGAGAACTCCGATTAGAGCTTTTATGATAGGACAAAATAGGACCTAATACTGACCCTTGAGGAACCTCATAAGTTAATCCAACCTGATTGAGCGTCGTTAAACACTACTTTTCTGTTTTCTTTCGGTAAACCAATTTTATGTCCATTGCTCGATATTTTCCCTCATACCTTGTACTTTAACCTTTTCGATTAGTCTGTTATGAACCACGGTATCGAACCCCTTTTGAAAATCTATATACATTACGTCCATCCGCCTATACTGATCGTACATACAACTCGAATGAATTAGCTGAATAGTATCTGTCACCACGTAAACCAAATTAACTATTTTTTTCCAAGATTGACTCATTAAATAGTATATTACAGAGTTTCTAATGATAGACTGATAAGTTACCTATTATTATTGGCGTTAATTAAACTAACTGGTCTGTAATTCTCTGATAGTTTTATCTCCTTTTTTTGATACTGGGTCGGGTCACATTCGGTGATTTAAACCCTAAAAGAACAATGCTGACCGATAGGGTTTTATTAAGTATGATATTTATCGTCCTCAGAATTTCATTATCTAATTTCTTAACTGTTTAGGATAAACTAAATCTGACCCTGACGACTCGCTAATCTTAAGTTTATCTTTATAATAATTCAAGATCTCCTTCCTCTCTCTTCCTCTTCGTAAAACCCTATATCACTGAATACTTGATCATCATTAAAATTAACCCTAAAAGGACGACAGCTACATATTGGTAACGTTTCAAATACACGCATTCATAACTTAAACCTACAAACTATTCCGGCGTTAATTTTAAAGGATTAAGCATGTCCCTAGCCTCTGGAATACGCACAGTAACTGCGTACGTGAAAACAGATACCAAAAAGTTAGAAAATAATCATTTTTTCATATACATAGTTCTTAAATCTGAATAAGATCTATCGTGTCTCTAATAGGATTTCTCTTCTTGATAATCATAAAATCTCTTCGGACTATGTCCCGCATTTTGAATAGACCATTCAGTGTATTTGTTATATCTTTGCGTTGTATTATATGAGGCCCTCGTAGGAAGAAGTGGCTAAACGACAAAAGTCAGAAAACGCGGTTAAAGTTGTACCAATTTGAAAGTGACGTAATTTTTGAAATTTTGAAGATATTTCGAATTGAAATATGTTCAAAAGTTATTTAAATTTTAAATTGTACAAATTTAATTGCGTTTTCTGGCATTTTTTTCACTTTTGTCGGTTAGCCACTTCTTCCTACAAAGGCGGCCTCATATATATACGCCTTATTTTTAATTATTACGGCACTGATTTCCCTTCTCCATTATTTTGGCTGCTCGCCCACGCAACTTTGTTTACTTATTCTTGGTATTTAATTAGCTTATATAGTTTTGATCGTATTTATGAAGTTAGCTTATATCGTAAGTAAATTATCCTCGTCCAAAAGGCCTTTCCAAATTTACCTGAATTAAATAGTTTGTAAACTCATCGAAACTAGTTTTGAAGAAGTGTGAAACCCAATGAACGTTTGTAAAGTTTTCGTTTTAAAGTGGAAAACAAATCCAGTCAAACTATGATCGTTGTTATGCAAATGGTCGCCATTGTTTACGTCATCGACTTATTATATTTAATTATGACAAAAAATAGTCTTTATAAAGACTTTATAGACTTTAAAGACTTTATAAAGTCTTTATAAAGTCTTTATAAAGTCTTTATAGTCTCTTGGTTTTTTTTTTTTTTACTTTACGTAAATGATAATTTTTCCAGAAGGGCTACGTCGTGGCTAATCTCTTAACACCACTTCCCGTCGATCATCAAAGTTAAGCGACCTTGGACCTGGGTATTAGTTGGATTGGGGACCATTCTTTGCATCTGATTATATAATGACGCGTGGTTCTGATCCCTCGTAAAGCTGCAAAGCCCCCTCCATAAAGCTGCACAGCCCCTCTGTCATATGACTTTACATATTGCGATGGGGGGGGGTTAAACAACCCCATCGAACAAAATCCTTCCAGAAATTTAAGTAATCGTATGATCTACTAAAAATGCCATTATAACCGTCAAAATCCCCCATTATACAGGGTGTCCATAAATTATCTTTACGCATTCAACTTCAACTGAATTTGTGAAGATAATATATGAACACCCTGTATTTCTTCGATCTACCAATATCACTAATTTTAAGGAACATAAAAGAATTTTCTCGGAAATATCCGAGGTCATCAATGAATGGTGAAACGTAAACTGGCCACATTAACTTTGATGACACTTTAACTTTCACCAATCAGTTTGGAAAGTGAACATTACAAAAACATTTGATTTTACATCAAAAAAGAAAAATTTCGAATAACTTTAATTTTTGCCAAAAAAAACACCTTTGAAATATTTGAAAACAAAAATTTGAAATTCGATAAAATAGTTTTTTTTTTTAAATGCAAGAATTGGACTTATTTTACTGGATTTTAATGGATTCATTTTATTGGATTCTTATTTTATTCTTTTTTTCAATAAAGATTTTTTAGTTTTTAATTTTATATTGAGATTTTAATAAAGCGCGAAGAGACACTGACTGTGGCGGGAGGTGAGGCGGATGTAAACACCGCATTAAATCGGTGTCATGGTCACGAATAAGCGGACAATGCTCACAATTAATAAATCACGGTTAACTCGATTCACGGTTGAGTGAGTCAAGGATAAATTAATACTGTATATTTTTCGGTGGCCATATATATAGATAGATGTTTGGTGCGTCGGTCTCTCCTTACTCGGCGGTCATTTTTGAGGGCATTCGCAGTTAAAAAACACTTTTAGACCTAACTTAATGCAAGAGAGAGTTGCTGTCCTGAGCTCTCCACCTCATATAGCTAGGGACAACCGGCTTCTTGCTTCTGTATCTGGGGTGTGTCTGTGCATGTAATTTCATTTGAGACTGTCATCATATTATAGTTGCTATTTCGATGATGATGTGGTAATTTTTGCGGTGTTCTCTGTTCTTTCTCGCGTTAACACGTATTCATTCGTTAAAGCCATCAACATATTTGCCTGTTCCGAGTCTTCGCTCGCGCCTCATTTGTCTTGGTTAATAGCCAATATACTGTATGAGGCGTCGCGAGGCACAAACACGAATGAGCCAAAACAAAGTTTTGTGAAAAGTGGCTTTAAAGTTTGTGAAAAGCTCGAAACTTTATTAAAATAGACGTAATTCGATGTTTCTTTTTAAAAATTTGTAAGTAATTATATAGACGTCAAATGAGTGAATGATTAAATGAGAAAAACAGAAGCTTTTGAAGTCATATAAGACGGAATTTTTGCCCGTTGGTTGATTCGTCATTATGTCGCGCGAAGCCTCATACACTTTAATTGCAATAACCACAACAATATAAAATTACACCAACCCGCGAGGAAAAAATATAAAATTAATTATAAAAGTGTTTAAAAAGGCTAATTAATTTCGGCTGGTCACAAGCAAGCCCTTTTCAAAGCCATAAACTAATTAAAATATCTAAAAAACTTATAAAACTTTCGTCCTACGGAAGAGCTAAGGTTAAAATGACTGTGTGAAGGCATAAACACGGACAGAAAGATGGTAGCTGTCGTACGTCTGGCAGTTGGCAAAGGCAAACTATTGCCCAGATTTAAAACCTTCGAATTGAAAAATCTATAAGTAAAAATCAATCCTGTACATCTGGCAGCCGGTCACGACTCGAAATTGTCCTAAAATAATGTTAAAAATAAAGCTAATTCTGTAGGACAACTTAATATTGGAAATGGTTTCTTCCAAAATATAAAATGTCTCGTATATTTGTCTCTGTTCCTGGTCCCTGGCCTTTATGATAAGTTTAGAATCCTGGAAGTTAAAAATATGATTATGCTGTTCCCTATGCTGAACTAGGCTACTATAAGTATTACCCGAGCTCAGATCACGTTTGTTGGAATTGATCCTTCTCTGAAAATCAATTGTCTCCCCGATGTATTTTTGAGGGCAGCCTCCACATGGGATCTCATAAACTACGCCAGAATTGTTGGAGGCTTTAGTAATAGGATGACGAATGAACGAAGACAATTTATTTGGCACAACGGAGATCAACTTAATCTGCTTTGGCAAGAGTGAGGAAAGCCCTTTGTTAACCTCAAAGGGCACTTTAGGGGATGAAACGTCTTTATCCCAGTTCCCAGTTTTGGGAGAAAAGAAAGATCTCCTAGCGGCGAAATAAGCTTTATTGATGAACAATTTGGAATAATCCAAACGTATAAATATACATTTAATATGTAAAATTTCATCGTCAACATAAATGGGGTCACAAATCCTGTAAGTTCTCAAAAAGAGACCGGAAATAACGCCTTTCTTAGTACAAAGAGAATGATTGGAAAAAGCATGAATGTAGCTGTCTGAATGCGTAGATTTTCTAAATACTTTGAAAGAAGGTCTTTGGTTGGGACCTCTTAAAATAAGAACATCCAAAAACGAGAGATCCACTATTTTCAACTTCATACGTAAACTGTATTGAGAGTACAAAACTATTAATTCCCACCAGCTCATCCAGATCCACACGAGATTCCAAAATAACACACGTGTCATCAACGTAACGGAACCAATTGACCCCCGGCACCAAAGATTCCGGCAGAAAATTAACTTTAAAAAATTCCATAAAAATATTAGCTAAAATTGGAGAGAGCGAAGAGCCCATAGGTAAACTTGTCCTCTGTCTAAAAAAATGACCCCTTAAAAGAAAAATAGTTGTTTCGAGCAAAGTCTAACAAGCTCCAAAATAATTCCATAATCAAATGTAATGGTCTCAGGATGATAATGGAGCCACTCTTCCAGGAACTGCTAGGTCAGATCCAAAGGGACCCTGGTAAACAAAGACACCAACGTCAAAACTCACCAATTTTTCCCGATAGGTCTGTACCTCGAAGTTTGTCAACAAACTCTGCAGAATTTTTAAGATGTGCTTCAGAGATTTGGCCTACTAATGGCGAAAGGAGGCTGGAGAGCCATTTAGACAACTGTTCAGTTGAACTTCCCACTGTTTGATAATTAATTTTATTTTTTCCTTGCGGGTTGGTGTAATTATATATATATTAACTGCAAACAACACAGTATAATTAATGTAAAGAACGACGCTTGTGTAGAAGAGCGTTCCGCACAAGATGAGGAGGGAGACAAACTTTATATATCAGTTTATATACTCGTTATATACCCGTCTTTGATACTCGTTATAATGGAGATCTGATTATCTTCCCATTTCAAGCACCCGTTGTCAATTAACAGAGATTGCATCTATAGTAGGCCTAGTATTAGCCGAGTGAGGTTTCACTGATTAATTTAGTGCTAATGATTAATTGATGTAATGATTGATTGTTAATGACGAGGCTGGGTCAACAATTTATGATATCCTACGGTATCACCGGTTTGATGTGACTGATGAAGTAGGCTTACTATAATTACTTTCTGGAATGCCACGAATTGATTCGGTCACCAGCTTGGATTACACCCAAGCAAACAATATTAATAAGGTTAGATTAACAATTATATAACGACATTTATAGTATGCTAAATATGACTGAGGATTAGCAAATAAGGAAATGGCTATACAGATTAATTGTTAAGTAATACACTCATTTATGATAGGCTAATGGTATGCAAAATGGAATACAGCATGAAATATGAAGCCTATTGATAACAGAAATTATGCACGTGCGTTTGGTGCACTGAATGGATTAAGTAATACACTGACTTGGAGATCGCTTGTGTCGGGGATAGCTGTGGGAAGTTAAGGGGAATCCATTGTTTTAGTCTCCTAAATGCCGGGAGATTTTTTTCTGATATCTACATTAATGAAGTTTTTTATTCTCTCTCTCTCTCTCTCTCTCTCTCTCTCTATATATATATATATATATAATATCATTATTAAAAAGTTTTTAATATATTTGCAATAAAACTCAAATGACGGGAAATAAATAGACATTCAGTCTTCTGCTTTTTTTATTGTTTTCTGAAACTGAAATTAAAAATGTATATGAGCTTGCTACGTTGAGAGAGAGAGAATTCTGACAACCAAATTATTTTTGGAGTTTTTCAGGTAAACAATGATGAGGGAGACTTATCTTATATTTTACTTAAGAACTATCGCACTAGTTTTGAAAATAAATGGTGGAGGAGTGAATTGAATTTATGAATCTGCGTATACGTGTGTAGGTGAAACATATGATGATGATAAGCTTTGGGATTGAACTCAGAATGGTCCTCTGAAGTTTTTTCACGGTACACTCAGACCGTGCGTGGAACAAGGAACTCTTCTGGGAAAATTAAATCCACTATAGTCCGAATAAGTAATGGTAAATGACAAACACTATAGTTTTTTTTCTTGTTCGTGATGTTACCCCGACGTGGGCAACGGGTCACTCGCAAAGAGGCCCCAAAAATATAGCTTCCCTCACTAGGTATCTGCAAAGCGGATAGGATCCAGCTTTGGGTCAGGATCTAAGGTTTACAGCTACACCTAGCTTACTATATTCAGAACCTCAATATAAACAAAAGACTCGTTGCATTCACATGAAAAAGAAAAACTATAGTGTTTGTCATTTACCATTACTTATTCGGACTATAGTGGATTTAATTTTACCAGAAGAGTTTCTTGTTCCATGCACGGTCTGTGTGTATATATATATTTATATACAGGGTGTCCATAATCACGCATCATAGGAACATAAGCAATATCTATTTATTTGTCTCCATCAGGCCAAATATGTTGAGGAACATTCAAAGAAACCTGCTTCTTCGTTTACAAACATGTTTTGAGATTGGTGGGAATCATTTCGAACAAATAAATAAAACAAAATAAGTAATAAATAAATGTAGTTTCCTATGATGCGTGACTTTATGGACACCCTGTATATATATATATAGATATAATATATAACATACACACACACACACACATTTAACTGCAATGACCACGCAGTATATTAATGTATAGAAACGACGTAAGTATAGAGGAGCGTCTGCACACGAGGAAGAGAAATAACGTCGTCTATACATTAATATACTGCGTGGTCATTGCAGTTAAATGTACATATTCACGATTTGCGAGGTGCCCTCTTAGGGCATGGTTTCTGCCCTATGTATGAGAATTACGACTTCTGACTGATCGAGGCCCGTGGTGTAGTGGATAGCATATCTGACCGGCAATAGGAAGATTCTGGGTTCGATTCCCGGGCGGTCACCTCATTTTTCATTTTGTTCGTTATTTCTCTTCCTCGTGGGCAGAACGCTCCTCTATACTTAGTCGTTTCTATATAATATATATATATATATACACAAACTCAGAATGGTCCCCTGAGAAACTTATATGTTAAACACAGACCGTGCATGGAACAAAGGAACTCTTCTGGGAAAATTAAATCCACTGTAGTCCGAATAAGTATGGTAAATGAAAATACCATAGTTTTTCTTTTTCATGATGCTAGCCCGACGTGGGCAACGGGTCTCTCGCAAAGAGGTCCCATAAATATAGCTTCCTCACCAGTTTTTTTTGGCTAAAAATACAATAGTTACCCCTTTTTCTTTGATTTATTCAATCCGACGTAATGCAACGAGTCTTTTACTTATATAGAGTTCTGAATGTAATGGGACTAGGCTTGCTTTAAACCCTAGATCCATGTCCCAAAGCTGGGCCTGTCTGCTTTGCAGATAGCTGGTGAGGGAAGCTATATTTATGGGACCTCTTTGCGAGAGACCCGTTGCCCACGTCGGGTTAGCATCATGAAAAAGAAAAACTATGTATTTGTCATTTACCATTACTTATTCGGACTATAGTGGATTTAATTTTCCCAGAAGAGTTCCTTGTTCCATGCACGGTCTGTGTTTAACATATATATATATATATATATATATATATATATATATATAAGGTCTATAAATAAGTTCGGATAACTAAAAATCTTAGTTCTATCAATAGAATGTGTTTACCTGTAAGTTTTCCTTCATTTATATTATATGTTTTCCCTCATTTCCCTCATTTATAATTTTAAAATATTTAATTTTCTTTTTAGTGCCATACTACAGAGGGTTGCCAAAAGTAAACAAACCCCGCGATGATTGTCTTCAATAACAAATGACAAAACTTATCAATGGAGTGCCAGAAAACGTGTCACCTTTACATATTGCAAAAGGGGAATGGAACATCATTCTAAATATATTTATTCAATAAATTTGTTATTATTTAATCACTTTTATGATCAAATCAAAAATTATGGAAAAAACTGAAGGTGTCTATTTACTTTCGTGAACCCTCTGTAGTATATAGATGGCGAAAGTCTACAAAAATATGAAAAGAATTGATGATAATGTTAACACAACCGTTTCCACATAGAAACCAAAGATGTCCCTTAACCTTGTTTATGAAGAAATATTATTTTCTATTGTTTCAAATCGGTCAAAAAGGAGTTTTTAAGACAATTTCTTCTTTATAAAGAAGTTATGTATCATTAAAGAAGTTATTGTATAATCTAACAAGAAGCTTTGATACCCAAAAGAAGGAAAAAAAACTTCCCCTTATAATGTACCCTTCAAAAAGAAGTTTTAAGTTTCTAAATTCAGAAGGTTTTATTTTGAGTGGCATCGATTGTATTCCAATCTGCGTTTCGGAAAAACCACAACATCGATTCATCTTTCGACATTAGACGAAAATTTGTGTTCATATAAAGTGTTATAATAAATTTTTTTTTCTTGATTGTACATTGGAATGGACGAACATTGAACAGAACTTCTCATCAGGAACTTCCGCTCGGAAGTTCCTCTGGAGGACATAGCCTTTATGGCTGCTCCCCTCTCACCTCATTCCATGGCCATATTTCATGGGCACTCTAATACAGAGGTTCCCAACCTTTTCTGGCTCAAGGCACCCCAATATCATCTGTTCTTATTTCGTGGCATCCCGGAGGATTTTCGTCTCCCACTATTCAACATCCAGTTCGATCCCCCTTTCCCCTCCACAACGAACAGACCTAACGTTAAATTAACGTTAACTCCCGTTTGGACGTAATAAAAGTTATTTCATTTCAAAATTGCATATTTTTAATTTTTAATTACTTACCTTTGCCATTTTCATCAAATTTCGCGGCACCCCTTGGAGGCACTCCTTGCAGGCACTTGTGGCACCCGGTCGCAAAGTACTTGTCCTTCAGTACTTGTGTAACGTCTGTAATGTTTGTATTAGTAACAGTATACTTCAAAATGAGACTTAGTTGGACTTAGTTGGACATAGTTGATGAAGACCAGGAAGACAATTAACTATATAATGTACACATTGATCCCATCAGTAACAACAACAACAACAATAATAATGAGGAGACCTTTACGTGCGATTCGAACTATCTTATAAGGGTTGGCACATTATATGAACGCACAGGACATTCCCCCGTCCAACTACTAATTAGGCCTAACATCGATTAACCTCTCTGACCTAAAGGGAAGCGGTGTTAAGACGTGGCCACGACATAGCCACAAGACGATACGAGAACCTAACTAGAAAGAATCTTCCCACCCCCCCCCTTCCTCTAAGCCAAGCCATACGTATTTATAGGAAATTGCTTATATTAAATAATTATACTGGACTCTCCCAAACCTGTTTGAAAAGTGGGTAGTGGGGTACAGTGAAGATCTCGCTGCACGTAATTGGTTTAACCCATTTCCCCCCGCTTCTAAAGGCGACTTATTTTATCAGTTTGCTGACGTTACCGTCCGCCTCAATGACCCTTCATGGTTGAAGAACGTCAAACAGATGAACCAAATCATTAAATAATAACCAACCATGCAAGTAAGTTTAAAATACATCAGAACGTGTCGTGGTGAACATGAAATAAAACTTTTCGTAAATATAAATATTGGTTTTGTCAGAACCTGCTGTGCAAGTTCATCGTTTTACAATTTGCATTTCATCCTCAGTTTGCGACATTAATCAGTGTAAAAAGATATTTTGATGTTTTCCTGTTAACGGGAATACCCAACCGCCTGCCATCATCTGGACTCGTATCTTGCGGAATTCATGTGGCGGCAACTACCTTCGAAAGCAGCGACGTTTTTTCTGCGATTTTAGATGACATAAAGACATTTTGGCCCCCTACTAACTAATTATCGCTAACATATTAACTAATTTCATTTAAATGATTCATAAATTTGGTACTTACGTATTATCGGCACTACCAAACTGTTTATGATGTATTTTTGCTCTCGTCATTTTCGTTTAAACTAACGAAAATATCACAACTTAACCTAACCAATTATCAAAGGCGTACAGTTGACCTAACTGGGCATTCAATTAACCTAACTGGGCATTCAGTTGACCTAACCGGGCATTTTCCGTTATATTAACCTGTTAGGTTAATTCAATGCCCGGTTAGGTCAATTGAATACCCGGTTAGGTCAACTGTACGCCCTTGATGATTGGTTAGGTTAAGTTGTGATATTTTCGTTAGTTTAAACGAAAATGACGAGAGCAAAAATACATAACAAACAGTTTGGTGGCGGCGGTTGGGTATTCCCGTTAACAGGAAAGCACCGATATTTTAGTTAAATCGTATAATATTCTCTGATCAATTTGCTTTTTTAAATAATGATAATGATGATAATACTGGTGCAGTGGTTAGCATCGATGACTACGAATCCATCGGCCCCGGGTTCGATTCCCGGTGACGGCAGTCGGGACGCAGCAAACCCAACTGTTCATTCTTCCATACAATAAAAATTAGTTGGTAGGTAAATGTGTACCTTGGGTAGCCTAGTGGTTAAGACGCTATGCTGCTGATCGAGAGGTCGTGAGGTCGAGTCCGGGCGAGGACTTTGTAATTTCTGACCACCCATGATGGGGCGTGGTCCGGATTCTACGTTAAGCTGCAGGTCTATGGTGGAGTAACAAGCTTGACCTTCGTCAGGATAAACAATTCGGTCGGAAGCAAAGTCAAGTTAAACTAAGATATATATATATAAGTGCGTTGGTGTGTGTGTGTGTGTGCAATATAAGGCAATTAATTACTCCCTGTATGGAGTACGCTTCTCATGTATGAGATGGCTCAACCCACACAGCCGTACTTGGCCGGGTGGAATCAAGCGTTTCGTCTCATCAATTCCTCGACTCTTACTGTCTTCAATCCCTTTTTCTTCTATGCAGTGTTGCCTCATTCTCTCTCTACTATCGCTATTATAACGGACACTGCTCTTCTGAACTCTCTAACTGCAAGCTTCCTCCTTTAAGGAGAGCACGCAGCACCAGACTTTCGACACATTTTCATTCCTTTTCCGTCCAACTCTCTAACGCAAGGTTTAATCATTATTTTCAGTCTTTCATCTACTCAACCGGTGAACTCTGGAACACACTTCCTCAATCCATCTTTTCCCCTGTCTATGATCTCCAATCTTTGAAACGCAGAGTGTCGAGGCACCTCGAAAACCCTGGACCTTGATTTTGGCTCTCTTTCTTCCTCTATAGAGGGGGTGGGGGAGGCGTTTTTGGGCTCAATCACCCTTGACTCCTCCTTCCTTCATAAAAAAGAAATTTGAGCAACAACTTAAAATATAAATGAAAAACGCCATTTTCTTCTTTTGTAAACAAAATGTCGTAATTGAAGGCAGTCATCTTATATGAACTGAAAGTAAATATAATTCTCTCTCTCTCTCTCTCTCTTTAAAAATGTAATTAGTAAATGATATTAAACAGAACATAATGTAAAAATAAATATAATAAACTATAAATCTAAAATCTCGAAATAATATTAACAAAATGCTATTTTCTATTATTGAAATACTTTAGTTACCGATTAAAAATCGAATTTTATTAAAATGAATTGTCATTTTTACCTAAGCTTTTTCATTTAACTTTCTTCGCTTTTTATTTTCTTTTGTAAATTAATATTTGAAGGGTAACTTTTATATTTTATTTTTTAGATTTGAAAAATATTACAATTAATTTATCGAATACAAATTGCTTAAAAAAATATAGAGCAATTATTATAAAATATACATATACATATGTAGTAGTTATGTAGTGGTTATCATATCTGACCGGCAATCGGAAGATCTCGGGTTCGATTCCCGGGTGGTTACTTCATTTTCATTTGTTTGTTCTTCCTCCTCATCTTGCGCGGAATGTTCTCCTATACAAGCGTCGTTCTTTACGTTAATTATACTGCGTGTTCTTTGCAGTTGAAATGTATATATATGTATGTATGTCGAGTGTTATACTTGGCTAATAATAAAATATAAAATGGAACACGTATGACTAATACAATTTTATATGTCTGTTTCAAATATTAATATTATTGTTGCTAAGATATCGCTATTATTGTTTTCAGTTTTTCCTTACCATAAACACGAGACAAACAAATTTTTAATATTAATTTACTCATGTATTTATCGCTACCCCCATATAACTGTGTTTATTCTATAATTCTAAAACAACAAAAAAGTGTATTTATAACCGCGGCTCTTTATTTCTGATAAAGTTTTTATATGACCTTTTATATGTCGCTTTTATATGAGGCACTCCGAAAGTGGCTAAGCGACAAAAATAAAAAAAAAACGCCAAAAAGACGCAGTTAAAAGTTGCACCAATTTGAAAGTGACGTAAATTTTGAACTTTTGAAAATATTTTAACGAAATATGTTCAAAAGTTATTCACTTTCAAATTTATGCAACTTTTAACTGCGTTTTCTGGCGTTTTTTATTATTGTCGCTTAGCCACTTCTTCCTAGGAGGGCCTTATATATGACCTTTATATGTGGCTTTCAAGTTGGTAAGGTTCACAACCCCTGGTTTATACTGACATTGTATAATGTTTCTAACCTTATAATTTATTTATAATTTAATTATAATAGTCTATAACTATAACAGCTAAAATAAATTATAAGGCTGTGTGCTTAACGCCCCCTAATTATTTTTTAATAAATGAACAAGGTGCAAGAAAGGGGGGAATTTGGGCAACTTGGCAACATAGCATTGAAGTTTGGGAATTTAGAGGATGTGGCATCACAGCATTGAGGTTTGGGAATTTAGAGGATGTGGCAACATAACGTTGAAGTTTGGGAATTTAGGGGATGTGGCAACATAACCTTGAGGTTTGGGAATTACCCACTGAGCCACCCCGGGCGCTAACAAATAAATAAATATAAATTATTTTCGTTAAATTATAAGTAATCCTAAATGGAAAATAAAATTTCAGTTCCAAAAATTGTTCCATTTTAAAAATCTTGTTTAATTTTCTTTCTTCTTGTCTGTCAGTGGAACATCGCCACCAGTCTCTTTCACTCAAGAGGGAATAATTTATTTTATCTGGGAAGGTGGTGGGGGCAGGGTAGGGGGGAGGGGGATCGTGTTTTTAATGCATTTTTCTATCCAGATTTTAATCAAAGTTCAGAGTGCCAAAAGGCCAAATGCCAAATCATTCATCCTATAAAAGAGAGCTTAAAAGACTACTGTATATTTTTATTTACAGAATTAAACTTATTATTATTATTACTATTCTTCCTTTTCAAGGATGAAGGAATTTATATTTGGAGTAAAAATACTTTTTGAATATATACGGACGCGGGTAGCCCGCTTGGGCCGGTGAGTGCCATTAAACTTTCGATCAAAGCAAAGGGACCGGGGATAATTCCACGTTTTTACTTACTCTTTACTGACTATTTACTCATACCGAAACAATTTAGACAAACGGGGTAATGCGAAAGCGGAATTAGGGTTAACATTTTGTAGTGGAGACATAATTAACATTTTAAATAAACAATAAAATTCTAGTACGTAAAACCACCTAACCAGGACACATCCCGCCCGAAGACTGAATTACCAAAATTGGGCATTTTACTCAGCCTCCAGCTTCGGCACATCTCAGATGTTGCCAATTTGTATTTTTTTAATTTTTTATTTCAAACAAAACATTATCAATTTCTTATTAGATATGATTATCTTTATAAAAAAAAAATACACTACAGTAAACATTAAAAATTCTATGATTTTAGACTTTTGAAATACCCTGTATTTCGATTCTTCGATTGAAAAAAATGTAATTTAAAAAAAAAGAATGAAATGCAAAAGTTTTAAAAAAATGCAAAAGTTTTAAAAAGTTTTCACCATTTGGTCAAACTTTTTTAAAACTTTTGCATTCAAACTTCTCTCTCTCTCTCTCTCTCTCTCTCTCTCTCTCTCTCTCTCTCTCTCTCTCTCTCTATATATATATATATATCTATATATATATATATATATATATATATACACACACGGTAACCAAAAGGAGGTGGACAGTAGGTTGAATAAGGTTTGTTTTATATTATATTATAACTATGGTGTTCATTATAACTATGGTGTTTGTGTTATATTATATTAAATATTATAACTAAATTTATTTAAATTTTATTTGTATTATAGTATACAAAAAAATTAATATGTATTCTCAAAATAAACGTTATCATTTACTGTCCACCTACATTTGGTTGAAACAGTAAGTTGAGGGACTTGCAGTGTGTGTGTATATATATATATATATATATATATATATATATATATATATACACTGTATATGCAGTAAAATCACAAATAACACGTGATCTTATTAATAAGCAAACAACCACAGGGAAAAAGGAAAAAAGAAACACGAATTCCGAGCGCTTTCGTGATATATTCACATTTTCAAGGACAAGAGAAATTTCTCTTGTCCTTGAAATGTGATATATCACGAAAGCGCTCGGAATTCGTGTTTCTTTTTTCCTTTTTCCCTGTGGTTGTTTGCTTGTATATATATATATGTATGTATATGTATATATGATATGTATATATATGTATATGTATATATATATATATTATATATATATATATGTGTGTATATATATATGTTATATATATATTGTTGTATATATATATATATATATACTGTGTATATATATATA
>JAJOZX010004193.1:0-195000 GCA_023014485.1 Bathynomus jamesi
AGCGCCCCGGGGTACGGATTGCTCTCATCACGTATGGGTATAAAGAACAGAAATCGTAGTAATGAGCTTCACGCCCTCCGTAGGTGGGAAGTATAGTCTGAAAGGATTTGTACGTCCTCCAAACAAGCTATCACCACATTTGAGAGGATCCAGCACCATTGAACGCTTGATCGCTTTTATTTCCTCACGGTACACCTCGTCTGTCTCCATCCGTGCATCATATTCATGCTCCCACAAGACTTTGTGAGTGAACTGTGATCCTATAAGTTGATCGCGGGTGCGGGTCGATGCAAGACAGTCGGCAGGAGACCTACCGTTGATATCTCCGGTGACTCCGCACTCAGGACGGGGGCATCCATGCCACCAGCAACCGTTAAGGAGTACACAGTCTTCACACCAGTGACACGGTTTTCACTTAACCCATCAACCCAAAAAACACGTCCATTAATCTTAATGGGTACTTCACCCGTGTTGCGGGCGTGCTTTATGTATACACCGTCTGTTGCTGTAGGTGTATGAGCCAGTAAATAGCCTTGTGCCCGTAACTGCGGGGATTGTTTCGGTGAATAATGGCTAAGGTGTCTTTCGGCATGAAGTTATTCTTGAACACCGTAAAACATAATGATGCGATGGTGGTTGCGACTTGCAGTGGATCGCATTTGAAACGGGACTATGTACATCCTTCTAAAGGCCTGGAAACATACTCTAAGCACGCGCACATCATTCACGCAATAACGCTCACATTCATCAGCTATATTTAAGGGTTACTTTCATTAAAACTGTCGTAGTATCGATCAAGTCTTCACGTTCATCCATGCAGTCAAAATAATGTTTGGGGGGTGGTGGGCCTACGTAGTTTAAAGTCTCGCTGTGAGGAAAGTGTATGGGAAGTATCCTTTGGAAACTTCAGCTGCTACTCCATCACCTTGGGTAGCTTTGCTAATTTACAAGGTGTGAATAATAAAGTATCTTTAAATTGTACATTGCCTCTTATCTGCATCTGTATTAATTTGTTGCCTCTTTTCAATGGATCACCTGTAAATATCTCAGAGGATTCGTGTTCAAGCAACTCCTTATAAAGGAACTGCGTGTCAAACTTTGCCCGTTATGGGCGAGAATATACACAGTCTTTTTTTGAACTTGTCGGCTAACTTGACAATATAGGACAAATAGTTTTCACAGGACTATCGTGACATTCGTTTTAAAAACGTTTGTCCGTTTACCACATTTGGGGCACTCGTCACATTCGATATCCATACACTCATCACAGATAGTCTGGCTCACAAGTAAATGTGAATTACCTCTTTGGTTTCAGCGTTCGTATATGTTTCTATATCGTAGTATACAGTTATACAGGGTTATTTTTAGGCTTAGCATCTTTCATATAAATACATGCTTTACTCCATCCGCCTTATATTCCTCCTGGCATGTAGGACAGTGAATTACGTCACCTTGTGCTTAAATTTCCCCAATTATCCATTGTGTGAAACATACCACATTCACAGATTCTCATTTTCCTGCACGTGCCAATTGATTTATGGAAATCAAAACAGCTATTATTGAAAAATGTGCGTCTACACACATCAGTCTCTCTTCTCAGCTTCAACTACACGGCTTTCACATTTGGTGCTTTTACACTGCTCACATACCATGTGACATTCTTTACAATGTCTCACTATATCATCCGCAAACTCGAGGCACCCCTTACACAAATCATGATGTCTCCCATATTTTCGACTTTTGTCATAACTCGCGTAAAGCCACCTTATATTACGGATGGGGAGATACGTTGTCCCTGACAATCCTAAAATAAGTAGGGGCCTTGTACGATCTCTCACACAGCTTTTAAAAACATACCCATCCTACGACGATCATCCAACCCAAACACAACTATGCGGACATTCATTTCCTGTTCTACCCTTCTCAGCTCTTCAGGACCCATATTACAGTCAAATTCAAGTTCACAGTCTACAGCTAGTTTACGGGCATGCTCCACGACTGTAGGCAACCAAATTTTTTGAGTTCGTGTATTTTGTACAGTAAACATACGTGCTAAGAGTACTGCTATAAAGCCGCAACCACGATCGACGTTTATATGCCGTCTATAAATAGCTTGAGAATTGAAGTTAAGAGTATACGGTATGGCACTATGACCCGCCACGGTATACATGTCATATTTACCGTGAAGTTGTCCATATTGAAGGCTATACTACTTTGGGCGGCTTGCATTATACGCCCTAATATATTCTACATCTTCAGTCGCCAAACGTCTAAATGGCACTATCACCAATAATCGTCTACATCACCGTCATCTGACCCCGAATCCAAAGGACATACTCGTCCTGACTTCACGCTCGTCACGATTCTGAAGAGCAAACTCTATAATACGCTCTACAACCCGGCGTAGTCCGCGCTCAATACCATTGCTATACATGACTCTAGGTCTACCCTGACTCTATACCGATTTCTAGTCAAGGCTGGGGTGGGGGCTGCGGATCGCACCAATTCCAGCGTTATACCATCCTCAACAGAACGGGGGGCGGATGATAGTGGATATATTAGGGTGCTGCTGATGGGGGCCCTGTTGCGTAGGAGGTTGTGGTTGGGGCTCTATTATTGTAGACTTAACAGAACGGGGGCGGCGGATGAATAAGGGATATATTAGGTGCTGCTGGGGGTGTTGTTGCGTAAGAGGTTGAGGGTTGGGGATCTATTACCGCTGCAACAGACGCGTATTTCGGTCGCTTTATACCTGACGTGGTATCTCATACCTCCGCTTTGGACGTGTTACCGGTATCGCGGTGAGGGTTCAGGGAGGAGATCACAACTACACTGTCGTCGAGGTCATCCGTAATGATGGGCTGCTCTACCTCATCGTCATTCACGGTTCTGTGGGAGAAGAAAATAAGGATCAGCACTCAAAATTTGTAATATTTTGTAAATGACTCACTTAGGAGTGTGACGTGTTAGAAATGGACTCTGTAGAAAATTCAGATTCACGAGCCCATCCACATGTATTATATCTGGACCTACAGGATGTGGTAAAACTGTGTTTATGCTTAAAATCATTAAAGAAAAGGGGGAGATGTTCTCGAAATTTGTGCGTAAAGTTATATGGTGCTATTCGACGTATCAATCAGTGTTCAACGAGTACCAAGATGATATTTTGTTCCACAAAGGCGTATATGACGTTAATTCGTTAAAGGGAAATGAACATACAATCATTGTAATTGACGATCTCATGTTGGAGATGGATAAAACGTTTGCCGAGACATTTACAGTATTCTCCCCCATCTTAACATAAGCGTGTTCTTCATCAATCAGAATCTATTTTTCAAAATAGATACATGCGCGATGTGTCGTTAAATACGCAATATCTAGTCTTATTCGCGCAACGTAGAGATGTATCACAAATTGGGGTATTAGCCAATCAAATGTTCCCGAATCAGCGTAAGGAGTTTTTGGAAGTTTATAAAGAAGCTACAAGCACGCGTTACGGATATTTGCTTTGCGACCTTCATCCGCGAAACACGTTTAGAGTGCTTCTGCGAACGAATATATTTCCAAACGAGCCTGAAACGGTGTATATTCCAGAATGACAAAGAGACTAAAGAAATACCGTGAATTAATAAAAATCTATCATCGACTGCCCGGGCAATGCAGCAGATGTTTATTAAAATATCGATGCCGACTTTTTAAATGCATCTGTGAAATCTGTCTTAACGTTATAAATTGCAATGTATCAATGAAAACCCATCAGAAGGCTCGCCTACGCCGCTACAAGAACATAATACGTGCACTCGCTCGTAAAAGCCAAACTGTAGCGAAGAAAAACGAATTATTGTACAAACAGGAGGGTCATTTCTCCCCATCTTATTTTCAGTTTTGGGTCCTTTACTGACTAGATTAATATAATGAAGAAAGTGGTAGTGATTCCCCACGAGGTGTACGCCTCACTGCAAAGACACGGATCTAGATCCCCGTAAAAGCAGACTTAAAAGAATGAAAGCGAATTGTTAGCCCTATTAAACAGTGAAAAAACACCTGATGAGAAAAGAATCTTATACCAAGAAGCTCTGCAGAAATTTCTTCACGAGTACGAAAATTATAAGAGCCCTACAGAGATTCCTGTGGTTATTAGGCACAGCACGGGGGACGATGGCGACATAGGATCTGTACCCGACGACACAGCTGACCAACCAAAAAGATTAGCCACACAACATATCGAACATGTATTAAAAAATACCCTCCCACTTACATTGAGGAGTAAAGGCTTAAGTCTTTATAATCTATTGAATGAGGATCCCGCCATACAATGGACCGATACAGGGGAGATCATTGTGGAAGGATCAAAGGTACAGGGATCGAATATCGTAGACATTGTCCATGATCTGGTGAGAAAGTGGGATAGGCCATCACCATCAGGATGGAAGCATATTAAAGCAAGACTACAACAAATAAATGTCCCTAAAACGTTGATAGGAAATCTGAACAGGTTAAAAGACTTGGAACATGCAACGCCTGTGACACAATTGAAGGCGCCGTCACCCCCGGCGGTAACACCTTTGAAGAGGAGCAAGAAGAGGTTAAACCAACCCTACCCACGTGCCTCTAAAATACGCAAATGGCTACGTATTAACTAAACGCTATTATGACATTTCTACCCCATCCTCTTACGGCGGCGTAGATAGACTGTACAGAAGTGTTTACGGAGTAGGAAAAAAAGATGTTGAAAGATTTTTGAGGGAGCAGGACGCTTATACGCTTCATAAGCCTGTGAGAAAAAGGTTTAAAACAGCCAAGACAACGGCTTCCTCGATTGATTCTATTTGGCAAGCAGATTTAACAGACATGCAAAGATATTCTGTGTATAACGATGGTTACCGCTACATTCTATTCATAATAGACGTGTTCTCTAGATATCTGTGGCTAGTTCCTCTGAAAAATAAATCACCTGAAACAGTTGCTAAAGCCACCAAAACGCTAATGTTAAAAGAAAACAGGGTTCCTGGCTATTTTTGTACGGATATGGGGAAGGAGTTTATAGGCCGTGCTTTTCAGAATATGTTGACAGAGTTTAATATCAGCTATTACACAACCAATTCTATACATAAGGCTTCTTTAGCTGAAAGAGTTCAGCGCACCATAAAGGAACGCATGCACCGTTATTTTACACATAAAAACATACAGATTTCTAGACATTCTGGAATCATTGGCATCATCCTACAACCGCTCACACCATCGCACGATTGGGGCAACACCTAACGAAGTTTTAGAAAGAGGTACGCTCCCGAGAAGAGATGGATCACACCACCACCACCACACCACCACTCTGTGCGCTTCAAAATCAATGATTATGTAAGGCTGTCGCGTTCGGGGAATAAATTCGCAAAGGGTTTTGAGCAAGGATGGACACGCGAGATTTTTAAAGTTAGGGCTGTGAGACCTAAAGGTGTAATAATGATGTATTACATTGAAGATTTGAATGGGGAAGAAATCTCAGGAGGCTTTTACCGCGAGGAATTGCAGAAAGTTGCGTTTAATTTAGAAAAAAATGTGTTTAAAATTGAGAAAATTTTAGGAAGCAAAGGTTCAGGAAGGAGAAAAATGTACCTGGTGAAATGGCTAGGGTACCCAGAAAGCTTCAACACCTATATAAAAGCTGATGCAATAATGAAGCTTAAATAGTATGCAACATGGCTCCTAACCATTTCTACGTCACACTCCCGTCCTCCTCGTCCCTGTCTGTACACCCTAACAACACGCTAGCCAACTTTGTAACAGAACTCCATGGGCACATTGAATTGGGTCGTGATTCGTATGAGGTGGGGATATGCGAAATTCAGCTGGACACCGTCTTTTTAAATATTGAACATAAAGAAACCGTTTTTACGATTCTTAGAGACATTGACGAGTGTGAAAAAGCTGGGTAGCTATGGATGAAACTATGCGCATCGCTCGGACTAAGATTACACGGTATTACAGTACAGAAGTAAGACTAGGGCCGGGTCAATATGGTTCGGCCGAGGATGTTGTGAGAGGCTTAAACGTGAGTTTAAGAAACTCAAACCTTACGAATGATTTAGTATATGAAATCGTAAACAACCCTGCACATACACTAATCCTAAAATCAAAGACTAACAGACGTCTTAAAGAACATAGAAAGTTCAAAATTCTAACCAACGGCCGATATAGCGCAGCCTTCCAAAGACACATTTCACGAGACACAGTATAACTTGTCCAGATTAATGTATCAATTGAAGATGGAGAAATTGGCTGAAAGGTCCCCAGACATGTGCTATATTTACAGTAATATAGTGGAGCACCAGTTTGTTGGGGATACCCAGGCACGCCTGCTGCGCATTGCTCACATCCCCAACCATAGAGGAAGGAGTTTGAGTATTACATATGACAGGCCCCATTATGTGAATGTCGCAACTAATTTAATAACCAATATCACAATATATATAAGAACGATTGAGGGCGAAAACTTCCCATTCGGTAACGGGAGCTTAACAGTGAAGCTACACTTTCGACGCACTGAGTTATAATGGATAGAAAGCCTTTCACCGTCTATCGAGGGATGCGATACCAGCGCGGTAGTGGACTTGGATCCATTTTTTCATCCATACTACGTACGGCTGTTCCTTTGCTGAAGAGGGGTGCCAGATACCTTGGAAGGAAAGCGCTACAATCAGGCCTTAACACTGCAGAAGACATATTGGCCGGGGCTAAACCTAAAGAAGCTCTAAAAAAACATTTAAAGCGTACACGGAACGAAATCATCAAAGATGCAAAGAGAAAAATGCGTGGTGGCGGGAAGAAGAAGAGGGCTCCCCGGAAGAAGAAGGGGTCACGTGGTATTAAACGTAAAAGGCTATCAAAAAAGAAATGCTGTAAGCGAATGAAACCTATGGTTGACCACTTTTTTGACTGATATAAGCTAAGGATATTGATCTCATGAATCATAGTTTGTTTACCACTTGTCGAGAGAGGAGTCACTATTTCGCCATGGCACGCTTCATCCACCCATGTAGTTCACAATGCTGTAAATCGGAGCTGTCCTTTTTTGAGCTCCCGCCAACCCAAGTTTCTATTGAGCACAGTGACTTTATTACAATTAACCCTTTAAACACAATTAGTTCACCGAGTGCACCTATAGAATTCGTGATACCCAGCTCAGGTCCTTACTTTTTTGATCCAAGCTGTGTGCACATGTACGCTAAGCTACGTATAGCCCATTCTGATGGAACGGCCTGCGATGACAAATATGCTGTATACCCTGAAACAAACTTTCTGCACGCCATATTCAACCAGTGTGACGTATATTTAAATCAGACCAACATATCGGCAGGCACGGGGTACTATCATCTACGAGCCTATTTGGAAAATGTCCTCAACTTTCCAAAGAAGCGAAGGCTACCTTTTTAAGTGCGGAGGGATATTATCAAACTAAAGATGAAAATAGTATAAAGGACAAATTTAAAAATTCTAAAAAGAAAATATACGAGTGTTTTGGACGGTTGCACACAGATTTCACTTTCCAGGAGAAGTTGCTTGTGAACGGGGTGGATATGAAAATAAAGCTCACCCGCACGAGTCCTGAGATCTGCTTAAATCTGGATGCGAATCAAGAAGAGGGTGCAAAGTCCGTTGTGGTTCACATTATGGACACATACCTCCGCGTACGGCGAGTGAAATTAAGTTCACCAAAACAACTAGAAATTGAGAAAAATTTACTAAACGCTACAGTGAAATATCCTATTAACAGAGTGCAGATCAAACTATATACGGTTCCTGCAGGGTTGGCATCGAAGCAGATAGAAAACATTGCCCTGGGAAATCTTCCTAAAAGGATATTAATCGGCATGCAGGACCACGCTTCGGTGAATGGAAAATATAAAAAGAGTGCCTTTAAATTCGAGAATTTCGGACTTAAAAATATAACTCTATACGTTAATGGCACTGCTTTGGGTGGAACAATGGGTACGGACTATTCATCAGACGCTGTGTTACCTCTTTGTGCCAGAGCCTATAGTAATCTGACCCATATTGCAGGTGATTGTGATGAGCTTGGTAATGGGGTAACGCAGGAAGAATTCATTGATCAATTTAACCTTTATCCGTTTGACATTACACCTGACTTATCTGCTAGCGTAAATACCCATTTAACACCACAGCAGAGCGGTAACATCTCAGTGCGGCTGGAATTCGCCAAGCCTATAGACGCTCCTATTAGTGTACTAGTATATCTCGAATCGCAAGCCCTAATAGAAGTAGATAGATTTAGAAGCGTTATCACTGACTTTTAAAATGGATGCTAATACACTTCAGAAAGTAATGGAGCGAGTCACACGTTCCAAATTTATCGGCGTGTTTGCGAAGAATGAAACATTGAGTTTGCCAAGTACGCGAGAATGCGGTAGTCTTATTGTGAACACAGACATCATCGGTAATGAAGGGATTCACTGGATCGCTGTCTATTTTAAAATAGACAGCGCCTGTACTATTTTGATTCACTCGGTACTCAACCCTGGAGTGACCCTATTATTGTAAAATTTCTCGCTCAGTTACATATTCCCGAAGTTGTATGGAACCCATTTCGTATGCAGGGATATTTTACTAATGTTTGCGGAATGTACTGTGTCTCATTTCTCATGCATATGTCAAATGATAAAGAATTTATAAATTTTTTAAATTTATTTGACCCGTGTCACACTCACCGAAACGATGAAATGGTATGCAGACAGATAAAAAACCGTTTTCCAATTGTACGTACTCGTTGTATATTATAATGTTTTTGTTCGTATATTTGTAACGGTATATTCGTTTATTGTACTGATTTCTTTCATTTAATAAATTTATGAAAATATATTGTGTCTTCTTATCCCAAAAAGATCGAAAAACACTTACATTATTTCGGTGTGACATTGTTGACTGATCAGTATACCCTCCCTATTCCGAGATTCTTCAAAAGATTGTATAACTCGTGTCAAATCCTCATCGGACCTTAAAGGAATAATGCTTTTAAAACATATACAGAGTATACAGACAGACAGATCCCCATTATGTGAAGATATCTTTGGTTCGAGGAGTGAACGCCATAAAAATTTCGATTTTAGCATAATGGGGAAATAACACTGATTGACATTTTTGGCGAGTATCTATTTGACGAGATACTACAACTCTCCATATATATATAAAATTCTAATTATAGACACTTACATTTCTATGGTAGTCCCTTGCGTCGGGTTGTAAGGAGCGTCACTGCAAATATCTTCTACGGTTTGCGTTGAAAATAATAATTCGCCACAATCAATCGCATTGAAAAGACTAATTGTGGTTAATGCTGCAGTATCACGTTCTTCATACAAGTCTGGGGAGACGTACAGGTCCATGGTGGAGGATGTGTGACACTGCTGACTGATCAGTATATCATCCATATTCCGAGGTTCTTCAAAAGATTGTATAACACGTGTCAAATCCTCATCGGACCTTAAAGGAATAATGCTTTTAAAACATATACAGAGTATACAGACAGATCCCCATTATGTGAAGATATCTTTGGTTCGATTACCAATTTCGATTTTAGCATGATGGGGAAATAACATGATTGACATTTTTGACTAGTATCTATTTGACGAAATACTACAACTCTCCATATATATAAAATCGAATTATGGACACTTACATTTCTATGGTAGTCCCTTGCGTCGGTTGTAAGGAGCGTCACTGCAAATATCTTCTACGGTTTGCGTTGAAAATAATAATTCGCCACAATCAATCGCATTGAAAAGACTAATTGTGGTTAATGCTGCAGTATCACGTTCTTCATACAAGTCTGGGGAGACGTACAGGTCCATGGTGGAGGATGTGTGACACTGCTGACTGATCAGTATATCATCCATATTCCGAGGTTCTTCAAAAGATTGTATAACACGTGTCAAATCCTCATCGGACCTTAAAGGAATAATGCTTTTAAAACATATACAGAGTATACAGACAGATCCCCATTATGTGAAGATATCTTTGGTTCGATTACCAATTTCGATTTTAGCATGATGGGGAAATAACATTGATTGACATTTTTGACTAGTATCTATTTGACGAAATACTACAACTCTCCGTATATATATAAAATCGAATTATGGACACTTACATTTCTATGGTAGTCCCTTGCGTCGGATTGTAAGGAGCGTCACTGCAAATATCTTCTACGGTTTGCGTCGAAAATAATTCGCCACAATCAATCGCATTGAAAAGACTAATTGCGGTTAATGCTGCAGTATCACTTTCTTCATACAAATCTGGGGAGACGTACAGGTCCATGGTTGAGGAATGATTATTCACTGATGCGAAAATAGCTACTGTTACTCCCAACTGAAATATCCCCTTTTATATGCACATTCGCCAAGCTCCGCCCAAAAGACCAGATGTTCGTCGTGATTGGCTGCCGATGTAGTTGGGTGGAGCTATGACGTGTACCATTCCGCTATAACGGGTACGGACGAGTAATTGCATCTTTATATTTTCACTAATAGAATTAATGCTCTTATTCTCCTTTGAAATTATTTGGTGATTCGTATATAACTTTGATATTGATTCCAAATATGGTTTCAGAAGTTTTCTATCACCCATAGTTTTCGAGAAAATAATATTTCCATTTACTCAATTTCCCGCATCATTAGTCACTAATGTAATCGAGAGGGTATAAAGAAATATATCATAATTATATTTTAAAAATAACATTCGGTTTCAACGTTAAACTGTAGGTCTAAGGTGGTCATTACACATAATAAAATAAAGTGGTTGGCAGATAAATGGGCACCCTACGTGTCCTAGTGGTTAAGACGCGGGCTGTTGATGGTTCGGAGTTAAACTGTAGGTCTAAGGTGGTCATTCCACATAATAAAAGAAAGTGGTTGGCAGATAAATGGGTACCCTATGTGTCCTAGTGGTTAAGACGTGGGCTGTTGATGGTTCCACGTTAAAATGTAGGTCTAAGGTGGTCATTACACATAATAAAAAAGTGGTTGGCAGATAAATGGGTGCCCTACGTGTCCTAGTGGTTAAGACGCTGGGGCTGTTGATGGTTCCACGTTAAACTGTAGGTCTAAGGTGGTCATTACACATAATAAAAGAAAGTGGTTGGCAGATAAATGGGCACCCTACCTGTCCTAGTAGTTAAGACGCGGGGCTGTTGATGGTTCGGAGTTAAACTGTAGGTCTAAGGTGGTCATTACACATAATAAAATAAAGTGGTTGGCAGATAAATGGGCACCCTACGTGTCCTAGTGGTTAAGACGCGGGCTGTTGATGGTTCGGAGTTAAACTGTAGGTCTAAGGTGGTCATTCACCACATAATAAAAGAAAGTGGTTGGCAGATAAATGGGTCCCTACGTGTCCTAGTGGTTAAGACGCTGGGGCTGTTGATGGTTCCACGTTAAACTGTAGGTCTAAGGTGGTCATTCCACATAATAAAAGAAGTGGTTGGCAGATAAATGGGTACCCTATGTGTCCTAGTGGTTAAGACGCTGGGCTGTTGATGGTTCCACGTTAAACTGTAGGTCTAAGGTGGTCATTACACATAATAAAAGAAAGTGGTTGGCAGATAAATGGGTGCCCTACGTGTCCTAGTGGTTAAGACGCTGGGCTGTTGATGGTTCCACGTTAAACTGTAGGTCTAAGGTGGTCATTACACATAATAAAAGAAAGTGGTTGGCAGATAAATGGGTGCCCTACGTGTCCTAGTGGTTAAGACGCTGGGGCTGTTGATGGTTCCACGTTAAACTGTAGGTCTAAGATGGAGTTGAAAGCTTGACCTTCGTCAGAATGAACAATTCGGGCGGAAGCTAACCAAAGGTTATCCAAAGGGTATATATAGATATATATATATATATATATATGGGATGAAATTCACAATAAAACACGTGAAATGAATGAATGCTGAAAACAAGGAGTGAGGTGAGGTTTTGTTTGATTTGACTCGTAGAAAGGTAAAATATGGTCGACCGAGTTGGGCAGATTCTCGGAAATCCTTTCCTCTATCGGATTATGTTTTGGGTATTTCCAACTTTCTTCGTTTCTTTAAATTTCGTTTTTCAATTTTCTTCGCAGGGATGAAGCTCATGTGTTTCGAAATGCATCGTTCTATAATTCTGTTTTCTATGGTTGGTTGGATAACTACGTTATTTGTTCCGTCTTTGAATCTTCCATTTGAATATCTATATAAACATATTGTTATTTTATGTTTGATTCTTCCAACTGATTAACTATATAAATATATATATTGTGGTTTACGTATAGTTTAAAATAATATACGTTTGGTATGATTTTCATAATATATATATATATATATATTTCTATAATTCTGTTTTCTATGGTTGGTTGAATTATGGATAACTACGTTATTTGTTTCGATAAGTTCAACTTCAAGGAAGCTCAAGTTAAGTTATATTTTGCATATAATCCACTATATACATCTATTGTAAAACACTATATACATCTATATTTCAATTAAGTGTGTAATTATTTAATTTATCTACCATATTGTGGTACACAATGCTTATTAGAATACATGGTGCGATCTGGCAACTCAGCACCCCAATACAAGGCGTGATCTGGCAACTCAGCCAGAATAGAGGCTTATAAAAGATCGAGAAGCTGGTGAAGACTCATTCCCAGCTCGGCTCCAGCCGAGCAAGGACCTCTGGTCCTTCTTTTTTTGCCCTTTGGTAAACCCCTTAGTGGCCTCTTAGGTTAGGAAAACGAAAATAATATGCCTTAAAGGCAACTACTCTCTCTCTCTCTCTCTCTCTCCTTCAGGCGTCTCTCTCTCTCTCCTACAGGCGTCTCTCTCCCTCCTTCAGCTCTCTCTCTCTCCTACAGGCGTCTCTCTCCCTCCTTCAGCTCTCTCTCTCTCTCTCTCTCCTACAGGCGTCTCTCTCCCTCCTTCAGCTCTCTCTCTCCTGCGTGTGTAACTACTGCATGTGTACCTCCTGCATGTGTGCGTATGTGTGTGTGCCTCCTGCATGTGTACCTCCTGCATGTGTACCTCTCCCTCCTTGGCTGATTAGACGTATATAATAATAATGTATACAATAATACTGCTAAAAAGAGGTATCTGACAACCATTTACAGCCAACTGGCTGATTAGGAGTCTATAATAATGTATACAATGGTATCGCGGTATCTGGCAACTCAAGCCATTTACGCCAACTGGCTGATTAGGAGCCTATAAAACAACGCCAACTCGGCTGAAGTCTTAATGTGCACTTGGCTCCTGCCAGGTGAACACCTCTCCTCCTTTCTCTCCTCCTCTCTCTCTCTTGGGGATAACGCCGCCTCCAAGTTTCCCCCCACCCCCCTTTGCAACAACCCCCTCCCCCCGTTGCAACAACCCCCTTTGCAAAACCCCTCCCCCCTTTGCAACATTACATAATAACCTGCAACATTCTTGCACTCTCCCCTTTTGCGGCTATACTACTATCGAGGACCTTGGTGTAGTGGATAGCATTTCCGACCGGCAATTGGATGGTCCCGGGTTCGATTCCTGGGAGGTGCCTCATTTTTCATTTGTTCGTTGTTTCTCCTCTTCTTGTGCAAACGCTCTTCTACACAAGCGTCGTTCTTTACATTAATTATACTGCGTGTTGTTTGCAGTTAAAATGTATATATGTACGACATGAGAAGGTGCCCCCTTAGGGCATTCGATTCCGCTCGTATGTAGGAGAATTACTTCTGATTGATCGGGGACCTTGGTGTAGTGGATAGCATGTCCGACCGGCAATTGGATGATGATCCGGTTCGATTCCTGGGAGGTGTCTCATTTCTCATTTGTTCGTTCTTTCTCCTCTTCTTGTGCGGACGCTCTTTTACACAAGCGTCGTTCTTTACACACATATATATATATATATATATTAGTGATGTAGCGGATGTCATTTTTTTCACATCCGCGGATGCGGATGCAGATGAGGATGTTTGATTTCAACATCCGCGGATGCGGATGCGGATGTCTACATTTTCGTTATTTTTTAGGATATATTCGAGATTGTTGTGTTTAACGTATATAATAAGTTATTATATAGAGAGAGCTGTAGCTATAATGTAGTATAATTGATTAATTGTACAATAATTGCTGTACTTTTCTCTGAACATATAAAATAATATCAAGCATCTAACTAATATAGAAATCAATTAGTGAATTCGTCTGCAAATAAATTCGTTATATTTTGTTGAGTTTCAGCCACAATTAGAAACCATAATTGTGTTACCAGGATGCGGGACGTGAACCCAACTCAAATGCACCCCAGCGACCTCTTTCCCCAACCTCCACCCTTATAGAAAGAGATCTTTAATTAGTTTGATAACTATTTATATTAAGTTTAAAGTTTTATTATGCATATTTATAAATGAGTAATTAAAATAACGTAAACTAAGATGTTAATCGTTTAATGTTCAAACTTAATTATAGGAAGGTTATGCTTAAGGAACATTAATTTTTCTGCCTTTTCTGCTGCCAGTCTGTTTCTCTTTTCATCATATATTAATCCAGCACTGCTAAATAATCTCCCGCTTGGTACGTTTGTTGGAGGACAGGCTAAATGTTTCCTTGCAAGTTTACTCAAGTATGGATAGATATTCTGCGTATTTTTCCACCAACTAATAGGATTGTCACATGCAGCCAGGTGTTTTTCTTGGGGATAGCTCTCGATCATTTTTACTACATCTTTTGACATCGCGTAGGTCTCGTCATTGCTGCTTGACTCAAGAAACTGAGAGAGAGATTCTGTGATAGATTTGCTTGTTGAAGGTGTTGGTTCTGTCACTGAAACTTTTATTCTTTTGGTGGGTGGCGAAGCGACAGATTCAAGAGATTGAAGCTCTTCACTGCTTTGCCAAGTGATGATTTAACTCGTTCTAATGTACTAGGTGAAAATAACTTAGCTTTGTAACGTGGATCTAAGTAGGTTGCAAGAGAGTAACTTCATACAAGAACAGCCTCTCGTCTTGTCGCTTGCATCACTTTTGCGCACAATGAACTAGTTCTATTAATAGTAGAATTTGATAATTTCCGCTTATTAATGACATTTTATCTCAACGGTCCACATCCGCACGACATCCGCAGTCCAAAGTGCGGATGCGGATGCGAGAAAATGTGCGGATGTTCCGCGGATGCGGATGCGGATGTGACCTACATCACTAATATATATATATATTATTATATTATATATATATATATATATGGGAATGAACTCGGAATGGTCCCCTGAGTCTTTTATGATACACACAGACCATGCATGGAACAAGGAACTCTTCTGGGATAATTAAATCGACTATAGTCCGAATAAGTAATGGTAAATGGCAAATACCATAATTTTTCTTTTTCATGATGCTAGCCCACGTCGGGCTAGCATCATGAAAAAGAAAAACTATGGTATTTGTCATTTACCATTACTTATTCGGACTATAGTCGATTTAATTATCCCAGAAGAGTTCCTTGTTCCATGCACGGTCTGTGTGTATCATATATATATTATATATATATATATAGATGTATATATGCACTAAAATCACAGAATAACACGTGATCTTATTAATAAGCAAACAACCACAGGGAAAAGGAAACACGAAGTCCGAGCGCTTTCGTGATATATTCACATTATCAAGGAACAACAGAAAATAGACGGAGAATACAAAGTAAATGAGTTAAATAGACAAGCAAAAAATTCACAATCGGCACCTCAAATTAAAGGCCTTAAAGCCCTCTAAAGATTTTTTAAATTGATAACATAATCTGTAGGCTGCTAAATTACTAAATATAAAAGAAGTATATAGATGAAATTAGACAAAAAAAACAATACAGAGAACAAAAATTATTATAATGGTTATTAACGCTAATATTTAATTAAAGCAGGCAATTAAGTGGCAAGAATTTAATGAAAACAATAGATAACATAGATAACAAATAGATAACATAATCTGTAGGCTGCTAAATTACTAAATATAAAAGAACTATATAGATGAAATTAGACAAAAAACCAGTACAGAAAACAAAAATTATTATAATGGTTATTAACACTAATATTTAATTAAAGCAGGAAATTAAGTGGCACGAATTTAATGAAAACAAAGGGAATGGTACCATCATCTTACAGAATATTACAAAATTTCTACAAACAGTCTGGAAAAAAAATTGTTTTCCCAAAAGCAACCCAGTTGAAAAGTCCAATAAACCCCTCAGCAACCAAAGATTATACACGAAAGAAATATTACAATTAAAATAGACACATAAGAATGTTAACAAGTCTTAAAATAATATTTATTTATTTAACCAGGGCAAACCATTAAGGGGCAAGAATGCGGTCAAGAAAACAGTAGGCCCTTCGCCACATTTCTAACAATGCACGAGTCTAATTTATACAACCCAGGGCTAATATTAAGGACCAAGTCCGCATTATTCTTGATCACACTTGATTCCAGTATATTTCTGCTAACAATAGATTTACTAAACCTTAATTTAGAAGCATTTTTCCAGTCAATGGGATGATTAGTATCTCTTACGTGAATGAAGATGGCGTTAGATTCCTGGCCACTTCTTATACTGTATTGATGCTGTTTAATACGTAACTCAAGGGTCTTACCAGTTTGGCCAATGTAAAATTTATTACATATTGTGCAAGTGTGATCAAGAATAATGCGGACTTGGTCCTTAATATTAGCCCTGGGTTGTATAAATTAGACTCGTGCATTGTTAGAAATGTGGCGAAGGGCCTACTGTTTTCTTGACCGCATTCTTGCCCCTTAATGGTTTGCCCTGGTTAAATAAATAAATATTATTTTAAGACTTGTTAACATTCTTGTGTCTATTTTAATTGTAATATTTCTTTCGTGTATAATCTTTGGTTGCTGAGGGGTTTATTGGACTTTTCAACTGGGTTTGCTTTTGGGAAAACAATTTTTTTTCCAGACTGTTTGTAGAAATTTTGTAATATTCTGTAAGACGATGGTACCATTCCCTTTGTTTTCATTAAATTCGTGCCACTTAATTTCCTGCTTTAATTAAATATTAGTGTTAATAACCATTATAATAATTTTTGTTTTCTGTACTGGTTTTTTGTCTAATTTCATCTATATAGTTCTTTTATATTTAGTAATTTAGCAGCCTACAGATTATGTTATCTATTTGTTATCTATGTTATCTATTTGTTTTCATTAAATTCTTGCCACTTAATTGCCTGCTTTAATTAAATATTAGCGTTAATAACCATTATAATAATTTTTGTTCTCTGTATTGTTTTTTTTGTCTAATTTCATCTATATACTTCTTTTATATTTAGTAATTTAGCAGCCTACAGATTATGTTATCAATTTAAAAAATCTTTAGAGGGCTTTAAGGCCTTTAATTTGAGGTGCCGATTGTGAATTTTTTGCTTGTCTATTTAACTCATTTACTTTGTATTCTCCGTCTATTTTCTGTTGTTCCTTGATAATGTGAATATATCACGAAAGCGCTCGGACTTCGTGTTTCCTTTTCCCTGTGGTTGTTTGCTTATATATATATATATATATATATATATATATACATATATATATATATATATATATATGACATTCGTCATGTGAAGTACGTGAAAGAAGAGTAAACTTTTAGAAGATACAAAATAACATGAACGTCATTTTCATTTCATGACATAAATAATTGTGAATTGTGCAGATAAAATATATTTTAGCTCAACGAATAATAATCATACAGTAGAACTAATTTTCAATATCTGAAAAATGCGTTCTGAATTCAATAAGGAATATCTTTTTTGTATGAATAATAAGAAACCTTGAAAAGAAATTTACAATCATAACGTACAATCCTAAGACGAAGTAAGTTTATTATTGAGTACGGGTAGCAGAGGAGTGGCGAGCCGGCTGCCCTATTTCGCCATTGAAACACTATGATGCAGTCAACTTCGGCGTTAAATTCACAATAGTGGACAGGGTGGTGGATGCGCAGAGGAGATGGTACGGCCATGTGGAGAGGATGGGGGAGGACCGACTTCCGAGAAGGCTGATGTACGGAAGAATAGTGGGATCGAGGCACTGGGGACGCCCAAAGATGACGTGGCTCAAGACGATAGAAAGAGAGAATCCGGGTTTACCCAAGCGCCAGAGAACAAATCTGGCCATAGACGGGGCGCAGTGGCGAGATTACCAACGCTGGAGACGCATCGCACGGGACCCAACCTGGAGAACTCCAGATTTGAACTAAGTAAGTAAAAGTAATATATATATATATATATATATATATATATATATATATATATAAACAGAAATATTATACATACTGAAACCAATTTGAAAGAGTATATATACAAAACTCTCAGCATATCTTAACGTCTTATGTCGTGGGTAACGTGGCGGCTCGCAAAATTCGAGTCTTCAGTGGTATTAGTTTGAATCTCACCGAGGTAAGGTAAGTTAATTTATAATGTTTTTAGTCTTGAAACTTAAGTTGTTGCTAGTATGTTGTTCTTCATTAATATAAAGTTGATATGCATGTAATTACACTAGGTTTATGAAAATAAACTGAAATGATATTTTATTGAATTTCCTCCAATAGATGATATCCACTTCGATTAAATTATTTTTGAGTGAATCAATTCTCCAAACAGTATTTCATCAAGCATCGAAGTTTGATGAAATTATTGTCATCACCTGAGAGCACTTGTTCGATGAAAGAATTTCTCATATCTTGATGAAAATTCGTCTCGTTGCCGATATTAAAAGCTGATGCTAAATATTTTTGTTTTTTTAACTTTGAATTTTTAATGCTAAATGTTTTTGGTGTTATTCTTGTCCTGTTTTTTTTTAAGGTTTATTATTATGCACAAAAATTATTTGCCTTTTTGCATTACGCATTTTTTAGACTAGTTAACATATTACTAGGAAAAGAAAAAATCCAGCATGAATGCCCTATACGACTATTTACAAAATTTGACAAAACTTTACCTCTTAATACCCTTATTACAGTCTCTTTAGCTTCATTCGCTGAGTTTCTTCCTGAGTTAGCATCATTTCCCCTCTTTATTTTTTGTGGCAACTTCACTAATACCTTTATTAAACTTTAATGACTAGTTATATATCAAAGCAACGCAAAAGGATGTTCGAACCGTCTATTCTTCTCCCTTTTCTCATTAAAGCATTTATCCTTTCAATATGAGCTATTTGAAATCAATATTCCCCTCCTTTAGATGCTAAACCATTTTCAAAGAGGACATCCTTGCAATTTGCAATATATTTTAAAAAATTCATTGGTATAAAGTCTTTGAAGAAACAATGGTAAAGATCCGTATATATATATATATATATATATATATATATATATAAATATATATACTGTATATATAATATATATATACACATACATATATATATTTAACGTAAAGAACGACGCTTGTATAGAAGAACGTTCCGCGCAAGATGAGGAGGGAGAACGAACAAATGAAAAAATGAGGTAACCACCCATCTTGCGCGGAACGTTCTTCTATACAAGCGTCGTTCTTTACGTTAATTATACTGTGTGTTGTTTGCAGTTAAAATATATGTATATATATTATATATTATATATATTATATATATATATATATATATATTTATATATATAATATATATTATATATATATATATATATATATATATATATATATATATAAGGCTGTTGCCTCACTCTCTCTGTACTATCGCTGTTATAATGACAATGCTCTTCTGAACTCTCTAACTGCATGCTTCCTCCTTTAAGGAGAGCATGCAGCACTGGACTTTTGACACATTCTCATTCCTTTTCTGTAACTCTCTAACGCAGGGTGGAGAACTTGCCGTCCGCGCCCGGCAGGTTTTAATTGCCGGCGGACAGTTTGATTATTTAAAGTCATACAGTATTTAAATATTAATTATGTCCCAAACCATTTTTAAAGCTGCAATTTGCCCAGTACAGTATTTTAGTTGAAATTTTCCCGCCACACAATAAAGGTTCCCCACCCCTGTTCTAACTCAAGGTTAATCGATATTTTCAATCTTTCATCTACTCAACTGGTCAACTCTGGAACAATCTTCCTCAATCCATCTTTTCCCCTGTCTATGACTTCCAATCTTTCAAACGCAAAGTGTTCAGCATCTCAAAAACCCTAGACTTTGATTTTGGCTCTCTTCTTCCTCTATCGGGAGGAGCGTCTTTGCGGACATTCGCCCTTGGCCCCTCCTTCCTGCATAATGTATATATATATATATATATATGTGTGTGTGTGTGTGTGTGTGTGTGTTTTAGAGTCACTGTGTGAAGCCAGTCATTTCAGGTAATGCCTAAATGTTTCAGGCATTAAATATTACTAACCTAACCTTCACAAAGTGATTATGGCTCGAAGGAATTACATGAAATGCTTGAAACTTTTAGTCATTACGTCAAATGATTGGTTTCACGCATTGAATTTCAAACAGACATTTTAACCTTATACAAGACACTTTCCTCTGATAATTCAATCACGTGACTTTCCAATCTGAAAGTTTAATTTCCCAACTTATGAAAAAAATTCAATTCGAAAGAAAAAAAAGGTGAACATTTTTTAAAATCTTGGGGATTTTTTTTTTTTTTACTCGTGATAAAGTAACATTTTATTAATTTTAAAGCTTTTTTTATTTATTTATTTTCTTTTGCCTTTCATTTTTGTATATTTTAAATTTTTCTATCTACAGGTGTTCAAGTTAGAGAGAGAGAGAGAGAGAGAGAGAGAGAGAGAGAGAGAGAGAGAGAGAGAGAGAGAGAGAGTCATAAATGCCCAATTAACTTCAACTTTGGTATAAATTTTCATTCGCGCTCATTTTGACGCAATAGTTCCAACGCGTCATATTTGTTATATTTTAAAATTTGTAATCACTTCTGCTTATGTTAATATAGGGAGGGTGCATTCCATTTAAAAGGTTTAGACTTTAGAGAAAGCACTTTTTACAGTATGCAATGATTATTTTTTCGAATTTCACCCGTGTTCGAATTTTAATTAAAAAACTCGAAATCACTAGCGCCTGCCTCATTCTACCTTCGACTTTTACCTACCCAGTGATTTGTTTTAGGTTAGGTTAGGTTAGGTTAACCTAACCTAATCTAACCTAACCTCAAAAAGTATCTCCTCTAAGAAAATTCGACTTATTTAGAAAATCAGAATTATATGCGTAAAGTAGTTTCGAATGTTAGAAAAGTGTAGTCAAATATGCAAAACGTATGACAGTATGAATGTACAAAACATATTCTCAGCCACACAAATCGATCGTAATGGATGAGTTCACTTATATTCTCCCACAACTGTATATATATATATATATATATATATATATATATATGGGATGAATTTTACAATTAAACACGTGAAATGAATGAATGCTGCTATGTTTCTTAAAGCATTGAGAGTTGTCAGTCCTGAATTTTTAGATTCCGAGTTATGCAATATCATGAATATTGGTACTAAATTATGTTATCCTATTTCATTTTTAGATAACTCTCTTAGGAAAGCCAAGAATAGGTATTATAATAATGTAATTGTAAAGGAATTTGAGCGTAAAATTATCCTTAGCCTACCTTACCATGTTAATTTTCAATATCTTCCGACTTTACTTAAAGCAATTGGCATCAATGTAGTCTTTAAGTATAATAATACTGTTAAATCACGCCTAATAAAGAATAGCCCGGATAATGTTGTTGGTTGTGTGTATTCGATCGGATATACATAATGTAACTCAGTATATATAGGCCAAAGGTTAAACGTTAGATATTAGGGTAAAACAGCATAAATATGCGTGTAGAATAGCGAATAATTCAATGCTTTGTTTAACCATATCATATGTATAGATGTAATCATAGCATCAAGTGGGATAGTTCTAAAGTGCTTGTTGAAAACAGAGATATAATAGAAAGAAATATTCTAGAATGTGCATTTATCCATTTTAAAAACAATTTCAATAACAGTGCGGGAATGTATAAAATTGACAATATCTTGTTAAAATTCCTTTTGCCTCTAATTAACGCTTGTTAAGTATGTACTAATTGTTTTGGTTTCCGCTACGTTGTATATATTTATGGGCATCTTGCCCTCTCTTTTCATTCCCTCACGAGGTGTAGCTCTGAATACACGAAAGGCCTTGGAATCGTTTTTCTTTTTCCTTGTGGGTTTGCAGCATATATATGAAAATGAAAATGAAAAGGTTTATTGGCAGACTATAGTCCATATCACAAATATTATTAATACAATGACAGCTCATATACTAAGGATAGAAATATATACAATTGATTAGAATTAATACTGCACTGTCGAAGTTAAGTGGAGCTACAGACAGACGTTTTCGTACCAAGAAGTCCATAGCTTAGAGGATAAATGGCAGGACTCATGGATAGCTTGGATGATCGGGTTGGTTGATTTTTTAATTCTTTGCATTAGACTGTGTTGAGCACGTCTTGTTACCTCCGGGAAGCTCGGGACATTGCGGGTAGCAAACATTTGCGAAGCTGAGCATCTCGGCGGTAATTTATGTAAGACTCTAAAAGACCTGTTGTACAGCAAATTTAGGGTTCTGCCAGAACCTTTTTTATAATTCACACAGAGTTGCTGACCGTATATATTACTGCAGAAAGTACGAAAGAGTGTGTCTTTAGCTTCACTTGACAGAAAAGAAAGTTCCTTATGGTCATATTCGCTTTAGCACACAGGCTTAGAGATTGTTTTCTTATATCCGAGTCATCACTCAAGGAGCTGGTAATAGTTTGACCCAAATACTTAAACTCTTGTACTTCCTCAATTACTTCACCATTCATTTTAAAACTTATATCAGCTGGCTGATTACAGCTTTTAGGATGAAATTGCATAACCTTAATTTTTGTAACATTAAAAAGAATATCATGTTTCTGCGAATACACTTCGCAGACATTTAGAAGCCGATCCAGACCTTTAACAGAAGGACTTATTAACACCATATCATCGGCATAAACTAAGTTATTTATCCTTGTTGTTATCTATACAACATCCTACTGTTGCCTCATTGAGTGAAGCAATTAATCCGTCAATATACACATTAAACAGCATAGGGAAGAGCAAGGAGCCTTGTCTCACCCCGCAAGAGGAGCCAAAACACTCGGATAGTACATTGCCCCACCTAACAGTGAAAGATTGGTGGGAATACCAAAATTTCAATAAATTTAATATGTACATGGGAACCTTCCTGTCTTCTAGTTTTGCAGATAAAATATTGTGGTTCACCCTATCATATGCCTTACTTATATCAAGGAAACAGCTATAAATGGTTGAATTACTGTCAATGTATTTAGATATTGTTTCTTTAAGTACATAGATACACAGGTCAGTTGAGTGGGACCTTTTAAAGCCAAACTGATTAGGAGATGTCCATAAGGAAATCATTTAATCGGAGTAACAAGAGTTTTTCTAGTAATTTCGAGAAGCAGGAAGCGACAGCAATAGGCCTGTAATTATTGCTGGACAGAATGTCTCAGTACTTATTTTTGACCAGGGGCAAGATATGTACCCTCATGAACTCTGCAGGGATATAGCTATGAGCAAGCATGGCTGATAGGAGCAATGATATATGCAGACATACTACGTCATTGGCATATTTTAAGTGCTCATTCGATAAGTCATCTACCCCTGACGCAGAACCAGTCTTTAACTCTTTACTTAACCTCTTTACTTCAGAAAATGATATAAAATATTTTCCCTTGTCCCTCCACAATCGTTTCGCTGCAATCTATCTTAAGATTATCCCTACTCACACTATTAAGAATGTTAGAGTGGTTTTTCCACAGCTTTGCAATTTCATCCCTCCCCCGACACCCATCGATTGTCGGAGGGAGGACATTTTTGACACCCGTTTGATTCTTAACAAATTTCCAAAAAATTTTATTATCGTTATTTATGCGAGCTTCACAGGCTTTTGATGCTCGAATAGACTCTTCTTCCTGTTTACATCGCCTTTTGGCCGCCTTATATTGACCCCCGACTTCTACACATATGTATGTATACTGGTCCTAATCTGGTCTACCATGAAAGCACCACAAATCATAGGCGTCTTTCGATTCCCTCTTCAGGGGGGCATTAAAATCATTCCATCCAGGAATAACCTTAGTATGATAGTTGTAAGATTTAATCAGGGGGCTTCCTGCTTCTCTTAACAGGATATTATCTTACTATAATACCTATCTATGAGTTTACAGTGAGAATCATTTGAGCAAGGATTATTACAGGCAAGGTGCAAAATTTCTAAATTATCAAAGAGGTGACATCTTCTGTCTTTGTATTCTATTCTCTGCTGCATATTAACATTGGACCAATCGACGCGATTATTCTTACCTATTGAGTTCTTGTTAAGTCGTGTTACGAATAAATTGGTAACGTTATTAATATTTCTAATGGTCTATGATCAGAAAGAAGGAAATCATGCAAAATATGAACTCTAACAATTGGATCCTTTAGATTATTACTAGTGAGACAATGATCAATCCACCTGGTGGTACCACTCATATCGCTAACGTATGTAAAATTACCACTGGCTACCCCTAATACATCTACATCACTTATGCTTAAATTGGCCGACTCGCACATGTTACCCAATTCTCCAAAGAATTCCGAGTTCACATGTGCGTTAAAGTCCCCCATTATTATACAGTGAGAATATTTGGGGTTATCTGATAATGACTTAATTTGTACAGCAAATCAATGTATTCATCTAGATTACTGCCGTTGTTGTATGGTAAATAGCAGTTTACAATTAATATGCAATCATTGTTCACTTGTAATTCAATGCCTAACAACTTTACGTTATCGCTTGTTAAAAATTTTATATGTTTTGACAAATTTTTCCTTAATAAGAAAGCAACACCACCAAAAGGCCTAACGTACATTAATTCATCTGACAAGTCTACTGCTGATGACGCATGGTACAAAAAGTCATCATATATATATATATATATATATATATATATATATATATATATATATAATAACACCGCGGCACCTGCGAGGACAGGCGGTGCGAAGTTCACCACACAAAATGTTCATCCTTCCATTTACCATAAAAATCACTCAAATGAGGCAGGATGCTGGCAAAGAGGTCGAACACAGGTTGATTCTGAACATTTGTGTTTTACATATGTTAAATAAAGTTAATAAGAGTTAACAAAGTAAGAAATTTTATGTACAAGTTTAATATCCGCACATGTGATTAATGATACAAAACGCTGTCACACATTCTAAACAAAATAAGGGTGTACACACACACACACACACACACACACACACACATATATATATATATATACCACGTGACCACAAAAATTGTCCCTGTTTTTAATCGCTTATTACTCAGTCATTATTGCAGCTTCACAAATGAAATAAAAAGCATTCGAAAGAGAACATTTTAAAGTTTTAATTTATTCTACATGTGTCCAAAGTGACGTCCCTGGACATTCTTACATTTCACACAACGGGAAAGGAAGTTATTTATTACATTTTCCAAAACGCTGCATTCAATGGACTATACACTCTCTACCACCGCTTGCTTTAATTCTTCGATAGAGGATGGCTCTTGCCTGAATACTTTGTCCTTGACAAATCCCCAAAGAAAAAAAGTCCAAAGGTGAGAGATCGGGAGATCTTGCGGGCCAGGGAAACTGCGAGCGATGAGAAATGAATCTTTGTTCAAAAATCTTGTTAAACATTCCAGTGATTGCCTAGTTGTGTGGCTGTTGCTCCGTCTTTTTTTACCACAAAAATTGTCCCTGTTTTTAACGCTCAGTACTCAGTCATTATTGCAGCTTCACAAATGAAATAAAAAAGCTTTCGAAAAAGAATATTTAAAAGTTTATTTAATTTTTCGATATCCTGGATACGAAATCAGTACTTATAAAAAAATGACAGTTTTTATCCACCACAACATGGGTTATTTGTGGACATGCAACGTGTTTTCATCGCAGAAGAGATGATCAAACATGGCTCGGAGTTGCCACCCAACGGTCTTTCAGACGACAATACGGTCAGCAAAGGACCATAGATCCTAAAACGATTCGCAGGATTTTCGCAAAAATGAAACATCACGGCTCAATCAAGAACATGTATAAAGCAACTTGGGCAGCAAAGGTGAGCGAACCGCTGAAAACATGGATTCAGTCGCAAATCAGCTTGAAACGGACAACAAGAAATCTGTGAGACGACTATCACCTGTGACAGGAATCAAACGGGAGAGCTTTCGGAAAATAATCACGTTGGATTTGAGAATGAAGTCATTCAAAATTATGTGTTTTGCAACAGCTTAGCGAACAAGACTACCAGCGTCGTTTGATGTTTTGTGAACGCATTGAAACAATAATTGAACAAAACCAGATAAGATTAAGTGACATAATATTCAGTGATGAATGCCACATCTATCTCAATGGGTTCATCAACAGACAGAATTACCGGTGTTGGTCACAAAACAAGCCAAATATACACTTGGAGAAACCTCTGCATTCACCAAAAGTTACTGTCTGGTGTGGTTTGAGTAGCAGCAAGGTTTATGGTCCTTACTTTTTTGAGGACCCAGAGACAAGGAGACCGCTTTCAGTAACTTCAGAAAGATATGTAGAAATGCTGAACACTGTTTTGAACAAGAAAACTGCAGTAACAAGTGGTTTCAGCAAGACGGAGCAACAGCCCACACAACTAGGCAATCACTGGAATGTTTAACAAGATTTTTGAACAAAGATTCATTTCTCATCGCTCGCAGTTTCCCTGGCCCGCAAGATCTCCCGATCTATCACCTTTGGACTTTTTTCTCTGGGGATTTGTCAAGGACAAAGTATTCAGGCAAGAGCCATCCTCTATCGAAGAATTAAAGCAAGCGGTGGTAGAGAGTGTACAGTAGGGCGGATCGAAAATTAGGTTTTTAAACTTTGTTTCGAAATTCAAATATGGCTAGTGCGGAAAATATGTGGGTGCTATAGATAATGACTGTGCATAAATATTAGTCCTGCGAAATTATATCTTCAGGTGCCACAAAGCCGTCGAAAAAAGTGAAATATAATGATTTTCTTATATTCTGCATTAGTACAATAACTGAAACTTACTTGTTATTATTATATATTAAGTGTTCCAATTACCAAAATAGTTACTGAATTACGCAGCTCTTAGTTTATTTAGATCAATGTTCTTTTGATTAATGATCTAAATAATCCAGAACTCACCACGAGGAGGTGGCTGCGTGTCGAGCTCCACCCATGCCCTCCCAACCACCCATCCTTGCGCATGTTTTTTTCTATTAAGTTTTATTTAAACTTTATATTCAGCTTTACTTTCGAATGATGGCATTTTTTTTACGTGACTGAAGTGTTGATCTTATGAAGCCATCTCGCGCGTTCAATCCAAATACTTTTGATGATGCTTCAGTCACTAATTTTACCATTCTTTCTACTACTTGTGTATGACAAGGGAATTTCTCGAATGGAGGGGTACTCTTGTTTCTATGAATTCTTCAATCTCATTTTCTGTCAGGTGTCTTGTCACAGGTGGTTCAGTGACAATACATTTTTGCCAATTAATTAAATCAGTATAATCAGTAGCTTCAAATTGAATAACAGGTACTGTGAAACGCCTCACAACTTTTTCCTTGTTTGTTTGCCTTGCTTTCTTTATTCGCCTCCACGCTAATTCTCTTATGGCGCTGCGGTCATCATGAATCATTGATGCTAGAATATTTTCTGGATTTGCAAAAAATGCATTTCTTTGTATGACAGGGTTTACAATATCCTTTACTTCGTCATTCAGTGTTCTTGTTAGTTCAATAGTTTTGAAAACATGTTTTTGAGCCATTGACAAAGACGTACTTTGCTTAATAGAAAACCACATTGGGATGTAGACCTCATTATAAAGAAGCAATGTTCATGAGGTTCTCAGATGGACTTACAGTTGAAACGTATAGACGAAGCAAACGATTTGCTGTAGTCAGCCATCGTGAATGTGCCATTTTGCCTGGACTACGATGAGCAAGATCTGGAGAGCAATATCCCTTTGTTATGGCCTGATGAATATCAATTAGATATTTTTGGTCGGTGCTAAGATCTTCACAGTCTGCAGTTGGTTCCTCAGCATCAATCCTTTCAAACTCGACAATAGGAAGACTCACAGTTCTCTAATTCCCTGCCAATAGGACCGGTGAATCCGCGGGGCCAGATGTTTTTCCATCCAGCTTTGCAACTAAATGGCGTAATGGCAATTCATTGGCATGGAGCTGGCACACTAAATGTTGAACTGGCTTCTTCAGCTTCAATTCTATAAGCCTTATAACGCCTCCCTTTTCTCCAGTGTTGACTGCTGCACCATCGCATCCAATGGCAACAAGGTTTTCCAGGTTCATGTCATTATTTCCAATATACTCAAACATTCCTTTACATATTTCTTCAGCTGATCCAGAATTCACAGAATAATGGCCCAAATAATCTGAACCAGGTTCTCTCACTAAAGTGATATGTTCTTCTGTTACCTTCTTCTGATATACTTTGGACTCTTTTTTTTCTTGGAAGAGTGTAGAATCTTTTCGACCATCAAAATAGATTCCTCTGATTGGGACCTGATTTTGATCTTTCATAATTTCTGATCTCTTCTTTTGTCTTTCTCTTCTGATTTTACTCCTATCCACTACTTCAGATGTATTGTCAATAGAAACTTCTCCAATATCTTGCAATACTGCACTAACAATGAATGCTGCAGCTCGATCTGAAACTGCAGTCCTGTTGAAACGGGGGCGCGATGCCGGTAAGTGTATCTGTGTAAAGATGCGTTTGCGTTACTCACCTACCAGATACTCTGTTAGTGGGGTCACGGCAGCTGCGGCTGGTTGCGGAGATGGGAGATTTAGCTGCCAGTGAGAACCACCCAGAGGGCCTTAATAAAAATCATTTGACTCCAGCACCACCTGCACTGCTAAGAATGAGAGAAATGAGTGAGCAAGTTACCAATTTTAGTGTGGTTGAGATTATGTCAGGTAGGCAGCTCCTACCAATCTGAAAACTGGGTTCTCACCTTTAAGATCTCTGGAGCATAGCCATCTGCCTCTTTTAACGACTTACTCTTCGGCTTATGGTGGGAGGATTTAAGAAAGTAAAATGTCCTTTGCTTAATTTAATCAACGAAACAATAATAACACTTACAAGGTTAACTGCATCAGCAGGCAAGTTTTTACAGGTACTAAAGAAGATCTGAACAATTTTATTGATCATACACCAATGTGTTTTCAGAATCAACTAAGCACTTGGAAAAAAAATTACTACTACAAAACAAAAGAAACAAACATCATTAGTCCCATACCACACACAAAAAATGTCAACATAAAATAAAACCATTAAATTATTGGCCATCACCAGCCCATTACCACACAAAGGAGACAAGACTTACAAAAAAAAATAACTTACCTAACTAATGCAAAACAAACAAAGAATATTAGTTACTAGGGTAAGGTCAATGAGTGTTACCCAAATTGTATAAACCTGATAAGTCCCAGATGTGTCATTTTAAACTCCACTTCATCTCACAATCATTAAATGTATTCTTGGCTCAATCAGTACACACAAAAGCAATGTTTATAACAAAACATTTATGTGAACACTGGCTTCAGCATTTGTGCAGGCATTGGGGAAGAAAAAGCTTTGTCCAAATTCACTTCAATAAGCAAATGTCCCAGCCAAAAAACAAATCCCTGATAAAGAAAAAAAAACCAACAACATTTAGAGATTATCCCCCTAACACTGTCATCAGTGGACTCACAGGAATCCATGAGTGCAATGATGCCAGAAAAGGGAGCAAAACTGACAATGATAATTAATGGTCTAAAATTTTGGGATATGTATTTGCATTAATATGTTGCTCATAAAGCAGTTAAAGGTACAATTTAGTTCACAGCCTGAGAAAGCTCAAAATCCATTGTGATGCATATTGATAACTGAAGTTAGGTTTTTCAACACGGTCTTTATAAAGGAAATCAGGCATTCAGAAATGATTATGATATTTACATGATAATTTTAAGTGATCCAAATATGTGAGACATGGTTCTTATAGCTAATGGTTAAGCAATACAAAACACCAATGGTAAAAACAAGACTGGATCACCTACCACACCATCAAGGAGAAGTGAGATGCTTTCCCGTCTCTTGAAATGGACATATGATTGCCTCAGTTTTTAACATTCTCTATATTGAGAGAATTTCAAATCTGTTATTATCAATTAAAAAGAGAAGAAAAACATTTTTAGTTAACCATACCATCTCACTCCTCCCCACTTGTTGTGGGGTGCACAACACAGGTATTTTTATCTCTAAGTATATACTGTAAGTAGTGATGAGTGATAGTATGGGACTTTAATACACTTTACAAATCCTATCTTACCTTAACCTAATCAGTAACCTTACTTTTAGTTTTCCTCTCAAGTGGGGAACTTTGTACCCTAAGCAATTCCTGAGATCTGCCCTGTGACCTTGTGAATGGTCGGTTCCCCATCTTCTTGAGGGTACCTACTTGTGTAACAACTGGTAAAGGCAGGTTTTGAGATTCAGGTGAGAACCTCTAAAATCAATTTTTGAAGGTGTCAATGATGTTTTCTTTACCACTTTAATACACCAGAGAATGGTTCCAGAGTGAGGGACCCTCGTCGCCTTGCGTGAGTTGGCTGATCAGTTGGACTCAGTCCTCCTCCTAGGCCACTAAGTTCAAGCTCACTTGTCATTTCTGAAGATTCTGGAGATTGTGTCACTGCAAAGTCTGTTTCAGGTTCCACAGCCACTAAATATGATTGATTATTGGTAGCAATAAATCGAAAAGACGTTAGGGGACTTTGTTTCACTGGCTCCAATTCAGAGGAAGGTAGTTCCTGCCCTGAATCAAAGGATGAGATTGCTACTGGGCATCTATTCTCTATGTCCCATTAACTTTATCCTCCCCTTGTCTTATCTTGTCTCAAAGAATTTCTGCTGGGAGGTGGCTGTTCCTGAAATCTCTCTTCCAACTGATACAGGTTGTGGAGAGTCTGATCTAGAGTCTGCTGAATTTTTCTCAGACGCTCCACAGGTAATGGGTTGAAGCGAAAACCCTTAAAGAATGATTCATCATGGCTTGGTTCTTCAATTAGAGATGGACCCTTACTCATCTCTACAGGTGTAGGTTGTGGTAGGAATTCAACCTCATAATGGGCATCTCCCAAAAGCCTTTGGTAGTAGCGGTTTCTGTTGAAGATATGGTGGAGCCACATTCCACTTTTTCAGATGTTTGTGGTGAACTTTATAAATAGTGGGTTCCTGAGGGTTCATTGACTGAACTTATAAGTAATTTCATTTGGGTTCACTTTAATTATACAATATGGTCCAGCATACCGAGGTTTGAATTTATTGATGCTCAGGTTGCCAGGATAGTGTATTTTCAGCCCCACCAGCTGGTTTAAGTGATAGGGTTTGACCGTGGATGGCCTTCATCCCGATATTGAAGCTGATGGTGGTCTATCCTAGGGCCCTGAGGGAAGATGTGAGCCAGGGATAAGAGACAGGCTGCTGGGGAAATACCAGTCTCCTGATGCTTGGTATTGTTGTAAATGGATACCACCCTGGGCAGATAGTCATCCCAGGTCTCAACCTGGTTCAAACTCATCCGAAAATATTGGGTTAGTGTCCTGTTTACTCGCTCAACAGCCCCATTGGATGTGGGGCAATAGGGAGAAGTCCTTACATGGAGTATATCCAGTTCAAGCAAGGTATCTTCAAATCCTGGGCTGTGAACTCAGGCCCATTATCACTGAGTAACTTTTCAGGCAGCCTGGGCAGAAATGGATATACTCGAGTTTTGAATGCTTGTGCTACAGTAGAGGCCCGTTTATTGGGCAGTGGGACCACGGACAACCACTTAGAGAAATGGTCAACCACCACCAATGCACAAACATTCCCCTTTTGAGAGATAGGGTAGGAGATAAGATCTGCTGCAATCAACTCAAAAGGATGTTGGGTTACAATCTTAAACACAGGTGGTGTGTGGAGAATATTGGTAATCTTTGCTCTCTGACACTCCACACAAGAAGTGACTATCTCAGTCACTATGCGATGCAGCTGTGGGTACCAAAAATGTTCCAATAATAGGGCAAGCAATTTATTTCGCCCTAAGTGAGCAAACTCCTTGTGAAAAATGACAGCCCAATCTATAGCACACCTTTGGCAACAACACAACGCAAGTGGTGGTCTTTTCCCCTATGGTAAATGATGTCATCAATAACTACCAATTGCTGATGATCTCGTTTATATGATTGTAGGTTTCCAGTATATCGTTTCGCTGTCCATTGTTGCTTAATCCCCGTTTTAAGGCGACATAGGTGAGGGTCAAGTTTTTGTAAGGTTATTTGTTCTTCAGGTTGTTCGAGCTTTCTCTTCGAGCTAACTGGCTCTGGAAATGTATCGTCTGATATTTCGGCAGATTCACTTTCACTATTTGATGTCGATGATGATAATTCAGCATTTGTATCCTGCAATTTCTCCTGTGAAGATTCTTTGGTGAGCCTCACAGCTTCTTTTTGCTTTCTTAGCAACGTAGATGCTTTTTTCTTTGAGAGTGTAATATCTACTCTATCAATAAACAGTTTTCTTTCACTCCTTTGATCTAAGAGGAACGTCACTTCTTCCTTTGGAACCGTTTTTTTGGGACAAGAACATTGTGTTAGTACTTTGCACTTGCACGCTGCAATGTCAAAAAGTTTCGTGTGTGCTTCTTTTTTGAACATATCAATCTTTGCTTTGTAAGCTTCAGAATTTTTTCTGCTTTGGTATGGCTTCATAATGACACGATACTTTTCGTGGTAGCTTCTGAACATTGTTTCAATTCGCCTGTCTGACAGAATTGGGACGGAAGCACTTTCCAAAATTGTTTTCAATTATCAACAACTTGTTCTAATATTTGAGATATTGAAGGATCTTTATTAGTATTCTGTTTCAAATCGTTTCTTACAAACAAGTAATATTTAAAAACTCCTTCGTATGTAGGAAGATTCCTGTGCCACAAATCTTCCCCCATACCAAACATGGGGCACTCAGTTGAGGCCCTGGTTGATTTTGCACAAACTCGAGACATTTTGAAAGTATACAAATCTGAAAAAGAAAGAGTTAATATTAATTATACGTTAATTTCAGTTAATAGTACATGGCAAACTTAGGGCAACACAATACAGAAATGCAAAATATATAAGAAATATAGTTTAGACTATCTGAGTAACGGCAACAACAGAACACCGACCTGCTACGAGAGCGACAGCTACACTGAACCGAGGTACTCACGTGACAGCTGAGTGAGCTGACTATAGAAAACTGTTTTTAGAGAATAGAAACTTTTTTTAAAGGTTGACTGAGCTATTTTTATACAAGTGTGAATAAATTCTTGTCTATTGTGCATCGTGGACTCTTCTGTAATTATTGGTTAAAATCTGCTTTTTCAATTTTTTTCAATATTGAAGGTCATTGTGGCACCTGAAGATATTAATGTTATGATTTTAAATTTATACCAGCTTATTTTCTCACTACTCCACACATTTCCACACTAGCCAATTTGAAAATTCGAAAAATGAGTTTTTCACTCCGCCCTAGTGTACAGTCCATTGAATGCAGCGTTTTGGAAAATGTAATAAATAACTTCCTTTCCCGTTGTGTGAAATGTAAGAATGTCCAGGGACGTCACTTTGAACACATGTAGAATAAATTAAAACTTTAAATGTTCTCTTTCGAATGCTTTTTATTTCATTTGTGAAGCTGCAATAATGACTGAGTAATAAGCGATTAAAAACAGGGACAATTTTGTGGTCACGTGATATATATATATATGGTTATTACAGTAAATAATTTTGAGACCAAGCTCATTTAATAAGTGATACCAACAGTTTCGAATCTTATATCCCGGTTAGGTGCAGAATAATACAAGATTAGTTAGCAATTTCCTACGTCATCATGTTCGGCCAACCAGAAGTCATGGGCGTGGCTTTCCACCTCCTCCCACCCACACACCCACTTTATATATATATATATACACACACACACACATATCTATATACTGTATATATATGTGTGTGTGTGTGTGTGTGTGTGCATATATATATATATTATATATATTATATATATATATATATATATATATATACAAGTATATACTTATATATGTATGTGTGTATATAATTATATATATATATATATTATATATACATTGTGCATGCATATAAACTTATGAAAAAGGCTTCTTATACATTTGAGAATAGCAGAAAGTTGGATAAACTTTCGAAGCAAAATGTAAATTTTCCCGACTTTAAAGCTACTTCTCAAAAATGTCGTAAGCAGATGAAACTTCCCCTTCCTTCCACTCCCCCCCCCCAAACTCAGCTCCCCACCCCCACTCCATCAAAAAAAAGAAAGAAGAAAAAGATATTTTCCAAAAAGTTTTATTTTTCTTTACAAACAAAAAAAGAGAAGTTAATTTAATAACGAAATAGATCAATAAATTGTTTTGTTTGCATAAATATTGTATTTGCTTAGAGACAACACAATAACATAATATTTTTTTTTAAAAGATATCAGTGATATATATAATTTAGGGTGATTCAAAAAATCAGTTTTTTTTTTAATTGTTCAACCTGTATTTTTGTTCCCTATGACAAAAAAGTAGTGTATGCCAAATTTGATGAATTTTAAATAAAATTTACTATGTGCTACCAGGCCTCAAAATTTCCCTTTTTTTCAATTTGTTTGTTGTCACAACTTATCTACAGATCTACAGAAGCTAAGGCTAACAAAGACCCTAAGATCCACTCTAAGGCTAGCCCGAGAGAAAGGAGAGAGTAGGGGGTTAAGAGAAGAGAGGAGAATAAGGGGTTAAGTAAGGAGCAACACCTATCATTCGTGGGTTAACATTCATTCAGAAAAAGAGGGAAAAAGTCTCACCATCATCATCCGCCGGCCACTGCCGACAAGTCAGAAAAATAGTCGGAGAATATAGGAGAGGGGTGAAAGATGAAAAGAAGTAAAATAAGAACGCTTACAAACCATGCAAACACAGTCTTAACTCACTGTCATACCATGCAAACTACAAACATGCAAGAAAAGAGTTAGAGACATGCAAAGTAAATGTTATGATTTTATGTTTAATTGTTTATATTTCAGAATTTTTAATTAATGGTTTATATACTAGCTTGCTTTTAATTGTTGTTTGGAACTCGTAATTTTGATATTTTGATACCAATTAATCGATTATGGAAGCTAGGCCTAACTCACCATCACCTAGTTGCTCAGTTGGGAGAAGTTCTACAAGAAAAGAAACTGAAGTATGGCTAATTGGGCAGCCCTCTGCAGTACTAAAAACATCCGTATTACCATCAGAGAAGGAAATGATGGCCCTCTTCATGCACTACAGAAATATTAAAAAGCAAGGCATTAGAGAATCATGCTGCTCTACTGCAGATGATGTGCTAGCAGTTTGGAAAAAAGCAGGAATACCAGCAAAACAAAGAATACATGTAGCCGATAAAATTCAAGGAATACTGAAGGAATGGCAGCTGCTTAAGAAAAACAAAGCAAACAAATTGAAAAGATCACAAAATTTAAATAATAAAGAAGAAAAATGGAAAGATAAACTGGAAAACGTATTTGACATTGCTCATGAGAATGCTATGCAGCTTATAAAAATAGAAGATGATAAGAAATTCTTGAAAATGCAACGTGAGAAAGGACGTCATGGAAAAATGGGTACCATTGATAAGGCTGTTGCAAAAAAAGAGCAAAGAGCAGCAGAAAAGCAACAACGTTATTAAAAGAGGAAAGCAGAAGAAGAGATCAAAAGAAAGAAGAATGAAGAGGCTGTCATACTCACCAGTACATCATCAGAATCAGAATCAGAGGAGAGTAAAAGTGATGAATCTGGTTTCTGTGCTGCACAACCTTCAACATGGAAAAGTAAGGTTGGCAAACGTAGAAAATTGTTTGATGATAAATTATTCGGAAGTCTTGATGTTGCAAAATCGAGTGACAGAAATGCGTCTCTAGTTTTAATGCCAACAATTCAAAGTCTAGGAAAAAATACAGAAGAGTACAATGTTAGCTACTCTTCTATTCGAAGAGAGAGGATAAAATATAGAAAGAAAATTGCAGAGAACCTGAAAGAAGAATTCAAGCCAGAGGTGCCCCTAACAATTCACTGGGATGGAAAATTAATTGAAGATATTACAGGAATGCATATTGTTGACCGTCTGCCCGTATTGGTTTCAGGAGAAGGCGTTGATCAACTTCTTGGTGTCCCTAAACTGGATTCAGGTACTGGTCTCCTGACAGCAAATGCTGTGTATCAGACATCGCTTGAATGGGGCATCTGCGAACAAATAAAATGCATGTGTTTCGATACAACGGCAGCCAATACTGGTCCTAGAAATGGTGCAGCTATTCTTCTAGAACAAAAATTCGACAACGATTTATTGTGGCTGGCATGTCGACACCACATATTTGAAATTATGCTGGAAGCTGTTGTTTCAAAGTCTTTATCACCATCTTCTGGCCCAGATATAGTCCTTTTTAAGAAGTTCAGAGAAAAATGGTCAAGCATTAATAAGGAGGACTACGAAACAGCATTATCAGATCCAGATATCTATGAAAATATTCATCTCATCAAAGATGACATAATTACATTTGCAGCAAATCAACTAGATACATTCCAACCAAGAGACGATTACCTAGAACTATTGCAGTTAACAATTATTTTTTTGGGAGGTGAACCAAAAGGTGGAATCAAATTTAAACATCCAGCGGGACTTCATCGGGCTAGGTGGATGGCCAAAATTATATATTCATTACAAATTTTTATGTTCAAATCTCAGTTCAAAATTTCAGTAAAAGACAAAAAAAGGACTAAAAGACATCTGTCTATTTGCTTCTCGGTTATATGTAAAGGCATGGTTTACAGCTCCTGTGCCATCTTGCGCTCCTCGTCTTGATCTGGAATTATTACAGAATCTTGTAGTCTACAAACAAATAAATGACACAATTGCATTTGTTGCTATTAAAAAACTGTTAGGTCACCTCTGGTACCTATCAGAAGAACTGGTAGCCTTGGTCTTTTATGATGATGAAGTGCCTACTGAAACAAAAAACAAAATGGTAAAGGCCTTGCAAAATACAACAGAAACTCTTCCTGCAAAACGGGCTTTTCTAGATCCTGCATTTATTCCAACGAAGAAATTAGAAGATTTTGTCACATCAAATACTCAAAGATTCTTTACAATAACAGAATTTAGTTCAAAATTTTTACTCAAAGATGCTAAAGAATGGCATAATGATGAATATAACTCCGCTAAGAAATCTATCAAACAGTGGAAAGTCGTGAATGATATAGCGGAAAGAGGAGTAAAATTAATGGATGAATATAATAAAATACTAACACATAACGAAGATCAAAAACAATTCTTGCTACAAGTAGTGAAAAACTACAGGGCTGTTTACCCTGATAGAAAAAAAAGAAACATTGATGAAGTAAGGACAGCTAATGTCTCAGATATCATGCTAGTTTAATTATGCATGCTTGTGGTTATGGTAGGACCTACGGGGGCTTTCCACATTAAAAAAAAGCAATGCGCCTTGTACTGTACCTCCTAAGTGGTGTGGAAAACTGTACAACAATATTGGAAAAATTTGACAATTTGAGTCGTTCTGTCAATTTTTAATTGCTGGTAGCAACCCCTAAAAATTAAAAATTTGCTAAAACATTTTAGGATATTTGTTTTTATACTGAAATGAACCATTTAAAGGGTTGAACACATTAAACTATAAAAAAAATTTTTTAACCCATATTTGAATCACCCTAATATATGTGTGTGTGTGTGTATGTGTATATATATATATATATTATGTTTGTGTGTATATATATATATATGTGTGTGTGTGTGTGTATATATATATATAATATTATATCCCCGCAAGGGGGTTCTAAGCTCGTGCTCTTGAGTGCTCTTTGTGCTCGTTTTGTACGTGCTTGTTCCTGGAGGTTTCACGTGCGCCCTCCCGGCCCTAGCACCCAGGATGATGGGGCTCGACCCTGCAGTCCTTGTCATCCTTGGTCTTTTTCCACTTCGACTGTCCCCTCCACCCTTTCTTTTTCCTCTGTCTTTCCTCTCACTTTTTCTTTGTTTTTCCGCTGAGATATGCCCTTTAAATAGAGGCGAATCGGTTCTTCCTGAACTAAAAAAAAAAAAAAAAAATATATATATATATATGAATAGAAACGACATAAGTATTAAGGAACGTTTCTGCACACGAGGAGGAGAGATAACGAATAAATGAAAAATGAGGCGAACCGCCCGGGAATCGAACCCAGGGCCTTCCAATTGCCGTAGCATAATGGTAGCGCGTCCAACCGGCAATTGGAAGGCCCTGGGTTCGATCCCGGGCGGTTCGCCTCATTTTTCATTTATTCGTTATCTCTCCTCCTCGTGTGCAGAAACGTTCCTTAATACTTATGTCGTTTCTATTCATTTATATACTGCGTGGTCATTGCAGTTATATGCGCATATTCACGATTTGCGAGGGTGCCCTCTCAGGGCATTGGTTTCTGCCCTATGTGGGAGAATTTCGATTTGTGATTAATCGAGGGCCGTAGCATAATGGTAGCGCGTCCAACCGGCAATTGGAAGGCCCTGGGTTCGATTCCCGGGCGGTTCGCCTCATTTTTCATTTATTCGTTATCTCTCCTCCTCGTGTGCAGAAACGTTCCTTATACTTATGTCGTTTCTATTCATTTATATACTGCGTGGTCATTGCAGTTATATGCATATATATATATATATATATATATATATATATGGATAAAAAATGATCAACACCAACGTCGATATTATGAAGATTTAATATCGAACGTTTCGGAAGTCAAACGCCCATTATCAGTAGCTAAAAACAATAAAAAGTAAAAACTCAATATAAAAATGGTGAAAGACTAGTCAGACAGGTACATAATTAACTTAATTTAAAAATACTCCCAATGGTACACCAACAACAATAAATTTACAATGACAACCATAATCTCAAGTTCAATGAAGTTTAATATTTAGACAAAATAAAAAAAAATAAAGCAGATTACAAAATACATATATATAAAATATTAACTTACTATATTTAATTGTACACAAAACTATAACTTTTGTCTATATATATATATAATATATATATATATATATATATATATATATATATATACCATATGTCCCACAAAAAAGTACACCCAACTTTAGATTGTACTAACTCCTCCAAAAATTGAGATATTTTGGATCTGTTTGTTTGATTTAATATAGCAAATTATTCTTTGTTAACGTTCAAATTTATTCATGTTTAAACGATTTAGTGTTTAAGCATCTGCTTTTAACTGAAGGGTGCAGCAAAATGGGTTGCGCGGAATGATCATTTCTCCCAGCCAGATAGCTCCTCTTGCTTTAACCAATGTGCTACTTTTTACGTCGAAGGATATTGCAATATTTTTTTTTAAATAATTCGAACTTTTGTATCTAAGATACGAGTCATACATATAAATGAAGAATCTGAATTACTAAATTTATAAATAACTTTGAAACCCTTATCATGCAGTTTACACGAAGGCAGCGCGTTCTCATGGTCACAACTTATCTGCAAACTAAAAGCTTAAAACAAGTTCAGAATACCTTCGAACTGCAATTTCCCGATAGAGCTTCTCCAACTAAACATACAATTTGGAAGAATGTTCGGAAATACAAAGAAGAAGGAACTGTCCTCAATTTGAACAAAGGACGTTCAGGCCATCCGAAGACGGCAAGAACAGACGAGAACATTCAGCATGTTCGGCATTTATTAGAGAGACATCCAAAAGTGTCCACCAGGCGAAATGGTACAGAACTCTCATGCATGTCATTTCATCGAATAGTTCGTGAGGATTTGAATTTGTACCCATACAGAATGGAAATTCGACATCAACTCATTGAAGGAGATCTACCTCGCCGCCTAAGATTTGCCCAGTGGTTTCTTGAAAAACCAGAAAGATTCAAGGAACAATTAGTGGTTGGAGATGAGGCGGCCTTTTTTATGAATGGTCTAGTGAACAGACAAATCTGCCGTCAGTATGCACCAAAAAATCATCCACCTGACAATCATATCTACGAAAAGAATAACTCTAGACAAAAACTGTCTCTCTGGGTAGGACTGTGCGGTAATGGAGCGGTAATTGGCCCGGTCTTTTACGATGGTAATCTAAATGGTGAAGCTTACCTAGAAATGATAGACCGAGAAATCCTTCCACAAATACGTATTACTTATGGAGAGTTATTGTGAAGGAACGCTTGCAGGAAGTCTTCCACAAAAGAGTAATTGCTACAGGCCATGACATTGAATGGCCTCCCAGAAGCCCTGACTTGACCCCGTGTGATTACTTTTTATGGAGTCATTTGAAAAATAGAGTATTTGCATCACAACCTATCAATTTAGATGATTTGAGGACTCGCATCACAGCTGAAATCAACTTGTTAAAAGACAATCCAGATCTTATCAAAAGAGTGATGGGGAAGATGAGAGCTCGACTCCAGATTTGTATCGATAGGAATGGCAGTCATGTTGAAATAAAACGAAACTAAGCATAACTTTTGCAATAAGGAATAAAGAAAAATCTGCTTTGTATCTTATTAAAATTATGTTAAAGTATCTATTATTATGTATTTGTCTTTTCATTACATCGAAAGCAGACATTATTTTTTCATTAACCAATTTCGCGCAATCCATTTTGTTGTACCCTTCAGTTAAAAGCAGATGCTTAAACACTAAATCGTTTAAACATGAATAAATTTGAACGTTAACAAAGAATAATTTGCTATATTAAATCAAAAAACACATCCAAAATATCTCAATTTTTGGAGGAGTTAGTACAATCTAAAGTTGGGTGTACTTTTTTGTGGGACATATATATATATACAGGGCGTCCCAAAAAAATGTATACACACTTTAACAGCTGATAGCTCAATTGATGTTTCTTTCTTTCCAAGTTAAACCCATTAGAATTAATAATGGCAGTCAGACTAAGCTTTGAACAAAGGAAATTCATTCTAAAATGCTACTGGAAGTGTGAAAACGCAGTTGAAGTGCAAAGACAGTTTAGGAGGGAGTTTCAAACAGATCCACCAACGCGACTTACCATCACTCGAATTAGAGATAAGTTTGAAGCCGATGGAACTGTTCAGAATGTCCACAAGAAGCGTTCCGGAAGACCACGGACATCGACAAGCCCCACAAAGCAAGAAAGAGTACTGGAAACGTATCACCAAAGTCCAAGAAAATCTGTGCGGCAAGCGAGTCGTGAGGTAGGAATTTCAGAATCGTCTGTCCAACGCATTTTGAAGCGCTGTCAATGGAAAAGTTACATTCCAAGATTAGTCCATGCTATTAATGAAGATGATCCGGACCGAAGAGTGGAGTATTGCGAGTGGTACTTGGCACGATGTGGATGTGGATTGGACGAAGGGGTTTCGTAGAATACCCTCCGCGTTCACCAGACCTCAAACCACTAGACTTTTTTATGGGGATACTTAAAAGACAAAGTCTACGCTATAAAACCTGCAACAGTCGCTGAATTGAGAGCAGCCATTGAACGAGAATGCACACAAATACCAAACGAAATGTTTCGTGATGTTTGCGATTCCATTGCTTCGCGTTATCAGCAGTGCCTGGACCAGAACGGACGTCAGTTTGAAAACAGGCGTTGACAAAACAATTAAATAATGTCTGTAGATTCTATTACATTTTGAAAATGAAATGTATTTTAATAAACACTGCCTTTATAAGTATTTAAAGTGTGTATGCATTTTTTTGGGACGCCCGGTATATGCGCCTCGGTGGTGTAGTGGTTAGCGTCGCTGACTACGAATCCATCGGCTCCGGGTTCGAGATCCGACGGCAGCCGGCGCGCAGCAAACCCAGCTGTTCATCCTTCCACACAATAAAGAAAGTGGTTGGTAGATAAATGGGTACCCTAGGTGGCCTAGTGGTTAAGACGCTGGGCTGCTGATGGGGCGTGGTTCGGATTCCACGTTAAACTGTAGGTCTAAGGTGGAGTGAAAAGCTTAACCTTCGTCAGAATGAACAATTCGGGCGGAAGCTAACCAAAGGTATATATTAGGCCGCGTCGAAAATGGGAAATTTTTTATTTCTTAAAAAGTACACTGTGTGAGAAGTTTCATTTTACCATCTTAAAATATTAAAATATCAATCATGTGCTACCCCTGCTACCCCTAGCACATCCCTCCCCCCCTTTTTTACCCTCATATTTGCATATATTTGAATGGGAAAAATTTTTATTTCTTAAAAAGTACACTATGTGAGAAGGTTTTTTTATCACTTTAACAAAATATTAAAAAATCAAGCATGTGCTACCCTACTACCCCTATCACATGCCCCTCCTTTTTTTACCTTCATATTTGCATATGTTTAATGTTGTTATATGTTATATAAGTTGTTTGTTTAATGCTAAATATTTTTGTTTCAGATAAATAGAAATAATTTTTCAGATAAATAGAAATAATTTGCATTTGCTTTAATTATAATTTGAATTATCATAAATTATAAATAACATATAATTTGATTTTACTTCTGAATATAAACTATGACTACTAGAAGCAAGTCCTCAAATGCAGCCTTTGGATATCTTACGGAATTCTCAGCAGCCATGACTCCTTGAAAAGCAGATGTTGTGAGACACTACCTTTTTGTGCGCCGTCGTGAAGAAGCTAAATCAAAAGGATCAGTAACTGCTAATGATTGTTTCGGGGTTGTTGTAAAAGATATTGAAGACATTTGGATGAAATTTTCTTTTCCTACGATTAACACCAAAAGTATCTATCTTGAAGTCAGTCAACTAATAGAAGAGCCTGAAAATTGAACAAGGTGCCGTTACATCGAAGAAATTAAAGTTTTGCCTTAAAAGTAGCTCAGTATGATGAAATGTTTGATATATCTTCTTGTGAATGCTATGATAAGGGAATTGATAGGAAATCTTGCAGGTGTAAGGATAAAATACCAAAGGCAGAATGGGAGTCTTTTGTAGGTCAAAAACCAAGAAAAAATCAACTAGGACCAATTGATCGCATAGCTGGTTCAAGAAAGAGGAGATCTTTAGCAAGAGTCCAAGAAGCACAAAACCGTCAACTTAAAGCACAAGAAGAAATGACTGAAGCCACCAATGTTTTACCATCGGAATTTATAGAAAATACCGAAGAAGACATGGGTGTAGATTCAGAGAGTCAGGATGTAGATTATGAGGCAGATTTAGAATTGACTGAGAATATTCAGAACAGGCACTCCTATCAAAAACCTAGCATTAACAACAGATCGTTATCGTATAAGTTGTAGAGCTGCAGCTGCAATAGTCACTGCAGTTTTAAAAGATATGGGGATCCTTAACCACACCAACATGCTTTACAGAAAGAAATTAGAAAGAGAAAGAAATCGCATGGGTGAAACAAATACTTTTAGGTCTAAATCCAAAAATATGAAGATGGAGTGCCTTGGATTTGATGGAAGGAAAGATAACACATTAACTAAAAGTGGAAAGATAAAAGAACATTATGTTATTGTGAAAGAACCTGGAAGCATCTATGTAAACCGTGTCACACCAGATAATAGAACCGCTCGCTGCATAGCAGAAGAGTTGATAACTATTATTACAGACTCGAACAGCACAGATACTATCAGAGCTTTACTGTGTGATGGTACTCCTGCAAATACAGGAAAAATTGGTGGGGCCATAAAAATGGTTGAAATTCATCTTAACAGACCAGTGCAGTGGTTGGTGTGCCTCTTGCATTTGAATGAGCTGCCTTTTATGCACGTCTACAAAGCCATTGATGGTAAAACAACAGGTCCAAATACTTTTGTGGGTTCAATTAGAAATAAACTGAAAACAGATTTAACAAAATTGGAGGTAGTCAAATATTCTCGCGCAAAGTGAAACATTAAAGAAATTCCAGCAAATGTTATGGAGCTAAGCAGTGATCAAAGATATCTCTATTATATGTGTCTGGACGTGCAAACTGGAGACACTTCTCAAGATCTGTCCACTCGATCCCCAGGTACCCTTCACCATGCTCGCTGGCTAACTCTAGCGAACGGGGTCCGTCGATTATATATCTCAACGCCAAATCTCGATAAAAACCTTCAAGATATAGTCAGGATTATTATGAACAACATAAATCAATCATAGAACCAGTATTAAAGAATAGCGCCTACTTTGCCCACCCAGAAAATATACTCATATCAATGGTAACTGACAAGAGACTAGAAATTAGGGAGCAAGCTATTCAGAAAATCATCCTTTCAATAGTATAGTGTCACAATTCTTAAGTGCAATGCAATTGAAAATGTTGCAAGAGTGCCCCACCCCCCTTGTTGCAAAACACCCCTACACCCCTTTGTTGCAAGGAGGGAAACCTCTTTGGGGGAGAAGTTGGGACGGCCTCACCCCCCAACGGGACATACCTAACCTAAGGAAGAGGGGGGCACTTTGGGGGAGAAGCTGGGACGGCCTCACCCCCCAAAGGGGCATACCTAACCTAAGAGAGAGAGAGAGAGAGAGAAGGAGGGGACCCAGAAGAAGGGTCTTTGCTCGGCGAGAGCCAAGCGCATATGAGTCCTTCAGCCACCCCCGCTCTCTTATAGGACCCCTAATCAGCCAGTTGGATTAGAAGATTAAAAAGCTGCGTTGCCAGATTGCGCTATGTATTTAATTAAAGCATATATTAATCAGCCAGTTGGGCTAGAAAGTTGAGTTGTTAGATTGCGCTATTTATTTATTTAATCCATATATTAATCAGCCAGATGGCTTAGAAGGCTGACATGCCAGATAGCAATAATTATTTAAAGCATATATTAGTCAGCCAATTGGCTTAGAAGGCTGAGTTGCCAGTTTGCGCTATTTATTTAATTAATCCTTATATTCTTCCGTCAGTTGGCTTAGAAGTCTGAGTTGCCAGATTCGTTTTTTATTAAATTATTCCATATATTAATCAGCCAGTTGGCTAGAAGTTCGATTTGACAAACAGCAATTAATGAATTATTCTGAAATCCGCTTTAGAATCCAAACAAAAGATATAATTGTATACAAACAAAAAGGAATAAATAAAACAGCAATACATCATTTTGTTATTTAACTGAATTAATGGATATACAAAGGGTATATATATGGTCAAATAATAGCATCATGAATGGAAAATATATAATCATACTAACCGGGGCATCATGAATATATTGGTACAGGAAATATATAGTTATATTAAATATATTGAAAATATACAAGACGGTGCATTATCAAAATATTAGTACAGGAAAAATAGTTATATTAATTATATCGAAAATACAGGGTGTCCCAAAAAACTATATACTCTATAGCATCATATATTTTATAATTAAAAAAAACAATATATTGTTATAGCAATTGCCAATGAAAGGTAAATTATTAATCTAAGTGATCAAAATGTTATAGCGAGTTGTTTGCATATAAAATTTAATTAACTACGCCAAGTGCTCAAAATGTTCTCCGGCGGCATGAATGCACTTTTGAATGCGTCGACTAATCCTGGCCTTGTTTTATCAAAGGCCTTGTAATCGACACAACTGCAGGTACTGGTCACTTGATAATCCACACGTTTATGTGGATAAGCATGTTAATTTACCAGGATTAACAGCATGGTGTGGTTTATCATCCAGGGGTTTCGTTGGACCATTTTCCTTTAATGGGACAGTTACCGGTGCCGCATATCTCGACATGCTGCGGACAGAAATTATACCTGCAGTTCGGAAGTTGTTTGGAAACGACGACTTTTACTTTCAACAAGATGGAGCCCCCCTCATTATCATTGTGATGTCAGAAGGTACCTCGATGAAACGTTGCCTAACCGTTGGATAGGACGAAGAGGAAGCGTTGAGTATCCTCCACGTTCACCGGACTTGACTCCACTTGATTTTTACTTGTGGGGCTACCTGAAGGATGCAGTTTATGGTACAGGACCTGCAACACTCGAACACCTTAAGGATGCAATTAGGGAAAAGTGCGGGACCATCACAGCATCCACATTAGTCCATGTCTGCGAATCAGTTAGTCGACGCATTCAAAAGTGCATTCATGCCGACGGAGAACATTTTGAGCACTTGGCGAAGTTAATTAAATTTTATATGCAAACAACTCGCTACAACATTTTGATCACTTAGATTACTAATTTACCTTTCATTGGCAATTGCCATAACAATATATTGTTTGTTTTTATTAAATTATAAAATATATGACGCTATAAAGAGTATATAGTTTTTTTGGGACACCCTATATACGAAACGTATTCTCATATTAGTACAGGAAAAATATACAGTTATATTAAATATATTGAAAATATACAAAACGGTGCATTATCAAAATATTAGTACAGGAAAAATATACACAGTTATATTAATTATATTGAAAATATACGAAACGTATAATCATATTAGTACAGGAAAAATATATATTGTCTTTACGTTCTACGGTGCAAAACGCTAAATTCGTATGGGAGAGTCTACATCCACATCGCCATTACTTTGTACGACGTAGTAAAACCGTCCAAGCATCAATTCACCGTTTAACTGATACAGCGGTCTATACTCGATATAAATGGCTTTCATATCGTTCAATACTATTTTTGTCCACACTTTACAATCGGCGGGAAAGTTATCTTTGAACGAACACAATCAAAAGCGCACACAAAAATGAATGTCATCGTTTACCGCAACATCAAATGCAAGTTTATAAATAAGCCTTTCCAATCGGGTTTTTTTTCTTACCGTCCCCAGCTTTTCAACCGTGAACTCTTCTTCACTCGGCATAGCTGCATTGGAAATAACTCCAAGTCGTAACGACATCTATCCATTATATAGAGGTACAGCTCTTCAGGGTGAACAGTGTAGGCGAGCTCAGCTCATCGTAGGAAAAAGAAAAAATAATTAGGGGCGTAATACAAATCGTACGGAAAAAAGTTCACCTAAAAATCGTGTAAGCACTTCCCCGTTTTAAAGTAAGTCTAAGACGGGCCTAAAATACACAATTCGAAAAGTTCTTGGCAGAGAACAATTCGTACGAAAAAATAAAATAATGAAATCACCGAACACTTCTTACGGAAAAATAAATAAATAAATGAACAATTCGTACTGGAAAAAATAAAAAAATAAACCCGCGATACCGTAGGTCTAAGGTGGGGTAAAGCAATTCGTACGAAAAAGAAAAATCAATAAATGAACAATTCGTACGGGAAAAGAAAAAATAAATCCGCGATACTGTGGGTTTATTCGTACGAAAAAGAAAAATAAATAAATGAACAATTCGTACGGAAAATAAATCCATAATGATCCCCGTAGGTCTAAGGTGGGGTGTAAAACAACTCGTACGAAAAAGTAGAAAGAAAAAATAAATGAACAATTCGTACGGAAAAAATCCCTAATGATCACCGTAGGGCTAAGGTGGGGGTAAAACAATCCGTACGCGGAAAAAGAAACAGAAAAATAAATAAATGAACAATTTGTACGGAAAAAATAAATCCCTAACGATCCCCGTAGGGCTAAGACGGGTGTAAAACAAATCGTACGAAAAAAGAAAAAGAAAAAATTAATAAATCCCTAATGATCACCGTAGGTCTAAGGCAGGTGTAAATCAATTCGTACGAAAAAAGAAGAAAAAATATGGGGTTAAACACTCCGTACGGGTAAAAAGAAAAAGAAATTAGGGTGTAAAACAAATCATACGGAAAAAAGGTAATCTAAAATTCGTGTAATCACTTCCCCGTTTTAAATTAGGTCTAAGGCGGGGCTAACACAACAATTCGAAAAGTTCTTGCCAGAGAACAACTCGCACGAAAAAAGAAAAATAAATAAACGAACAATTCGTACGGAAAAAAGAAAAAATACATAATTAAATTAAAACACAATTCGTACGATTGTTCTTTATTATCAAAAATTAATTAATTTGAAAACAGGGGTAATAAAGTTATTTTTAGCCACCCAGTAAATATAGGTTTTACAACTTAAAAACGAATAAGAGGATGAGAAGAGGTAATGTAGATATGGAAAAAATAAATTGATAATGGTACTGAATGAAAGAAACATCATAAAGAAGAAACCGATCAAGCTCGTAAGAGACGACATAAAAACATGCCTTTTTCTAAATAAATAAATAATATTAATAGTATTAATAATAAAGCTTAAAAAATAATAATAAATGAATAATTAAAACTTTGAACAAAACGGATGGAAAAATAAATTAAAGCAGATTAATATCCACGTTATGACCGCAAAATGACTAAACAAAGCGGTCGGAAAAAATTGCTATGACCTTTACAGTAACACACGGTTAGCTCTCCCTCTCTCCATCCATCCAAACCTCTCAACCCCCATCCGAGCTTGCATATATATATATATATATATATATATATATATATGCTTATTTATCAGCAATTCCTGCAAGATTTGTCGATAAATAAGTCTTTTATACACTACAGAAAGTGTTTTCTGATACCTCTATTGCCATATATATATATATACAGGGTGTCCCAGAATTAACTATCTATTTCAATGAAATCGGACAAATTTTTAAAAAACACACTTTTATTTATGTTTATCATGTTTAATATGTGTTAAAAATGTATAAATTTCTAAATTTTTTTCATAATTTTATTTTCATAATTTTTTCATTATCTGCTCCAATGAAAGACTGTTTGAAGTCATAGAATGGCAAAGAGACTCTCCAAAAGTTAACGTTTGGCTTGGAATGACCAAATCCAAAATTTATGGCCCATTCTTCTTTGCGGTAGCAACTGTAACAGGTACCGTCTACCTTGATATGCTTCAGCAGTTTCTCGAACCACAGCTTCTTGATGATGGCATTCTTGATAATGTTGTTTCAACAAGATGGAGCACCATGTCATTATGCTCTAATTGTTCGAGAATACCTCAACAGACGCCTTCCGAATCGGTGGATTGGACGTGGAGGACCTCGACCTTGGCCTCCGAGTTCTCCGGATTTGACACCCCTGGATTTCTTTGCATGGGGTTTCATAAAAACAAAGGTTTATCGCCAAAAGATCAATGCGTCTTGTTGAAACACAACATTATCAAGAATGCCATCATCAAGAAGCTGTGGTTCGAGAAACTGCTGAAGCATATCAAGGTAGACGGTACCTGTTACAGTTGCTTCCGCAAAGAAGAATGGACCATAAATTTTGGATTTGGTCATTCCAAGCCACACGTTAACTTTTGGAGAGTCTCTTTGCCATTCTATGACTTCAGACGGTCTTTCATTGGACCAGATAATGAACAAATTATGAAAATAAAATTATTAAAAAAATTTAGAAATTTATACATTTTTAACACATATTAAACATGATAAACATAAATAGAAGTGTGTTTTTAAAAAATTTGTCCAATTTCATTGAAATAGATAGTTAATTCTGGGACACCCTGTATATATATATGTGTGTATATATATATATATAATATATATATATATATATATATATATATATATATATACACAACTTTTCTAATCTGAACGTGACCACATAAATAAATTAACAATATATACATTTATTAGCATTCCGCATAAGCTTCTTTGAATAAAACACCAAACATCACTCACCTTATCTGAGCAAATACTTATATTATTCTACGTTCTGAAAATTGGATTGTGTATCCATCAATAAAGAATTGTAAATTGTTTCTGTATATATATACAAGACCTACTAAGTTATATATTTTGGGTAAATACAAAAATTAACGCGTTGAAGTGAATGGGCATTTTCCCAAACGTCAACTTAAGTTTTGTTATTTTATCATGAAATTCTGTTTTACAGGTATTTAGGAAGAACTTATTGGTAGTCAGTCATTTTATTACACTGACGAATTCTGATTTAAATATACTCTTAGGTGTATTAACATCTTTGCAAGAAAAAGAGGCAATTGTATCATCTGCAAACATTATGAAGTTCAGTTTACAATATGAGTAGAAGACGTAATTGGTTCACATGTATAATTAAACATCCATCGAAAGACTTTCAATATTGGATTGGTTTTTATTGTAAACGTTAAAATATTTTTCAGCAGTTGCGACTAAAATATGGTATATATATATACACTATATATATATACAGCCAATATCGGATACAAACAGTAAATGAAATCTCTCCCTCACCCGACCCCAGTGCTTCCTAGAGCTGGGCGGCTGTCTTCCCTGTATTTTATGTCACGGTGACACAGCGGGTCATCCACCTCTGTGGAAAATTCAGCATCCTAAAAGTGTATCTTTATGGCTATTCGCGACCGTACCATACCTCAGATTCGAAAGGGTATCGAATAAATTTAGCAAAAAATATGAAACTGAGAAACCTTAGCACACTTTTGCAGATTAATTAAATTCATCTATTGTATACTTTTTAGAAAATCAAAATAATACTTTTTACAAACTAAAAATTAAGTATTTGTACGGAGATAATATATCTTATAAATTAACACAGCCAAAATCACGTATTTGTAGAAAAATCACTATAATTAAAAAAATAAAATAAAATGCACTCTTTTTGAGAATTATTTCAGTACCGGATCGTGATTTGTCAGCCCCCAGGCATATTGAATTTCAGAGCCTTAAGACTTTTTTAACATTTTATTAATTTTTCCTAATGATAAAAAAACTACAAATATAAGACTGTAGGCCTCTCGCCACAACAAAAAGAAATAAAATAGACACTCCTCAACAATTTGAATGCATGTCAGACGAATTTCATATTTTGGATTTCTTTTTATTCATTTATTAATTTTTTCCTCGTTTAATATCACCTACTTTATGTAGTAAGTAAGTAATACATGAAAATGAAAAGATTTATTAGCATTCTATAGTCCATATGACGAATATTATTAATACAATGGCAGATCATATACTAAGGATAGAAAATATACATTTGATTAGAAATAATACAGTAATGTTGAAGTTAGGCGGAGCTACAGATATATATATATATATATATGTGTATATATATATGTGTGTATAATAAACATAGTTCTTTTCAGTGACTGATTTGTGTTTCTACAACCTGCGGCTAACGGGCTGGGTTCCCTCCCAAAAATTAAATTACATAAAACTGAGAATGAGTGAAGCTTTGGATGACATCAGTCGAACTTTATTTTGACTCTATCCTTCTCTTTTTTATTTGTTGAGGGGCATTTTGCGATATTCACTCTTGCCCCCTTCGTGTATTAAAATTAATATAATTTTAATGTTAATGATTTTAATACGACTTCACTGGCAAATTATCTGTAAATCTGAATACACTACAGAAATTAGCACAAAAAGTGCGCAACTCTATAAGCAGAAACATTTCCCTCCATCATCTTACCCTCAACCGATTAAATGGAAGAGTAATTTACACACCGTCTACCATCACCTGGCCACGAACACAGGTGGAGGAATGGCTCATCCAAACCATGCCTAGTGACGGCGCACCAGCTTAACCTTCATGTGAAGAGAGAGTAACAAGTGCTGACTTCTCTTCATCATGTGCTTAAATATATATATATATATATATATATATATATATATATATATATATATATATATATATATATATATATATATATATATATATGCAATTATATTAAGCTCGTTCTGAACCTAGCCTGGCGTCGCCTAACCTAGCCTACCTTTATTAATAGTGAAATAAATACGTAGGTTTTGAAATTTACAATGACATAATCAACTGTGAAGCTTGACTATTTATTTTATTCAATTTGGCCCACAAGCTTTAGTCTTTACTGAGTTCTTATTAAAATGAAACAGACGACTCACCCTCCAACAACCACTAAACCGTTGAGATGCAATGTGTATATATATATATATAATAGTTTAATTTATATTTTACCAACAACGAATTCGAAATTTATGTTAGTACACGTCGTGGGTCAGTACATCATCTGAGGCGAGAAATGGCAGCTTTAAATACTCACGGATATTATTCGACCTAGTGAATGAAATTATGCTAGGCTTTGTTTAAAGTAAATAATAATGATAATAATATAATAATAATAATATAATAATGGCGACTAAATTCAATGATGCTTACAGTGATGAGGAAGGACTTGTGTAAAGAAAGACTGAGAACGTAGGATACTCATTAGGACTGACACAGGTGTGTGGCGCTATCTTGGTGAGGTGACACAAACAAGCGGTACACCATGCTCCTGAAGATTCATGCACCAGGACTGAAAAACAGATCGTTTAATTTAAAAACACTTCTTTATTAATCTTCATTTAACAATTTCACCACCAAAAGAATTAGATCACTTTATTACTAATTTCACTCACTGATTATTTCAAATGCAATGCAAACTTTTAAGAATCCTATGCTTCATATAATTATCCATTTCAACTCTTTGTTTAAGACTTCCATCAAATTATATGAACTATTTTTATCAGTATCACACAATTATTTCAGTTAACTTCATTTTCGTTGGATCAGAGGTAAATTTGTCCCGTACCTATGCTATATATATATATATATATATATATATATATAATGGTAACGCGACATATTTTCATAAACATCAATCACACGTCTTTATTGACAATTGTGATAAAACTTATAGAAACTTTTATATTAAATCACATGAATGATTTTTACATTATATGTCAGACCTAACCATTAGCTTTTACTCCTCAAAGAAGCAGAGTCAAATAAACTTACATTTTTCATTACCTGGCTCCATTTCCTCCGCATCAACGATATTATGCAACGTTAGCTTTGTTCAGTAGTTTGATTGGAGATCACCTCACATGTACAATAATGCTATGGCTGAGTTTTCATTTCATTCAACATTTAACCTTATAAACCAAACTTATTTTTTACATGTATTCTGTTTATTTATATTTTCTTTCGTAAGCAAATTTTTAGTTTTAGACGCATGATAGACAATAAATATACAATGAATTGTGAAATAATTTCGCAATTTATTTTTTATTTTTATTGAATTAACAACACATGTAGATTTAAATATCATCATCATTATTCTCTTCAGGTACTACAGTGGACATGCTTGAGTTAGCCTGTTCATACCGTGATTCGTAACTCAGCATTGGCACGCCTGGGGGTCCATGAATCTCAGAATCGCCCCTGGAGTGGGGCAGATGTGGATCTGCATGAAGTTTTGAACGGGTGGTATCCATCGTTCGTCTAGCCACTCGAAATCTGATCCTGAGGGCAGTAACGGCGTGTTCGAAAATTGTAAAAGGCTTACGTTGCATGAACTCAACGAAAAAGTTGCAGGCAAAGTTGCTGTATCCTCGCTTCTCATATCTGAAAAATCTAGCCTAAAGAATGAAAAATAGAAATGTTAAATCGTGATTAAACATACGAAACATATTCTTAATATACGTAATTTATTTTCCAAGAAATTACATCTTTTAATTTTGAGCTATATATATTTTTTATATAGAAATTAATGAAAAATCTATTGAATTCATAAAATTATTATTGTAGTTTTAAAGGCAGAGGTTCATACCTTGAATTCTCTCGGAGTTGCGTGTCATCTGTTGAGGACGAGTCAACTCGTGGGCTACGAAATGAAGGCCTTATTCTGGAAGGTGTTGAGGTACTTTCCCCATCAAATATACTGCCTGAATAACTGAAATACAAGGTAATAATAATACGAAATTTCGCTACTAATAATTCATTTTTACGGTAGCATAAACAGTATCAGCGCATTATTTAATGTTCGAAATAATAAGCATGCAATTAATAGGTACTTTGCCCTAATACGGTTAGTTTAAAACACTGATATACTTCACATAAAACCTTTCCAAAACGCGTAACGAATTAAAATATATATGCATAAATTCGCTTCCTGCTTCTCGAAACTACTAGAAAAACTCTTGTTACTCCGATTAAATGATTTCCTATGGACATCTCCTAATCAGTTTGGCTTTAAAAGGTCCCACTCAACTGACCTGTGTATCTATGTACTTAAAGAAACAATATCTAAATACATTGACAGTAATTCAACCATTTATAGCTGTTTCCTTGATATAAGTAAGGCATATGATAGGGTGAACCACAATATTTTATTTGCAAAACTAGAAGACAGGAAGGTTCCCATGTACATATTAAATTTCTTGAAATTTTGGTATTCCCACCAATCTTTCACTGTTAGGTGGGGCAATGTACTATCCGAGTGTTTTGGCTCCTCTTGCGGGGTGAGACAAGGTTCCTTGCTCTCCCCTATGCTATTTAATGTGTATATCGACGGATTAATTGTTTCACTTAATGAGGCAACTGTGGGATGTTGTATAGATAACGCAAGGATAAATAACTTAGTTTATGCCGATGATATGGTGTTAATAAGTCCTTCTGTTAAAGGTCTGGATCGGCTACTAAATGCCTGCGAAATGTATTCGCAGAAACATGATATTCTTTTTAATGTTACAAAAACTAAGGTTATGCAATTTCATCGGAAAAGTTGTAATCAGCCAGCTGAAATAAGGTTTAAAATGAATGGTGAAGTAATTGAGGAAGTACAAGAGCTTAAGTATTTGGGTCAAACTATTACCAGCTCCCTGAGTGATGACTCGGATATAAGAAAACAATCTCGAAGCCTGTGTGCTAAAGCGAATATGACCATAAGGAACTTTCGATTCTGTACAAGTGAAGCTAAAGACACACTCTTTCGTACTTTCTGTAGTAATATATACGGACAGCAACTCTGGGTGAATTATAAAAAAGGTTCTTGCAGAACCCTAAATTTGCTGTACAACAGGTCTTTTAGACTCTTACATAAATTACCGCCGAGATGCTCAGCTTTGCAAATGTTTGCTACCCGCAATGTCCCGAGCTTCCCGGAGGTAACAAGACGTGCTCAACACAGTCTAATGCAAAGAATTAAAAAATCAACCAACCCGATCATCCAAGCTATCCATGAGTCCTGCCATTTATCCTCTAAGCTATGGACTTTTTGGTACGAAAACGTCTGTCTGTAGCTCCACTTAACTTCGACAGTACAGTATTATTTCTAATCAATTGTATATATTTCTATCCTTAGTGTATGAACTGTCATTGTATTAATAATATTTGTCATATGGACTATAGTCTGCCAATAAACCTTTTCATTTTCATTTTCATTTTCAAATTCATCGTTATGTGTGCTAAAAAGGGAGACTAACAATATAGCTTAAGGTCCAGTATTGTCTAGTATCTTTCTTTTCATGAAAATAGACAATTTTATGAAATGACAATTGGCTCATGTTTATTTATTATTCAATGGTGAGTAACTAAAGTATAACAGATATTCAATACATATAATAATAAACATATCTTTACGACAGTACTACCAATCGCTTTATAAAGGAAATATTAACTAACCTTGATAGCTTCCTGACACATCGATCTCGCCGCTTCGTGTACCTATTGGCACCGTAATCCCCACTCTCTTCGTCGCTTAAATCCGCAAAATAATTTGCATCGTCACTAGTCAAACAACTGTAAAAAAGAGTGTAATAACTGTACTTACCCCAAATATACATAAATGCATTGTACAACCTTTAAAATGTTAGCTACATAAAATTGTGTATTAGTATGCGGGAAATGATATTTATTTTTAAAATAATTTTTAAATTCTATAATCATCATCATTACATAAACAAAACAATGGTTAGAATGAACAGTCACTACAAAATGCATGCAATGATATAGCAAATATAGCACTCAGCTACAATTCCTTCATGATGAAAATATAACTAACAAAAAATCAGCATACCTTTCTTTACATTCAATTCTGTGGAAGGAGGCCATGTTGTGCCAAGAACCTGCTGCAACTGTGACAATTAATGAACTGCTATAAATGTGGGGACAGTCATTATGCCTATAGTAACTTTGTAGCCCCGCCCATACTTAGTTTGGGCACACCCCTTCCTCACAGTTGAGAAAGCCAATAGACCTATATATATATATATATATATATATATATATATATATATATATATATATATATATATATATATACAGGGTGTTTGAAAACTTTCTGTACAAATTGTAATGGGGGATAGCCAACACCAAGACAAACCCTTTTCGTCTATAAGTGTATGTCCGCTGACGTCACCATTCGGCGCGAGAGGGCGCCGCTGCAATTGGCTAAAAGGTGAAGTGGGCTAGACTCGTGCTTGCCGCGGGCATTCTTAAATCGGACGTAGTACGCGTAACATGGAGCGCTTCACGACTGCTGAGATGGCTGACATGCATATGGTGTATGGGGCTGCCAATGGAAACGGAAGAGCTACTGTGAGGTTGTACCGACAGCGCTTCCCAAACAGACGTGTGCCAAACCACCAAACGTTTGCGCATTTGCATCGGCGACTGCGAGAAACTGGAACATTCCATGCAAACATGCATGACACTGGTCGGGAGAGAAACGTGCGCACTCCTGACATGGAAGAAGAAATCCTACGGCGATTTGAGGACAATCCAAGCGCAAGCACGCGAGGTGTTGCACGTATCCTCGGTGTGAACCACGACCTGGTCTGGAGAGTGTTGCAGGAGCAGCAACTTGCCATGGATGATACCCGCCCAAACATTGACGGCGAACCGTTCTTGATGAGCATGCACCTGTGTAGCATGTGGATTTGCGTGCGCCCACACGTGAGAATTGTGCATGTTAAACACACCCTCACGTGTGAAACAGGCCTCATCTGAGAACAGCACATAAGCCGGAAAATTAGGCTGCACCGCTGTCTGCTGCAGAAACCAGCGTGCGAATTCCACACGAAGAGGGTAATCCCGAGGCTGTAATGCCTGGACTCTCTGACGATGAAACGGATGTAACTGCTGCTCGTGCAACACTCTCCAGACCAGGTCGTGGTTCATACCGAGGATACGTGCAACACCTCGCGTGTTTGCGCTTGGATTGTCCTCAAATCGCCGTAGGATTTCTTCTTCCATGTCAGGAGTGCGCACGTTTCTCTCCCGACCAGTGTCATGCATGTTTGCATGGAATGTTCCAGTTTCTCGCAGTCGCCGATGCAAATGCGCAAACGTTTGGTGGTTTGGCACACGTCTGTTTGGGAAGCGCTGTCCGTACAACCTCACAGCAGCTCTTCCGTTTCCATTGGCAGCCCCATACACCATATGCATGTCAGCCATCTCAGCAGTCGTGAAGCGCTCCATGTTACGCGTACTACGTCCGATTTAAGAATGCCCGCGGCAAGCGCGAGTCTAGCCCACTTCACCTTTTAGCCAATTGCAGCGGCGCCCTCTCGCGCCGAATGGTGACGTCAGCGGACATACACTTATAGACGAAAAGGGTTTGTCTTGGTGTTGCCTATCCCCCATTACAATTTGTACAGAAAGTTTTCAAACACCCTGTATATATATATATATATTATATTATATATATATATATTATATATATGTCACAACCATGCGATTTACCATTTCTGTGGTTGAACAGTATCCATGTTTGTGCCATTGGAAGTTCACTGTAAAAAGCGAATGTCCCTTAACTGTGCCTCTCTAATTCGTCTCCTTTGATTTCTCCCAAATAATGACTTATACTGTACATACAGAGTAAATCACTCTGACATCATAAAGTAACTTAATTTCCTTCCATACCTTGAATACTGAATCACGTGTTTAGTATGTGGATATCTTTCGTATTCAATGTATGGTAAGTTCTTTAATAATAATAAAAACTTCACTCTATAAGTCATTATTTATATGTTGTGTCCTGTCTTGTGTTATGCAATGTAAATATTATTCAACTATACTCATTATTCAACCGTACACATTCATACATCCATGTTCTTTCTTGACCGCTATCCTTTATTAATTTTATTACTTATTCATTCATCTACCATTGTCTACTTATGCCCTATCAACTTATCAGTCTATGTTTGCTCGTGTCTAGATTACGCACACAACTTATTGTGTGATGACTGTGTACACTACTTTGTGCAGTCGTACATGTCCCTTGACGATCATGATTAGGTACATGTAAACACGTCCACGTGTTTTCTTTATACTTTTTCTTTAAATTATTTCACCTCTCGCAAGGTACTCGTTAATGCTGACTGAGTGTTCGAATTCCGATGTCGTCGCCAAAACCAAGCATCTGAATTCGAAAATCTCCTCTCTTGCTTCTGCTACAAATTTATAACATTAAGATGTTATGTACAGGGTGGGCCGTAAGTTTCCATACATAGGAAAAATAAACATTTTTTTATGGACAACCATTTTTATTTATATAATATGCTCTACATGGTTGCCATTGTTTTGAAAACACATTTCAATACGTGTTCTCCACTGTTGATGAACACGCATTAGCACAGTTGACGTTATGCTTGTAATGGCGTTGGTGATACGTTCCTTTAGATGATTTATGTCTCGTATCTTTTCCTGATACACCATGGCCTTCAAGTGCCCCCAAAGATAGAAATCAAGTGGGGTGAGATCTGGGGATCTGGGAGGCCACTCCACAGGACCACGCCGACCAATCCAAGCATCCGGAAACTGCTGATCCAAATACCGACGCACGTGAAGACCATAATGAGGTGGAGCTCCATCTTGCTGGAAGTAAACTGGGAAGTTACCTTCCTCGTTTAGCAGGGATGGGAAAATCTCTTCTTGCAACATGTTAAGATACCTTTCGGCATTAAGATTTCCACTGACAAAAATTGGTCCAATAATTCTGTCACCCCATATCCCGGCCCACACCATCACTTTACCGGCACCTTGCATCTTCGTCGGACTCAGCCAGTTAGGGTTAGCATTACTCCAATAACGTATGTTTTGCCGATTAACCTCTCCATTGACGTAAAAATTTGCTTCATCAGTAAACAAGATCTTACGTCAAACGCATATTCTTAGGGTATCTGAAACATAAAAACAAACGTTTAATTTTTCCTATGTATGGAAACTTACGGCCCACCCTGTATATTATTATATTATACTATATTGTCTGTATTATGTTATCATTAATGTCCCTGTACTTCCAAATGAAAAGTACACCATATTTTTCTCCGTTTTCATCATCGCTAGCTTTTAGGCTTTCAAATCATGATAACCAACCATTCCTCTAATAATATTAGACATAATTTGGCGTAATTATTGTTAACTATAAATATATAACATTGTTGTTAATCCCCTTTAAATTATGAAACAACGGAGAACTCTCCTCCATTATTTAAATTATATCACCTATTTCGATTACTTCACTATCAGATATGTCAATTAACAAATTGCTAAAATTGTAATTAACGGTAATTAATGTACTTAATAATTATGTTAGTAATGTGCTTAATGTACTCGGTACATGTCGGTCCCCCGACATTATGTCGCCACCTAAAAGTGTATACCTTACAAAAATTAGTATTTTTTTGTTAATCTTTTTATCTTTCTAAATTTCGTTGTATGCTTAAATTATGCTTGACGTCAGAATTCTTCAGCTCTCCAGCTAAAGTGGGAGCTTAACCTTCAATTGCATTCCCTTAAAATTGAGGCTTATTTATTTCTTGTATTGTAAGTTAATTCATTCCTGCCTGGCCCCTTGTTACCAGAGGTTGCACCTCCCTCACTTTGAATTCCTGCCTGAGCCGTTGTTACCAGAGGTGGCTCCTCTCTCATTTTAAATTCCTGCCTTAACCCCTACTCACGGAGGACGACCTTCCTCCCTGTAAATTCCTGCCGTAACCCTTACTCGAGGAGGACAAGCCTCCTCGCTTTCAATGCTTACCTTAACTATTGTCAAACGGGTCGAACATCTACCCCTGTAAATTCCTGCTTGAGCTGTTGTTGTGAGGTAAAACCTCTCCCCCCTGTAAACTTCTGATTATCAGTGCCTCGTTCTGTATATACTTTGTGAATAAAAATTTATGAGTGAACTAAAACTCCAATTTTTGAAGTGAAGTGTTTCCATTCACCCCTTCGGGAAGAAACCTGGTAGAAATTGTTCATTGGTACTCGGATGCTCTCGGCTAAGGCTGAGCTTACCCAACAAGGACCACCTTCGTTGGATTGTCCAAAGTGCATTAACCCTAAAAAGTCGCAAGCGGGCAGAGGCTCGCACAACCTATGCGTGACATGTATATATATATATATATATATATGTATCTTTACATTTGCCTGAGGGTAAGTTTCGAGTATATAAGCGGGGTGACTATATTTCACGTTCTACCTACTTTGAAATAACCGACAGGCCAAGACACTTCCCAGAACCATGTCTTAACAAGCAAACGTAGACTGTTTATTATTATCCAATTCTCAGATAGAACGCGTAAATGAGTTGGTTGCAGACGTGGATGAAGATATCGAGAAGCTAATACGGTAACGAAATTCATAATCTTAGACAACATTTTACGTTCATATATTAAAAGTGTACTCATTAGAATATAATCCTTTTTTATGAATATGTTAATTAGATAATACCTTTCACAATAATGTGATATTGTGAATGTGTTACGATATCTGTGAATGCAGCCGACAGCACTTCAGAAGATATCCACACATGCAAAACTGAACGAGATGATGATGGTTTCATTGAATATACGCTCGAAGAGAAGAAGATTATATTTGATATGATGTTGAAAGCTGAAGCTATGCTACCGTCATACGGAAGTGTGACCACTCGTCCAAACATTGAAATCATAGATAGAGTTTCAGACGAGGAAGGGCCCACGTAAGTAACTTTTTATATTCTGGGTAAAATAGCAATGAATTGTTTCACAAAGTATAAGTCAAAATAAAAATATTGTGATAAGATGTATGTGGTGTGCATAAATTAGATTTAATTGAGTTAATCCGTACTGATAATTAATGCATGAATTAAATATAAATTCTTTGTATACAGTTTATATACTGGATAAAATGATTTATGAAAATAGTATATTAGATTTGTTTCCGATTGAAATGAGATTCGTGAGTTATCTTTTTCATTGTGCACTTTCCAAATATATATATATATATATGTAAGCGCTTATCATGTTATAGAAAAGAAATATTTTTTACTCCACAACAGATTTCAGTGTGAGATTGGTACGTCTTCGGCTACTGAACATTCGAAACAACCTGCTGTTTTCTCTCCTGCAACGTCAAAGCCAGGAGCGTTATCTAGCCTCAACGAGACTGCAGAGGGTGAAAAGAAGTCTTGTACAAAGTAAGTTGATACATATGCATCTTACAAAGGTAGAGCAATTCTCTAACACATATCAAATATTTATTACTGAAATGTCTTATCACATGTACAATATTTATACAATATTACTACAACATAATTTATTTATTACTTAATTATCTTATTACCTGCACAGTAGGGTGGAGCGTTTTTGGGGAGTTTTTCATAAGCTTTTGAAACATGGTTCGTAATAGTGTATAAAATGTGTTATGATCTGAAACAAAGTGTGTATTACATTTCTAGCCTCTTACATTAATATCTTCAGCTGCCAATCTCACTCCATATTTATGAATATATTGCGAAATTATAGTGATATTTAGAAAAAATAGACAACTGGAAATTTATTTGTAACTTTTGAATTATGGATTGTAATAGTGTAGAGAATGGACCAAAACCTTATAGTAAGTGCGTTCTAAAGTTATAGCACCTTAACTTAATGTCTTCAGGTGCCAATCTTACTCCAAATATGTAGATTTATGGCAAAAAATAGCAATATTCAGTAAAAGGCATAAATGGAAAGTTCTATGTAAGTTTTGAATTAAGATTCCTAATAGTCCGCAAAATATGCTGTGACCTGATAGTAAGCACTTATAAAAGTCGTAGCCTCCTAAGGATACATCTCCAGGTACCAATGTTATTACCTAAATTTATGAATTTATTCTGAAAAAATGGTATTTTACAGACAAGTGATATAAGGAAATTTAACTGATTTAAATATTGAGTTTTTCAATGAACGGAAATAGCTTTTATATTATTTGCATTGATTTTTTATTTCCAGATAATAATTGGTTCGTTCATTCTGACTGTCACGTAAATTCGTATACAGCCCGAATGATCCAGAACTCACCACGAGGAGGTGGCTGTATGTTGAGTTCCACCCATGCCCAACCCTACCACTCAACCATATGGACATGATTTATGTAATGAAAACTTTAGTCAATATCTAATTATATTCGAAATTCAGATTTGGTTTCAAATGAGGGCATCATTTTCCGTGCTACCATTCTCGATCGAATATATCCGTCTCTAGATCCTGCTCCACACACAGCAGACGATGCTTCTGTAACTAACTTGATGACTCGTTCAACAGCTTGAGTATGGCATGGCATCTTGTTGAAATCCTTCACTTCTCTATTAGCAATTATTGTATCAATTTCATCGTCGGAAACACAATCACGCATCATTGGAGATTCAGTTACTGCGATGTCATGCCAATTAATCATGTTTGTGTAGTCTGTGGCTTCAAAATTTAACTTTGGAATTTTAAAGAGTCTAAGACTTTTTCCACGATCTTGTTCTCTGGCTTTCTTTATTCTTCTCCATCCAAGTACTCTTACATGGCTACGCTCATCTTGTATCATGCTCAAAAGTATGTTTTCTGGATGACCGAAAAATGCATTTCTTTGGATCACTGGTTCAATAACTGCTCGAACAGAATCGTTCAACATTCGGGAATACTGAATGGTTTTGAAAACATTTAGGAGCTCCATATGCAATTGATTTGCTTTGTTTGATTGTAAACCACATTGGGATATATACGTGCATAATGTACGAAACCAAATTTTTCAAATCATCAGAAGGTTCAGGTGTAGCTACGTATAATCTGAGAATACGATTTGCAGTGGTTAACCACCTAGAGTGCACCATCTTGCCGGGATTTCGTCTTGATAGGTCAGTACTACACTCGCCAATTGAAACGGCTTGATAAATATCAAACAAATATTTTTGATCCATGTTCAAGTCGTCTTTGTCAATAGATGGAATTTCAACTTCGATTTTTTCGAAATGAACAACCGGAAGTGTTTCACATTTCTGCAATTGCTGGCCAATGATGCCAATAAATTCACGAGATCCAGTGGTTTTTCCATCCAATTTCTCCATGAGGTGGCGTAAAGGAAGCTCATTTGCATGTAACTGACACACAATCCATTGCAAAGGTCTATTGAGATGCATTTCCATAAGCCGAATGACTCCACCTTTCGCTCCTGTGTTCACAGCAGTTCCATCAGATCCCATAGCAACTAAATTTGAAGAATCAACGTTATGTGTTCAAAAATCGCATATTCCTTTACATATACTTTTAGATGTCCCAGATTCAGAAGTAAAGTGCCCTAGATACACTTGGTCTGGTTCTGCTACCAAGGTTACATGCTCTTCTACAACAACTTTAGAATAAAATTTAGAACCTTTCTGTTCTTGGACAATAGTTTTATCCTTGCGACCGTCAAAATAAATACTCATAATTGTTTTTCTAACGCTAGCATCCTGTTGAAGCTCATCACGTTGATGCTTCCTAGCTCTGCGCACTTTACTGCGATCTATTACCAGAGATGGATCAGGCTCAGATGTTTGTTTAATGTCATGCAAAACAGAACTTGTTATTATGGCAGTTGCTCTATCTGAAATACCTGTACGATCACAAGCTTTTGCAAGTGAAGGGAAGCGTAATCGCTTCAGAGATTTTGTTTCGACTTTTTCCGCATTCGCTTCTGATGCGTTTCCATTTTACAGAGATTGGCTCATCAAATGTCTCGTCAGATTCTTTTTCTGTATCTGTTGAAGAAGATATATCTTCAAACTGAAAACTGTCTGAATATGAAGTCGATGATATTACTGGCAGTTGTTTTGAAAGATACAAATCTCTACTGTTTTTTCTAACTTGTGCTAATTGTATTTTTTTAGAAGCAGAAACATCAACTGATCCTATGGCCATTTTTCTTTTTGTTCTTTGGTCTTTTAGGAATTCTTGTTCATGTTTCGGTACTCGATTTGATTTTGGGCATTTGCAGGATTGAAAGTCTTTACATTTACAAGCGGCAATATCAAAAAGATTTTGAGCATCATCTTTAAGTTTTTTGCACTTATCTAAATAAGACTCCGTTTGTTACATACCTTTAGGCTGTTTTAATATAGATCTATATTTTGTATGATCATCTTTTATTTTCTTTACAACGCGGTTGAAGGATACAGTTGGAATTGATGCTTTATTGTATAATGAAATTAAGTTTTCTGCAACCGCCGTTGTTCTTGACTGCCGAAGCATTCTTTTAGTTGCCATGTCTGACCTGATTATAAATCTTTTACTATACAAGATTTATAATATATAATCCAAATTTATAAAAACAAGATCACAAAAGTGTAAGAGAATGTGCTGAAATGCAACATCAAATATTAAATAGTGAAAAGATCTGATGTGATTGCGCAAGCGGATAGAGCGTAACACCTTACCGCGGCAACAGCTGGTCTAACACTAACACACTGTGTTATGCTGGCCACACAAGTAGGTGATTGGCGTGATGATTTTATGGCGAGTGACCTCAATATGCCAATCGTCACCATGTGTAGGGTACTATTACATATAAATATGCTTATTTACGGAGTCGCTGTATATAATTTTTTGTCAAAATAAAGAGGTTTTAAGTTTTTATTGGAAATTCATTGGCATATTGGCAACTGAAGATATTGTCCTAGAGAAAAACGGTTTTGTCACTTTGCATTCAACATAAAATAGCACATTTCCCGCACTATTACTAATGTCATTTCAAAAATCAAGGAAATCCCTCCACCCTACTGCACAGTATTTATACATTATTCTCAAATGGAAGGAGCTAAGAATATTTTTCTTTTTCTTCTCGCGCCCATAGGAAACGGAAACTGAACGCTGACGAATATGACAGCTTGGACGAATCGAGTTGCCGGTGAAAAAACGAACAAGCCGTCTCAGGAGAAGAAACAAAATCTATCAAACAGGGTTCACTGACGACGAAAATGATTGGCTATAATACTTGAAAAGAATGATGATGATATTATTTAAATCTACATGTTTTGTTAATTCAATAAAAATAAAAAATAAATTGCGAAATTATTTCACCATTCATTGTACGGGGTGTCAGGAAATGATTGCCCCCCCCCCTGTAGAGCAAAAACTAGAAGAGATAGATAAAAACCGGGGGGGGGGGGCGAGACCACTTGAAAGAGCGTTAAAATCTGAATAAAAACCATTATATTCTATTCCTGTGATTTTAATTCTTACCATTTTTTTCCCCAGAAACCATGGCATCATCTATTTTGAACGATTCAGAGAAAAAGCGAGTTCTTGACCGCATTCGAGCTGTCACATTTCGTGAAGCAAAGGAAGCTGGTGCAACTTTCATAACTCGACACTGGGTGGCTGAGAGATTAAAAAGATCAGAAGACTTTGTCAAAAGGAATTGGAATAAGAATCCTGAAGATTGTGAAACAGAATTTCGAGGAGGAAGACCGGAGAAATTATCTCAAGAATCGAAAGACATTGTGCTTGCTGCATCACGGCGCCGAAAGAAGAGCTGCTCTGAGGTAGCGAAAGAGATACTTATCCGTCGTGGTAAGATAGTCAATCGGTAACTTGTGCATCAATTTCGAGTTCGCCAAGGCTTGAGTGTTTGGCATGAAATAGCTAAGCCACGGAAGAGTGATCTTAATATTGAAGATCGGCTATGGTTTTGTGATTATCTTGAGGAATGGACGGAAGACGATTTCCTTCACTTGGTTGTCAGCGATGAATTCTTCGTTTATGTCTCCAGAAAACCAAATTTTCAGAATGATCGGGTTTGGGCAACAACTCCTGATGAAGTCCCAGACGACCAGAAGTATCGAGAAATAGTAAAAAATCCAGCATGTGTGGGTGTTTTCATTATGTTCTCTACTCGGAAGCTCATCTGGGTTATCAAACCAAGAGGAACCAGTTGGGATGGGCCTTATTTCGAAATGTAATTTTAGCCCAACATGTAATTCCGTTTTTGAAAGACCCCGAGTGTGTTTTGGATGTTGAACAGGCAACCTTTCTTCACGACAAAGCCCCCTGTATGAAAGCACTTGCGACTCAACAACTGCTTAAGGACAATAACATTGATTTTTTCGGAAATAATGAATGGCCTGGCAATTCTCCCGATCTTAATGTCTGTGAACATGTCGGATCCATCATGAAGGATCGGGTGGAGTCCTTAATGCTGGAACAACCCATTCAGAATCGTTATTCATCAGAAATTATGACTGCAAAGATCAACGAAGTCCTTGAAGAAATGAGTCATGATACCGATCTCTTTGAGACACTTCTGGGATCATAGCCCCGTCGATTAATGGCCGTCAGAGCTGCAAATGGGGGCAACACCCGATATTAAAACAAGTTTTTTTTATTCAAAATTAAACGCTCTTTCGCGTGGTTTTGTCTGTTTTTTTCTATTCCTTTCAGTTTCTTCTGTACAGGGGGGGCAATCATTTCCTGACACCCTTTATATTTATTTTGTCTATCATGCGTCTAAAACTAAAAATTTGCTTACGAAAGAAAATATAAATAAACAAAATACATGTAAAAAATAAGTTTGATTTATAAGGTTAAATGTTGTAATGAAATGAAAACTCAGCCATAGCATTATTGTACATGTGAGGTGATCCCCAATCAAACTACTGAACAAAGCTAACGTTGCTTAATATCGTTGACGCGGAGCAAATGGAGCCAGGTAATGAAAAATGTAAGTTTATTTGACTCTGCTTCTCTGACGAGTAAAAGCTAATGGTTAGGTCTGACATATAATGTAAAAATCATTCATGTGATTTAATATAAAAGTTTCTATAAGTTTTATCACAATTATCAATGAAGCCGTGTAATTGGTGTTTATGAAAATATGTCGCGTTACCATTATATATATATATATATATATATATACATATGAAATAGGATCCCTCCTAAGGAGACGTAGTTTTACATTTAGGATAAAAACGAAGACGTAGAGCAAAAAAGTCATTATATTTGGCTGCAGCCGACGTTTCGGGCAACTCTACCCATTTTCAAGGCCTAATAAATAAAAAGCTAAAATTAATGCATGACAAAAAAAAAAAATATACAAATGTCAAAAACAAACTAATTTATAGCACAGAATAAAACCACTTCAAGAATAAAAATTAAAAAGCATAAAACAAGCATAAACCAAAAACAAAAATTAAAAATTATATACATGACAAATATACACGATAAAAGTAAAACTTTAAAACTAAAAACATTCAAACATAAATTAGTTAAAAACTTCACTAATAAAAAGTTAAATGAAAAAACGTAAAAGTGCACCAAACATACCATGCTCACTTGACAGCCACAAACAACTGAGGCGAAAAGGAGACAGGGTCAAGGGGAAAAAAGAGAAAAATTTTGTTTGTAGGCATTCTAATTAATATAAAGGGGGTAACAGCTAGAATCAATATTTAAGCTGGAGTTCAGAAATTTAATGCACAGAGATTCGTAAATACGGAGAGAGGACGGACATTTTAATGATTTAAGAATTTTAAAGTTATTAACGGAAATATCAACTTTACACTTAACAGAATGATTTCTAATGGCAGACTGTTCCTTTTTAGATAAAACTTTCCCTGTCCTATGGCTAAGACCCATATGGGAGCAAAATCTTGCCTGCAAAGAACGAACTGTGCTGCCAACGTAGTTCCCCTGGGAACACCCAGGGCAGGTAAACAAATAAACGACAGAACAGTTCATCGCAGGGGGGATTTTGTCCTTACAACGGAAAAAACATTCAAGGGTATTATTATTTACAAAAGCAACCTCAAAATCAGTGTGAAAATAAAATTTCCTCACCACACTCAACAATTGCTTTTTCACAAAAGTGTTAAATTGGTAGAGATCAGGTAAAACAAGATATTTACAATTCTTAGGCACATCATACGTTGGGATAAGGTTGGGGGAATAAACATTATTAAGAAATTTACCAATAATACCTTGTACAAGAACCCATGGAAAACCATTTTTAAAGAAAAAATCAGTAAGGAATTCAAACTCATTATGAAGCAGAGCAAAGTTTGAGCAAATATTATAAGCTCTATGCACTAAAGTGCGAATGGAACTTAGTTTGTAATTAAAATCGCAAAAACTATAAAAATTAAAACCTAAACCCGTAAAAGTAGGCTTCCGGTATGTAGAAGTTAAAACAGTCGAGCCTGATTTGGAAACCAAAACATCAAGGAAAGGAATAGAACCTTGAACTTCCTTTTCCTGCGTAAATATAATATTCTTATGCAGTGTGTTCAGAAAATTTAAAAACTGAACCGATTGATTATCCGTTTGGAATAAAGCAAACGTGTCATCAACATAACGTCTGTACAATTTCGGCTTAAGGTGAGGGGGCACTCACAGAAGGCCCTTTCCTCAAGATGAGACATGAAAATATTCGCAAAACGGGACCCAAGGGGCTCCCCATCCCCACTCCATCCAACTGACGGTAAACTACCCCTTGAAAACTAAAAAGTTATCCTTGACTGCCAAATGCCAAATTCAGAAGCTGCTCAAACTGTGCTCTGCCAAAGCCGTGAAAAAGTGAGTCCGGCTGTGGAAAAGCTTTATTTAAAATAATTGTAATGGTCTCATCCAAGGGGACATTTGTAAAGAGGGAAGATACATCAAAACTTGTCATAAACAAAGAATTCATATTAAACTTCTTAATTTCCGACACAAAAGAAAAACTATCCTTAACACTGTACAAGTTCACAGTAAATGATGATAACAGTGGGACAAGAAATTTGGCAAGTTTGTAATTAGCCAAAGGATAAGACGCCAAAATTGGGCGCAATGGAACACTGACTTTATGAACCTTAGGCAGACCATACATAAGGCCCAAATAAGTGCCTGAAACGTACAATTCATCATAATGAATATATATATATATATATATATATATATATTATATTATATATATATATATATAATATATATACAGGGTGTTTGAAAACTTTCTGTACAAATTGTAATGGGGGATAGGTAACACCAAGACAAACCCTTTTCGTCTATAAGTGTATGTCCGCTGACGTCACCATTCGGCGCGAGAGGGCGCCGCTGCAATTGGCTAAAAGGTGAAGTGGGCTAGACTCGCGCTTGCCGCGGGCATTCTTAAATCGGACGTAGTACGCGTAACATGGAGCGCTTCACGACTGCTGAGATGGCTGACATGCATATGGTGTATGGGGCTGCCAATGGAAACGGAAGAGCTGCTGTGAGGTTGTACCGACAGCGCTTCCCAAACAGACGTGTGCCAAACCACCAAACGTTTGCGCATTTGCATCGGCGACTGCGAGAAACTGGAACATTCCATGCAAACATGCATGACACTGGTCGGGAGAGAAACGTGCGCACTCCTGACATGGAAGAAAAAATCTACGGCGATTTGAGGACAATCCAAGCGCAAGCACGCGAGGTGTTGCACGTGTCCTCGGTGTGAACCACGACCTGGTCTGGAGAGTGTTGCACGAGCAGCAGTTACATCCGTTTCATCGTCAGAGAGTCCAGGCATTACAACCTCGGGATTACCCTCTTCGTGTGGAATTCGCACGCTCGTTTCTGCAGCAGACAACGCTGCAGCCTAATTTTCAGGCGTATGTGCTGTTCTCAGATGAGGCCTGTTTCACACGTGAGGGTGTGTTTAACATGCACAATTTTCACGTGTGGGCGCACGCAAATCCACATGCTACACGGGTTTGTAATGCCTGGACTCTCTGACGATGAAACGGATGTAACTGCTGCTCGTGCAACACTCTCCAGACCAGGTCGTGGTTCACACCGAGGATACGTGCAACACCTCGCGTGCTTGCGCTTGGATTGTCCCCAAATCGCCGTAGGATTTCTTCTTCCATGTCGGGAGTGCGCACGTTTCTCTCCCGATCAGTGTCATGCATGTTTGCATGGAATGTTCCAGTTTCTCGCAGTCGCCGATGCAAATGCGCAAACGTTTGGTGGTTTGGCACACGTCTGTTTGGGAAGCGCTGTCGGTACAACCTCACAGCAGCTCTTCCGTTTCCATTGGCAACCCCATACACCATATGCATGTCAGCCATCTCAGCAGTCGTGAAGCGCTCCATGTTACGCGTACTACGTCCGATTTAAGAATGCCCGCGGCAAGCGCGAGTCTAGCCCACTTCACCTTTTAGCCAATTGCAGCGGCGCCCTCTCGCGCCGAATGGTGACGTCAGCGGACATACACTTATAGACGAAAAGGGTTTGTCTTGGTGTTGCCTATCCCCCATTACAATTTGTACAGAAAGTTTTCAAACACCCTGTATATATATATATATATATTGCGCAATATATATATATATATTGCGCGGTATGTTCTATACAAGCGTTGTTCTTTACGTTAATTATACTGCGTGTTCTTTGCAGTTGAAATGTGTATATATAGTTGCGGCATGCGGGAGGTGCCCCCCTCGGGCATTGGTTTCTGCGTGTATGTAGGAGAATTACGACTTCTGATCGAGTGAGGACCATGGTGTAGTGGTTATCATATCTGACTGGCAATCGGAAGATCCCGGGTTCGATTCCCGGGTGGTTACCTCATTTTTTAATTTGTTCGTTCTCCCTCCTCATCTTGCGCGGAATGTTCTCCTATACAAGCGTCGTTCTTTACATTAATTATACTGAGTGTTCTTTGCAGTTGAAATGTATATATATATATATATATTATATATATATATATATATATATATATTATATATATATATATATATCATAGGTACGGGAAAAATTTAACTCTGATTTAACGAAAATGAAGTTAACAGAAATAATTGTGTGATACTGAAAAAAATAGTTCACGTAATTTGATGGAAGTCTTAAACAAGGAGTTGAAATGGATAATTATATGAAGCATAGGATTCTTGAACGTTTTCATTGCATTTGAAATAATCAGTGAGTGAAATTAGTAATAAAGTCATCTAATTCTTTTGGTGGTGAAATTGTTAAATGAAGATTACTAAAGAAGTGTTTTTAAATTAAACGATCTGTTTTTCAGCCCTGGTGCATGAATTTTCAAGAGCTTGTTGTACCGCTTGTTTGTGTCCCCTCACCAAGATAGCGCCACTTACCTGTGTCAGTCCTAATGAGTATCCTACGTTCTCAGTCTTTCTTTACACAAGTCCCTCCTCATCACTGTAAGTATCATTGAATTTAGTCGACATTATTATTATTATTATTATTATTAATATTTTCATTATTATTTACTTTAAACAAAGCCAAGCATAATTTCATTCACTAGGTCGAATAATATCCGTGAGTATTTAAAGCTGCCATTTCTCGCCGCAGATGATGTAGTGACCCACGACGTGTACTAACATAAATTTTGAATTCGTTGTTGGTAAAATATAAATTAGAATATTATATATATACACATTGCATCTCAACGATTTAGTGGATGTTGGAGGGTAAGTCGTCTGTTTCATTTTAATAAGAACTCAGTAAAGACTAAAGCTTGTGGGCCAAATTGAATAAAATAAATAGTCAAGCTTCACAGTTGATTATGTCATTGTAAATTTCAAAACCTACGTATTTATTTCACTATTAATAAAGGTAAATATTTTTTAGGCGGGTAGGCTATAATATCTCCGTTTGACCTTCAATTTGATTCTTAAACAATTAAGCTAGGCTAGGTTAGGCGACGCCAGGCTAGGTTCAGAACGAAACTTAATATAATTGCATATATATATATTATATATATATATTTAAGCACGTGATGAAGAGTAGTTAGCACTTGTTACTCTTTCTTCACATGAAGGTTAAGCTGGTGCGCCGTCAATAGGCATGGTTTGGATGAGCCATTCCTCCACCTGTGTTCGTGGCCAGGTGATGGTAGACGGGGTGTAAATTACTCTTCCTTTTAATCGATTGAGGGTAAGATGATGAAGAGAAATGTTTCTTCTTATACAGTTGCGCACTTTTTGTGCTAATTTCTGTAGTGTATTCAGATTTACAGATAATTTGCCAGTGAAGTCGTATTAGAATCATTAACATTAAAATTATATAAATTTTAATACAAGAAGGATGGGCAAGGGTGAATATCGCAAAATGCCCCTCCCCAAAATAAAAAAGAGAAGGATAGAGTCAAAATAAAGTTCGACTGATGTCATCCAAAGCTTCACTCATTCTCAGTTTTATGTAATTTAATTTTTGGGAGGGAACCCAGCCCGTTAGCCGCAGGTTGTAGAAACACAACTCAGTCGCTGAAAAGAACTAAGTTTATTTTTATATATATATATATATATATATATATATATATATATATATATGTATATATATATATCTGTAGCTCCGCCTAACTTCAACATTACTGTATTATTTCTAATCAAATGTATATATTTCTATCCTTAGTATATGATCTGCCATTGTATTAATAATATTCGTCATATGGACTATAGAATACTAATAAATCTTTTCATTTTCATATATTAATTAATTACTACATAAAGTAGGTGATATAAAACGGGGAAGGAACTTAATAAATGAATAAAAGATATCCAAAATATGAAATTCGTCTGACATGCATTCAAGTTATTGATGAGTGTCTAATTTATTTCTTATTGTTGTGGCGAGAGGCCTACAGTTTTATATTTGTAGTTTTTTATCATTAAGAAAAATTAATAAAATGTTAAAAAAGTCTTAAGGCTCTGAAATTGAATTTGCCTGGGCGCTGACAAATCACGATTCGGTACTGAAAATAATTCTCAAAAAAGAGTGGTTTATTTTATTTTTTTAATTATAGTGAGTTTTCTACAAATACGTGATTTTGGCTGTGTTAATTTATAAGAAGATATATTATCTCTGTAAAAATACTTGATTTTTAGTGTGTAAAAAGTATTATTTTGATTTTCTAAAAAAGTATACAATACATGAATTTATTGAATCTGCAAAAGTGTACTAAGGTTTCTCAGTTTCATATTTTTTGTTAAATTTATTTGATACCCTTTCGAATCTGAGTTATGGTACGGCCGCGAATAGCCATAAAGATACAATTTTAAGATGCTGAATTTTCCACAGAGGTGGATGACCCGCTGTGTCACCGTGACAAAATACAGGGAAGACAGCCACCCAGCTCTAGGAAGCACTGGGGTTGGGTCAGGGAGAGATTTCATTTTCTGTTTGTATCCGACATTGGCTGTGTATATATATGTATACTTTATATATACCATCTTCTAGTCGCAACTGCTGAAAAATATTTTAACGTTTACAATAAAAACCAATCCAATATTGAAAGTCTTTCGATGGATGTTTAATTATACATGTGAACCAATTACGTCTTCTACTCTTATTGTAAACTGAACTTCATAATGTCTGCAGATGATACAATTGCCTCTTTTTCTTGCAAAGATGATAATACACCTAGGAATATATTTAAATCAGAATTCGTCATGTAATAAAATGACTGACTACCAATAAACTCTTCTTAAATACCCGTAAAACAGAATTTCATGATAAAATATCAAAACTTAATCTGACGCTTCGGAAAATGCCCATTCACTTCAACGAGTTAATTTTTGTATTTACCCAAAATTGATGGCTACACAATCCGATTTTCAGAACGTAGAATAATATAAGTAGTATTTGTGAGTCATATGTTTGGTGTTTTATTCAAAGAAGCTTGTGCGAAATGCTGATAAATGTATATACTGTGTATTTATGTTTGTTGTCACGTACAGGTTAGAAAAGTTGTGTATATATATATGACAATAGAAGTATCAGAAAACACTTTCTGTAGTGTATAAAAGACTTATTTATCAACAAATCGTGTACGAATTGCTGATAAATAAGCAAATATATATATATATATATATATATATATATATATATACAAGCTTGGATGGGGGTTGAGAGGTTTGAATGGATGGAGAGAGGGAGAGACAACCGTGTGTTACTATAAAGGTCATGACAATTTTTTCCGACCGCTTTGTTCAGTCATTTTGTGGTCATAACGTGGATATTGATCTGCTTTAATTTATTTTTCCATCCGTTTTTTTCAAAGTTTTAATTATTCATTTATTATTATTTTTTTAAGCTTTATTATTATTATTATTTATTTATTTAGGAAAAGGCATGTTTTTATGTCGTCTCTTTCGAGCTTGATCAGTTTCTTCCTTATGATGTTTCTTTCATTCAGTAACATTTTGAATTTATTTTTTCCATATCTACATTACCTCTTCTCATCCTCTTATTCGTTTTTAAGTTGTAAAACCTATCTTTACTGGGTGGCTAAAATTACCTTTATTACCCATGTTTTCAAATTAATTAATTTTTCATAATAAAGAACAATCATACGAATTGTGTTTTAATTTAATTATTTTTTCCGTACGAATTGTTCGTTTATTTATTTTTCTTGTTTCGTGCGAGTTGTTCTCTGGCAAGAAATTTTCGAATTGTTGTGTTAGCCTCGCCTTAGACCTAATTTAAAACGGGGAAGTGATTACATGAATTTTAGATTAACTTTTTTCTGTATGATTTGTTTTACACCCTAATTATTTTTTCATTTTACCCGTACGGATTGTTTAACCCCATATTTTTTCTTCTTTTTTCGTACGAATTGATTTACACCCGGCTTAGGCCTCCTACGGTGATCATTAGGGATTTATTATTTTTTCTTTTTCTTTTTTCGTACGAGTACACCCCCACCTTAAACGCACGGGAATGATTAGGGATTTATTTTCCGTACGAATTGTTCATTTATTTATTTTTATTTTCATATGAATTGCTTTACCCCACCTTAGACCTAAGGTATTCCAGACTTATTTTTTCTTTTTTCCTGTACGAATTGTTCATTTATTTATTTTTCTTTTTCGTACGAATTGCTTTACCCCACCTTAGACCTACGGTATCGCGGATTTATTTTTCTTTTTTCCCGTACGAATTGTTCATTTATTTATTTTTTCCGTACGCTTTGCTTTATCTCATCTTAGAGCTACAGTATCGCGGATTTATTTTTTACCGTACGAATTGTTCATTTATTTATTTTTCTGTACGAAGTGTTCGGTGATTTAATTATTTTCTTTTTCGTACGAATTGTTCTCTGCCAAGAACGTTTCGAATTGTCGTGTATTAGGCCCGCCTTAGACCTACTTTAAAACGGGGAAGTGCTTACACGAGTTTTTAGATGAACTTTTTTCAGTACGATTTGTATTACACCACTACTTTTTTCTTTTTTCCTACGATGAGCTGAGCTCGCCTACACTGTTCACCCTGAAGAGCTGTACCTCTATATAATGGAGAGATGTCGTTACGACTTGGAGGATTATTTCCAATGCAGCTATGCCGAGTGAAGAAGAGTTCACGATTGAAAAGCTCGGGACGGTAAGAAAACAACCCGATTGGAAAGGCTTGTTTATAAAATTGTGTTTGATGTTGCGGTTAATGATAACATTTTTGTGTGCGCTTTTGATTGTGTTCGTTTAAAGATAACTTGCCCGCCGATTGTAAAGTGGGGGCAAAAATAGTATTGAACCATATGAAAGCCATTTATATCGAGTATAGACCGCTGTATCAGTTAAACGGTGAAATGATGCTTGGACGGTTTTATCACGTCGTACAAAGTAATGGCGATGTGGATGTAGACTCTATCACATGCGAGTTTAGCGTTCTGCACCGTAGAACGTAAAGACAATATATATTTTTCCTGTACTAATATGATTATACGTTTCGTTTATTTTCAATATATTTAATATAACTATATATTTTTCCTGTACTAATATGATTATACCTTTCGTATATTTTCAATATAATTAATATAACTATAGTTTTCCTGTACTAATATTTTGATAATGCACCGTTTTGTATATTTGCAATATATTTAATATAACTGTGTATATTTTTCCTGTACTAATATGATTATACGTTTCGTATATTTTCGATATAATAAATATAACTGTATATTTTTCCTGTACTAATATTTTGCTAATGCACCGTTTTGTATATTTTCAATATATTTAATATAACTATATTTTTCCTGTACTAATATACTAATGATGCCCCGTTTAGTATGATTATATATTTTCTATTCATGAAGTTATTATTTGACCATATATTATATATATATATATATATATACCCTTTGTATATCCATTAATTCAGTTAAATAAACAAAATGATGTATTGCTGTTTATTTTTTTCCTTTTTGTTTGTACACAATTATATCATTTGTTTGGTTTCTAAAGCTGATTTCTGAATAATTAATTAATTGCTGTTTGTCAAATCGAACTTCTAAGCCAACTGGCTGATTAATATATGGAATAATTTAATAAAAAACGAATCTGGCAACTCAGACTTCTAAGCCAACTGACGGAAGAATATAAGGATTAATTAAATAAATAGCGCAAACTGGCAACTCAGCCTTCTAAGCCAACTGGCCGATCAATATATGTTTTAATTAAATAATTATTGCTATCTGGCATCTCAGCCTTCTAAGCCATCTGGCTGATTAATATATGGATTAAATAAATAAATAGCGCAATCTGACAACTCAACTTCCTAGGCCAACTGGCTGATTAATATAAGCTTTAATTAAATACATAGCGCAATCTGGCAACCCAGCCTTCTAAGCCAACTGGCTGATTAAGGTTCCTATGAGAGAGCGGCGTGGTGGCTGAAGGACTCATATGCGCTTGGCTCTCGCCGAGCGGAGACCCTTCCTCTGGGTCCCCTCCTCTCTCTCTCTCTCTCTTTCTCTCTTTCTCTCTCTTAGGTTAGGTATGCCCCTTTTGTGGGTGAGGCCGTCCCAACTTCTCCCCAAAGAGGTCCCCCCTCTTCCTTAGGTTAGGTATGCCCCTTTGGGGGGTGAGGCCGTCCCATCTACTCCCCCAAAGAGGTTTCCCTCCCTTGCAACAAAGGGGGGTGGGGTGCCTTGCATCAAAGGGTGGGGTGGCACTCTTGCAACATTTGCAATTGCATTGCACTCAAGCATTTTGCAACTATACTACTCTTTCAACAACAGGATTTTCAGGTACCAGAAACTTTGAGTTGCCTCGAACCCTCAATTTCCAATCTACTGACTACACCGAGATGATCGATTGGCAAAAAGAGATCATTACTCCACCGCTGCTAAACAATTTTAGCGACGATGAGCTACTACAGGCTCGATGTAAGCCACTGGAGATAGCTTCTTTTCCATGCCACAAAGTGTGGAAAGGGCAGTGAACCTAGTAACAAAGGGATGTCAAGAAAGAATAGGATATGACAACCGTCAAAAGTTTATCTTAAACTCATTAGAATCAAGGCGAAAACTGCCCAAATTTGAATGGAAGGCCCAATGGAATGAGTAAGAAACATGAAATAAAATTTCCTAATGATATTGAAAATTTCTTCCCTTTTGTTGTGATAAGGAACAATGAAAAAGTGAATTGAATTTTAGCACATTTATTATGCCTCTAATTTTTTCTTCTGAATATATTGTTGTACTTAATTAATTTTCCTAATACTGTACATTATTAAATAAAATATTATATGTTAATAAAGATTTATGTAATGTCATCAAAAAACCTGAATGTAGAGTAAGTCTCGTATAAATGGAATATTCTTCAATATAGGTCAAAAACTGAAAAATTGTGCAGGGTAGGAGGCTTTAAACAGCGAAAATAATTTATCAGGGGGGTTCCTGTGTTCCATTCAAACCCCTCACAATATGTACCTTTTCAATATAAAATTTCGACTCGGCCTAATATATATATATATTATATATATATATATATATATATATATATATATATATATATATATACTTACTGTACTTACTTACTTTTGGGGAGTTTGAACGACGGTTCAGGATCGACCTGCGGTCGACCCCTTTGTAACATCCCGCCTCATTTTCGGGATTTGGTGAAGGAGGGAATTGCTCTCTGCTCTCCTCCTGCCCTCGTAGCCAGCCACGCATGGCTGGTCAGGGACTTTGCACAGGAATCTGTTCAGCTGGTTCTTGAAGTTATTCAAGTCGGTGTGCTGGATATTCCTCACCTCTTTTGGTAGGACATTGAAAAGCTTTGGGCCTCGTATTCTGAGGGTATTTTTCATCCTCGTTTTCATGACCCCTTGTCCCACCGCAACTGGGACAGTAAAAAATCTGCCTCTTCTCTCATTCCAGTTTGTTTCTATTTCATTTCTAAGGTTAGGGACAGAGCCCTCAAGTATTTTCCATATGTATATTATTGTGTACCGTTCGCCCCTTCTTTCGAGAGAGTAGAGTTTCAGTGATTGTAGTCGAGACCAATAGTCTTCACCTTCCGTTTCCTCTATTTTAGATTTAACATTTGCTTTGTATAGCTTCAATGTTCGCAATGATAGCTTCAGTGTTCGCAATGTCTCGTTTTCTGTATGCGCTTCTGAGTACTGAGCAATACTCAATTATTGGTAGGACTAGACTCTTCCATAATTTGAGCATGATGTTGGCTTTTCTGCCGCGGAAGCTCCTCCAGATGATTTCCATTATTTTTCTAGCCGTTGTAATTTTGATTTTTTAGTGCTTTCTGAATTCTGCATCCGACGACATTATTACTCCAATGTAAAGAACGACGTTTGTGTAGAAGAGCGTCCGCACAAGATGGGGAGAGAGAACGAGCAAATGAAAAATGAGGCACCTCCCAGGAATCGAACCCGGGATCATCCAATTGCCGGTCGGATATGCTAACCACTGCACCAAGGTCCCCGCTCAGTCACAACAATTCTCCTACATACGAGCGGAATCGAATGCCCTGAGGGGGCACCTTCTCATGCGGTACATATATACATTTTAACTGCAAACAACACAGTATAATTAATGTAAAGAACGACGCTTGTGTAGAAGAGCGTCCGCACAAGATGGGGAGAGAGAACGAGCAAATTCCGCTCGTATGTAGGAGAATTACGAGTTGTGACTGATCGGGGAACTTGGTGCAGTGGTTAGCATATCCGACCGGCAATTGGATGATCCTGGGTTCGATTCCTGGGAGGTGCCTCATTTTCCATTTGCTTGTTCTCTCTCCCCATCTTGTGCGGACGCTCTTCTACACAAGTGTCGTTCTTTACATTAATTATACTGTGTGTTGTTTGCAGTTAAAATGTGTATATATATATATATATATATATATATAAGATTAAAAGAACCACGAAGGAAAAGGGAACACAGAGTGATGCTCAAGCGCTTTCGTCTAATGACATCCTTAGGAACACTGAAATAAACAACAAGTTCGAGTCTATATATAGGTCACAAAAAAATAAATAAATAAAAATTTTCCCAGCCTTTTTACGCATTATTAATGTACTCAAACTTTTGAATATTAATGTAGTATTTTCGTATGACAATACTGTGAAAAATATCATGGTAAAATATAGTCCTACCAATAATTCAGGCATTATCTATAAAATTGGTTGTAAACAATATGATGCTTTTATATTGGACAGACGGGAAAGGATTTGCACACGCGTGTAAAACAGCATCAATATTCCGTTAGAACGGGACAGTCGTCCAGTGCCCTTTTCGTCCATTTGTCAGTTATCCCACTGTACTGATTGGAATAATGCTTCAATTTTGTTTCACTCAAGCAACATTGTTAATAGAAATAGTCTTGAGTCTGCCATTATTCGACTTACAAATAATTTTAACATTAGCTAGGGTCTTTTTTCGCTTGATCCTGTTGTGTTGAATTCGTTCAGAACGGATTTAAGCAAGAGGGGCAAAGTGCTAAAACTCTGATAGCTTTTCCTTATGCAGTTATATGCTCCTCCTACAATTTTTATTTCTCCATTTTATTTTTTTTTGTGACCTATATATAGTCTCGAACTTGTTATTTATTTCAGTGTTCCTGATGATGTCATTAGACGAAAGCGCTTGAGCACCACTCTGTGTTTCCTTTTCCTTCGTGGTTCTTTTCATCATAAATATTATTCACTGTTACGTTCGTGAAATAATTTTTATATACATATATATATATATATATATATATGATGCAAATCCACAAGGAAAAAGAAAAATGATTCCAAGGCCTTTCGTGTATTCAAAAGTACACCTCGTCAGAGGATATATATATATATATATATATATTCCCTGACGAGATGTACTTCTGAATCCACGAAAAGCCTTGGAATCATTTTTCTTTTTCCTTGTGGTTTGCATCATTCATTCATTTCACGTGTTTAATTGTAAAATTCATCCCATACATATATATATATATATTATATATGTGTGTGTGTGTGTGTGTGTGTGGTGTGGGTGTGGTGTGTGTGTGTGTGTACATATATACATGTTTGGAAGAATATTCTAATCGTTTTCTCTGCATCTGACAACTTCTCGTATTGACAGTACATTGAGTAGACCCAGAGTTGGAGCAGTTAAGATAAGGAAATGCTTTTCGAACGTTAGACATTGTATGAAGAAGTTTACTTTAGTTTATATTAAATTAATGACAGTTAGGTGAGTTTAAATTACGTCATATTGCGTTGGGTAAGGTTAATAAGTTCAGTAAAATTAAGTTGTTAGCTTAAGTTAGGTTAATATATAATATTGTCAGTAGCTCTTATTTTTCAATTATTTATTAATTTTATATTTACTTTTTCAAAATATTCGCATCTGAATCAAATACTCTTAAATTTATTGCAGTTAACACAGATTCAAAAACAAGTTGCATTGATGATCAGTTTCCTATTGATAGATAAACGATTTTAACATTATTGTTGCTTGTAAATTCTGTAAATTCACATTTATTTCTTTAACTCTGAATTGTCTATTGAATTAGTAAGTTACATATGCTAAAAATGGGCAGAGAAGGGAGGCCAGACGGAAGGTCTTATAAAAGAAGGTTACAATCAAAGCTAAGTAGCCTTCCAACTTGAAATATCTCAGTCAGCAAAATGCAAACTAGAAAATCATATTTAAGGATGGAGAGTACATGTCATAAAACGAGATCCGGCAGGCCACGAATTCAACGCATTGATCATATGATCATAAGGAAAGCTAATGTCATCCCCTTCAACACCAGTTCCAAGATTTAGAGGGTACTCGCTTCTTCTACTAGTAAAAGAGCCATTTGTTGGGGTCTTCAGAATAAGAAAAATGTAGTCGCTAGAAGACCAACGAAGACAACCCTCCTAAATGAAAAGCAATAGAAACGTCTTCCTTTACTGCAAAATATACTGATTGGATCTGAAGGTTTTGATAAACTGAAGGCTTTGTTCTGCGATGAGAACCAGATCATGTAATTCGGCAAGCTCATGTGTACGTCAGGTTTCCAGCCAATCAACTACATTATTTCAAACATTTGACCGCCGCCATGAAACACCCTTTAAAATGTTCATGGTTTGGGGATATTCTGGCCCACAGGGCACAGAGGATCTCTTCAAATGCAGGAGGTCGGATATTCCCGGTTCAAGCAAGATAGAGCACCTTGCCACACAGCTAAAAATGTGAAAGAAATGGTTTATGAAAAAATAAAACGCATTTCAACTCTTGAATGACCAGGTAACTCTCCCAACCTCAATCTGACTGAGTACCTATGGAAATTTCTGCAAGTGAAAGTCTGGAAAGAAGCCAGGATCTCACGCAGACCTTTGTTTTGCTATAAAAACAGTTCGTCAGTCCAAAATGGTGGTAAAATTGTGCCAAAGTTTTATCTTGTCACTTACTTACTTGATGCGGGTTTGAACGATGGTTCAGGATCGACCGCAGGTCGATCCCTCTATAGCATCTCGCCTCATTTGCGTCCATGCCATTTATGTCCATGCCTAGCATTTTGAAAGCAATCACTGATGACGAGATAGTCTCACTAAATATTAAACCCGCAATAAATATAATTTCTATAATTATTTGCTTAATTTGGCCACGACTGTTTATGCTTTCGTTTATGATAAAAAGCGTTTTAATAACTTTAATGGGATATAGCAAGTGAAGCATTATCATGTGACCTTTAGTAAGCTATATGATAGATCGCAATTAATAAGTCTAAAACAATTCGGTATAAATTTTGAGGGCAACTATCTAATGGGTTCCAGCTCATTTTTCAACTTCTTTACGTAGAAGTTTTGTTTAGCCTAATTAATTTGACCTAACAGAAACCTGTCAAATTATGTAACGAATCGATGGTGTATTTTGCTTGTGTGTGTGTGTGTGTGTTGTGTGTGTGTGTGCGCGCGCGCGCGTGTGTGTGTGTGTGTGTGTGTGTGTGTGTTTCATTTACTTATCTAATTGCGGACTTGTTTTAAAAAATTAATTTTCTCGAAGATAAATAATTTCCAAAAATTTTAATTAGCCTTCGGAATGGCGAAGTCGTCAATAATATTTTCATTCCTTATTTTGTCATCATAATTTTTCTCATCTATTGTATTATAAAATTTGTAGGACTTGGATGGGCTTGAGAAATAATTAATTTTCAGAATTCTCTCAATATTTTTCCGGAGGACATTTTCCTTAAACTTTCCGACAGAATAAGATATATTTCAACAGTCTTTTTAAATTTTTTTAATTTGGTTAGTGCAGCCCTTAAATTAAGTTCAATGGCAAGCAAAGCATCAGTACACTGTACGTTTCGCCATTATGCTTATACGAGCATTAACTTGAAATTATACGAGTCGACCCATTTATTTTGTAATTGGAATCGAGGTTTATGAATCTTAAAAAGCTAATTACGATGGTTTAAAAGACATAAACTTTTAATGAATGATGAATCATTATGTATTTTGTTCGGGAGTATGTGCATCCTGAGACATCCTTGGGGTCGTTACGGTTTATGCTTTAATAAAAGTAACGTTAATGTAAGAGGATGACGGGATATATACACACATATATATATATATATATATATATACCGTATATACGAGGGTAATTCAATAAGTATCCGCACTTTTTATTTTCACAATTTTATTTTCACATCTGATAGATTATAAACATAGTCTCCTGTTTCTCAATACACTTAGTTCAGCGATCTACAAGCTTCCTAATGCCACCACAAAAGAATGTTTTTGGCTGTGTGCGTAGCCAGTCATGCACCGCCTCCTTCAGGTCATCATCGCCTTGGAATCGCTGACCTCTCAAGCGTCTTTTAGTGGTCCAAACAGGTAAAAATCCGAAGGTGCCAGTCTGGACTGTAGGCTGGATGGTCGAGAACTTCAAATTTAAGTTCTTGAAGGCATTTTCTGGTCTATGCAGCGGTATGAGGGCGCGCATTGCCGTGTAACAGAATAACACCTTCGACAATCTCCCTCTCCGTTTTGTGCGAATTGCTTGCTTTAACTCACTCCGAAGTATGTCAGAATTCGAGGATCTTGTTACTGTAGTTTCACGCTCTAGATAATGTTCAAGGATAAGGCTTCGTGTATCCCAAAACAGTGTTAGCATAACTTTACCTGCTGACGGCTGCGCGTCACATACAAGGAGCTATCACTGGAGCTAGGAATTAGTGAAGGAAGTGTGAATTCGATAATTCAGCAACTAGGATACTCAAAAGTGTGTTCACGGTTTGTTCCTGGCAAACTGACTGAAGATCACAAAGCCAAAGAAAAGAAATTGCTTCTGAGTCGTTGGTTCGATACGAGACAGAAGGGGATAACTTCCTTTCACGAAGTGTAACTGGGATGAGACTTGGGTACACCACTTTGAACTCGAAAAATAACGCCAATCCATGGAATGGCATCACGCAGACTCCCCACACAAGAAAAAGTTCAAAATGGCTCCCTCTGCAGGAAAGGTTATGGCCACCATCTTCTGGGACATGGAAGGGGTGATTCTGGTGGACATTATGAAGAAAGGACAAACAATCAACTCAGAAGCATATGTTGCTATCCTACAGAGACTCCAGAGACGTATAAAGCGAGTTCGACCAGAGAGAAAACTGGAAGACGTCCTTCTTTGCACAAAACGCAAGACCACACAATAGTTTGCAAACAAGAGAGGCCATCACAAAAATGCGCTTGACTGTGTTACCCCACCCTCCATACAGCCCGGATCTGGCACCTTCAGACTTCCGTTTGTTTGGGCCAAGCCAATGAAGGATGCTATTCGTGGAAGAAAGTTTCATTGACGATTGAGGATGTTGAGGAGGTTAAGAGGTGGCTCCAGCGGAACCAGCGGACTTTTACTAGCAAGGAAAAAAGGCCCTTGTTTCGAGGTGGAGGAAAGCCGTAGAAAAGGATGGAGACTATGTGGAAAAATAGAATCTTGTTAAAAAGGTATGTAACTACTTGTGTACAAATTTCTAGAACTTACAAGGAAACTTGGAAAGAAAGAAAAAAGGTGGGGCAAAATATGTTGAGTGGCCCTCGTGTGTGTGTGTATATATATATATACAGTATATTATATATATATGATAATAATAATGATAAGCTTTATTGGCAGGATATAAATCCCATTAGACATAATTACTTTGGCATTAAGCTTAATGCCGAAGTAATACGCTGAAAACTAAGAATGCATACAATCATAAGTATTTACGATATATTTACAGTATATATCTATAATAATAATAAATATAACCAACATAACCTAAATAGTGAAAGTGAGTATTGTAACTATGCTATATGCATTCGTAGCCTTCAGCTTATTGGCTAGGCATTATCTTAATGCCTAATTTCGCTTATTGCCACTAACACACACACACACACACACACACACACACATACACACACACACGCACACACACACACACACATACACACACACACACACACACACACACATAATATATATAATATATATAATATATATATATATATATATATATATGAGTGGCGTGCAGTCAGGGTAAGCGGGGCATGCGCCGCCTACCCAGTTAAAGGCCAAATTACAAAAAGTCAGTATATTACTACAGTAGTCGAAAACCAAGATAAGTTATGATGCTTGTATATATATATATATATATATATATATATATAAATAATATGTTTGCCAACTACCGCTTACCCTGTCGACACACCCACTGCACGTCACTGATATATATATATATATATATTATATATATATATATATATATATATAGCTGCAGGTCCGAACAATTGAAACGCATTAATGATTAAAACCTGTAAAAATGAAATAGCTACACTTTTATATTGGATATGGAGAAGATCCCTAGACACTGGGGAAATACCGAGCATCTTGAAAAGAGCGAACATTGTCCCTATATATAAAGGAGGTGACAGATCTCAAGTAAAGAACTATAGACCAGTGTCATTGACGTCCCACCTCACCAAAGTATTTGAAAGAATAGTTAGAGAGAAAATTTATGATTTCTTGGAGACACTGGAAAGATTCAACGAAAATCAGCACGGATTTCGATCAGGTAGATCATGCCTATCACAACTAATAGAACACTACAACAATATCCTAGGTGCACTGGAAGGAAATGACAACTACTATGTCATATACACGGATTTTGCTAAAACTTTCGACAAATGTGATCACGGGATAATAGCACATAAAATTAAATATATGGGAATAACAGGCAAAGTGGGAAAATGGATCTACAACTTCTTCAGAGAACGTCTACAGGTCGTCAAAATTCAAGGTATATCACCATCAGAATCGGAAGTACGCAGCTCAGTACCACAAGGTACAGTACTGGCCCCACTCCTGTTCATTATCATGCTAATAGACATAGAGAGCGGCGTAAACAGCAACAGTATAGTAAAATCCTTTGCAGACGATACAAAGATCAACAGAAAAATCAACAGTGTAAATGAAGTGGAGGCCTTGCAGAGAGATACGAACAAAATATACTAAACCATTCAAACAACACTGGACAATAGGAAAGTCAGGATGTGTAGTGTTTCCAAATTAAAGGCCCGACAAGGGACCTCCTCAAAACTGAAGGAAAATAGCTTGTTTGTCATGGGGTCAAGACTTTTTAACCAGCTTCCAAAGCACCCCAGAAACGTTACAGGGGTCAAAGTTGAAGTCTTCAAGAGAAGACTAGATGGCTGGCTCAGGACGGTACCAGATGAGCGGGGTGTACCTGGCTATGTACGGTGGAGAACAACCTCATCGAAATAACTCCATAAATTAACCTTCGGCTTCTTTTTCAAAGGTTCTTGATTTTCTCGTGAAACAAAATCAGTTGCTTCATCGCCCTAGGTTATATTACGTGCAGAAGTAGCGATAATGATTATCTCATTTTTTACAAACTCAGCCACTGTCATGCAAGCAAATTTGAAACGAGAATCTAAAACGTGAGGAATCATGCGAGTAATGTCTGCCTTCCACTGCCTGAAACGATTCTGTAAATTTTCTATTAAATCGTTTTTCAGAGTATGAACACCTGCATCATCAGTTATGTTACGCAAATATACCACGAGACCTGTTACATCGGGAGATACCATGTGAAGACAAGAAGAATCAGAGGAAAAGTCATTCGTTAATTTTTCACATCGACTAAGAAGCTTTACAACACAGTGAATTAGAGTCCACTGATGATTATTGAAGGTTGCTGCAGTATGTCATAGTCCGAGGCGTATGCAACAACCGCAGTTTTTCGTTGAAGAAGTCGTTGAAGCATGTAGAATGTAGAGTTCCATTGGATGATAACGTCTCTTATAAGTTTGTTTTCGGGTAAATTATGTTGCTTCTAGAATTCCTTAAGTCTGTCAAATGCAACACATTGGGCGCGCAATTGCACATATCTCTGAAACAGACTTCTGGCTAAGGAGGGCTTCATCAACTGCAAGTGCTTGAGTATGATTCGCACAAGCAACAGGAGTAATTTTGAGAATGCTTAACAGCTTTAGTAATATTACAGCCGTTGTCGTGCACAATTGCATGTACACCAACGCTCGTTATTGACCAATCTTGTAATATAGAAGTCAATGCATGCGGTTGCAATTTTTTCATGGGTATGGGGATCTGGCAGATTTTTTTTGGCTAAAACATGCTGCTTTTCTTCATATTTACTATTAATTCTATGTGCTGTCAAACTGATAAAGGCTTCAGTTTTTTATAGTGACGCCTAATAACCCAAATAAAACTAATATTCGGGATTCGGTATTCGGCCGAATAGTTTTGCACCAAATATTCGGTATTCGATGAATTTTAGTATTCCGTACATCCTTAATACTGATATATATAATGTTACACACATACCATGCATGGAACAAGGAACTCTTCTGGGAAAATTAAATTCACTATTGTCTGAATAAAATAATGGTAAATGACAAATAATAACGTTTTTCTTTTACGTGATGGAAGCCCAACGTGAGGAACGGATCATGACCGGGTCATGATTTAATTTTCCCAGAAGAGTTCCTTGTTCTATGAGCAGTCTGTGTAACAAAAGTTTCTCAGGTGACCATTCTGAGTTATGAGCCACACATACAGTGAACCACACAAACAGTATATGGTAAAACATTAAATTGAACAAATAAGAGCTCCTGATACATTTTCTCATTTATTTATGATAGAAATATCTTGTATATGATTGTAAGCTAAATCTATTAATATTTAAGGGTGGCGCACGTTTAAATATTTTGCCCCCCCCCCCCCCCCCCCCAAACTGTATAATGATACAAGGCTTCCAGTTGCGCCACCTCTAGATACGCACAAATCAATCCAGTTTTTTATTTTCCACATTATTAGTTGTAAAATATGGGCAAATATCATGAGAAATATATTTTCATATTCATTTTTTTTTAACCACCCTAAATTATATATATTGAGTAGCACATAAATTTTTGTATTCAGATAATTGTTAATAAATGTTTTGTGATAACACATATGTAAACAGTTGCACACACACACACACACACACACACACACACACATATATATATATATATTATATGATTTGTACTATTATGAATACTGCCATTTCATTACCATTACCAACGTTTACGTTACTCTTCATATTATACCATGTAAACCTGACTGTAAAACTGTACACAATATACCATAATGAGACTAATACAACTGTACATTACAGTGATAACTATATTGAGAAAATGACTTCAAACATGAATTGATAAACTCTGTTGTTTTGTAAAGGAAATACTTTGCATTGTTATGTAAATTATTGCTGTTGACAGAACTTTGCAATAACATTGTTTGCATAAGTTTGTAATTTGAAGGTTTTAGCTCTGAAATGAAATGACAGTCAGATTAACGTAAATTCAAATAAAAGCATTATCGCGTGAAGTCGTGTAAACTTCATACGATTGTTGAAAAAACAATTATCGGATTTATCAACTAGAATTTCCTGGAATTTAACGAGAATAAAGTAATAAATATTTATTTTATTTATTTATGGTATATATTAGTGGTGGACCGGATGTTAGTTTTTCAACATCTGCGGATTCGGATGCGGATGCGGATATTTAGTTAATCTATCAATACAATATAGAATTATGAATATATGACATAATTTTTCAAATTTCGTGATATTACTGTTATGGCAGACAATGCATAATAATTAAAATTAATATTAATGTTTTCATTGTGGTAAAAATAATAAGTTTCTCGAGTTTCAGCCACAGAAAATTCAATGAAACAAGTTTCATTCAATTTTCTGTGTTACCAGGTATTTATATTTTCAGGTTTATATATTTGTTTGTTCATTAATAATTATTCACTGATCTACAAAAAAAAAAAATTCTGCTTCTCCCAATTTAATGGGTGATCTAAACTAATTTTGGAGTGCTGAATCTGAAAATCACATTAGTTTTTCTCTACCGGGTCAGGTTATCTAGATATATGTAACCCTTATTTAGACGTTTACAAGCAGAATACACTCAAAACTTGAAAGTTCAGTATCACAGAGAGAAGAAATTTTTGAAAATCTACTTATAAATCTACTTATATTTGTATTTGTAGTAAAACAGAACAGAACAGAACAACAAAAAAGGCTACGTATTATTACATATCAACTGCTACATATAGTTAACTTTCTTAGAAGTGAGTTTTCTTGGGTTTGCGTCTATACTCAGTAGAGCCTTCCCGTTTTAGCATCCAGCAAAAGTCACCAAGCATGCAAGGGTCCCATCGTCCTTGGTAGTTTTTCTATCATTGCAATGTCCTGATGAAACCGCTCACCGTGTTCATCTGACACTGAGCCAAGGTTATCTGGAAAGAAGTCTAGATGGCTGTGCAAAAAATGGATCTTCAGAGACATTCTAGCCACAAGTTGTTGGTATGCATCCAGCAGCTCGGTGACCATTGATTCATAGTGAGGGGACTTTGTTGAGCCTAAGTAGTTGTCACAAAGATTCTTTAAAGAATTCCAGGCTCTTAGTTCCTTTGCATTGAGAGTGCTCAAAAACTGTTCATCCTTTAAAAGCACTCTTATTTGGGGACCAATAAAAACACCTTCTTTCATCTTCGCATCACTAACGCTAGGAAATTTTGAATGCAAATATTTGAATGCAGCTTATTCTGTGTCAAGCGCTTTGACAAAATTCTTTATCAACCCTAGTTTGATATGCAGAGGGGGCAAAATAATCCTTTCTTGATCAACTAATGGCTCATACTTCATACTATGTTGTCCTGGCACAAAGGCTTCACGTGGTGGCCAGTCCTTCTTTACATAATGCTGCTGTGTTGCTCTACTGTCCCATAAACACAGAAAGCACATGTACTTGGTAAAGCCACCCTGCATTCCCCGGAGAAGTCATACCACTTTTAGGTCTCCACAAATCTTCCACTCATATTGATCATACTTGATTGCATTCAGAAGTAATACCATGTTCTCATATGACTCCTTGAGATGAACTGAGTGTCCAATTGGAATGCTTGGGTGAACGTTCCCATTGTGTAACAAAAGAGCTTTAAGACTCCGCTTACGAGAGTCAATGAACAGACTCCACTTGTCTGGAACATGCTCTATTTTAAAATACGAGAATAAACTTTCCAAATCTGAGCAGTAACACAGCTGATTTACAGTTTGAAAGTAGCACGATCTGTCTGAGCTTCTCTTGCGAAAAGAAGTAATGCGCACATCACCCTGAACTAAGTTCCACTCCTTAAGTCTCGAAGCTAAAAGTTCAGCCTTGCCCTTTGAAAGATATAAGTCACTAACCAAGTCATACAAGTCTTGCTGAGTTATGAAATGTGGTTCAGAAGAAGATTCTGGACAGTACTCTGTATCAGAAGATTCATTTGCTTGTTCTGACAATGCTTCCTCTTCAGAAGATGTTGGCAGAAGCTTCTTATCTGCTGGTGGTGTTGGAATCGGAAGCTCCTCATTATGAGGAACAGGTTTGATGGCAGAGGCTACCACAGGATAGTCAATTTTATTCCTAGTTTTTTATGTAAGGCCAGCTACTTTGCTCTGACAGAAATAGCAATCGTCAACATGGTTCTTTTGCTCACGCCAAACCATAGGTACTGCGAATCCCATACCTTTCCTTCTACCATTGAACCAGTCACGTAAATTCATTGCACAGTTACTACAGCAAACATGTGGGGCCCATCTTTTGTCTTGGTCACCAATATGACAGCCGAAGTAGTGATAATACGCTGTTCTTATCAGAGAAGTCATACTCCTGCGCTGTGAGGTTGGAATAAATAGACCACAGATGTAACAAAATAAATCTGGACTGTTCACGCAACCCCTTCAAGCATACATCATAACTCTAAAAAGTAAAAACGCAATTATTGTGTTTTGTATTGAAGTAAAATGAACTATAATCATAAAATTATTGAACTATAATCATAAAATTAGTATAAACAGTACTGTATAAAACATCATATTCTGACAAAACCTGACCTAATGTGCAAAAATGAAGTTCATTTCCGAAATCAGCACCCTATAATTAGTATAAAACAGTGTTTTTACCGGGAAGCAAAACTGTCGTTAGGTTGTGTAATTAATACTTTACATGAAATGTGCATGACTAGTTCCTTATAAGCTATTTTATAAGCTAATTTAATTGTAAACTGCATAATTTATTGGAGGTAATATCCGCAAAACATCCGCAGTCAGAAGTGCGGATGTTAAAAATGATGCGGATGCGGATATCCGGTCCACCACTAGTTTTATATAATATATATATATATATATATATATATTATATATATATATATATACAGTATATATATATATGTTTGATTGAATAATCGACCGTAGTTTTTATTTATTAATTTATTATTTATTAGTTTTCTCAATTTTTTTGTATGACATTTTTCGATAATGCTGGTAAATTATAAATAATATTTCCAAAATTTTCCGACGTTTCGCTCTGTCCTCGAGCATCTTCAGGGAATTCGTTTAGAGCCATCTTCGTAGGTGTTCTGCGTTAGAATGAAAATTTCTGTTGTTGTTTGAGGTTATAAGAGGTTAAATTAGAGTTGGGGAGTGATGTTAGAAAGTGGAGAAATGGGAAATATAGGTGAAGAGTTGATAGGGCCTCGGGCTCACCAAGGATGCGCAGGTTTTTTTTTTAATTGGGGGGGGGAAGGTGAGGAGATAGGTGATTCACCTTCCTTGCGTGTTCAAGCTTTTGTCGGGTGTTTGTCTTGTTAGCTTAGAGTTTGGGTTTTCTACCTCTTTTTTTATTTTCTCTTGTTTTTTTATTTATTTATTTATTTTTTTATTTTTTTTATTTTTTTAATCTTCTGTGGGGGTACAAATAGTGCCGTTGGTGGGGGGTTTCTGCTGCGGGGTAGACTTCTCTTGAAGAGGGAGTACTCTCTTCCGCGCTGTGGTCCAATATCGAGTTCGGCATAGGTCTGAAGCGAAGTGTTTCGTACCTTGCTCCATTTTTCTCCGCCCTGTTGTGTAGGAGCACATTGAGGGCAGGTAACTTGGCTTGTTCGTGCAGGACCTGGGATGAGATTCTGTCGCTGATTCGCTTGCCCAGGATGAGTCTTGTTCAGCGTTTTGTATTCTTTGTAGCAGCAACAAATTTGTCTCGCTCGTTGTGTGCAGTGGTATTGTCGGGTATTAGAGGATTGACCGGACGAGCGCAGTGTACTTCTTATTGTTGGTCGAGAGTCCTCTGAAGCGGTAGAGTTCTCTGAGCTCTCCTTTTGCTTTGTTCGACCTTGCTATGGTGTGTTTTTTATAGCCAAAGCTGTTGATGGTCAGGCCGAGTGCTGTGCCTTGTTGCTTGTAGGGCTGAATTCGGTTGTTTATTAGTGGTTCGTGAGCCTTCCTTCGGCCAATGTTAATTATTGTGAATTTCTATCGGTTTGTCTGAATTTTCCATTGTCCCTCGAATTCGTTGATTCTGTCAATTTGTCGCCTCAGCTTGTTGGTGTGGTGCTCTTTACCGAGGTTTGACGTTACTATTTGCGTGATGTCTTCCGCGTAGATGACGTCTCGGGTGTGCGGAGGGGGCGGAGGTATTTGGGCGATGTAAAGGTTGTATAGAGTGGGCGAAAGTATTGCGCCCTGGGGCACTCCTGCCCGAATGTCGAAGAGCAGGCAAGTGTGGGTCTTGTGCTGGACATAAGCTTTTTGGTCTTTCAGGAAGTTACATAGGATTTTTCCTAGGTTTGCTTCCATGTTTTGTTCGAAGATGCGGTATTGTAATCCTTGGTGCCGCACTTTGTCGAAGGCGGCCTTCACGTCTCTCAGTACTAGCGAGACTCTTCTGCTGAATGCTAGTTTGTTTGCCACTGTTTCGTGCAGTATGGCGATTGTTGTGGCTGTTCCTCTCTTTTTTCTGAACCCATGTTGGGCGTCTGACAGTGCGCCGTTGACCGTGAGGTGGAAATTCAGTTTCCGAAGGAGTATTTTTACTAGGGTTTTGCCGAGTACTTCTAACAGGCTGATGGGTCTATAATTCTCGGTGAGCTCTGCGGATTTTTCTCCTTTGGGGATCATGATGATTTTTGCAGTTTTTAGTGCTTTTGGAAAGCATCCGATGGAGAGAATGGCGCTAAATATGTTTGCTATTTCTTCGTGTATGTTGGGGGGCGACGTTTGGGTCAGTGTTTTCGTGATTCCGGAGGGGCCTGGTGCCTTTTCTTTGAAGAGGTTGACCGTGTCAGTGACCTCTCTCACCGTAATTCTGATTGTTAGCCTTCTTGACAGTTGTTATGGTTGAGCACACGTATCTCACGTTTCCTCGAAGTTTGCAATCTTCGTTCGGGCATTGAAATTCGTAAACTACGTGGGATTTTTGTAGATTTTCAGCTTTTTGAGTGATGTTATTTTCATGAATAAGTTTTTAGTCTTCATGTTTCGGTAGTAGATGGCAAGCGATATTTTATTCTGATTTCTATATCTGACGTTTTCCTTTAATTTTCCTTATTACTCTTTCGTCAGTTTTGCTTTTTGGTGAAAAAATTTATGAACAGCGCTGTTAGGCGTCTCCTCTTTTCTTGCTTGATTGCTTTCCGCTGTATTTGCCTCCCTTTTCACTTTCAAAAATTTTTTAATTTCTCCTCTTTCGGTGTTTGTGAAACCGTTGTTAAGTAGTAGTTGCTTTAAGCGTTCAATCTCTTGGTGGAGATGAGATGAGATGAGATGAGATTTTATAAGCTCTGTGTAGAAGTGCTTTTATTATACCGAGTTATATTTAGTTGGGCACTCGCCATTTGCATTTAAGCATTTTCCTCTGTCCGTAGGCTTTTTGAATATGCTGGTCGTGTAGCAATCGCCGTCGTCTTTTATTTTCACGTCGAGAAATGGAATTTTCCTGTTGATGCTTAACTCATAAGTGAATATTTACCTTGATTCTTCTTCCAATGCTGCTTTTAGTTCTAGAAGTTTTGTTTCATTATCGGTGGTAACGAATATGTCATCCACGTATCGGCAGTATAGTGTGTGCATTTTTTTCTCGGAGCACTTTGTTTTCCACATGGCACATGTAGTAGTTAGCGTAGGTGGGGCCCAAGGGGTTTCCCTTCGAGATTCCATCTACTTGTTGGTATAGTGTTCCGTCTTTGCATCGGAAAGCCGCTTCTGTTGGGCAGATCTTCAGCAGTTTTTTCATTATTTCTTTGTGAATGGTCGGTGGTCGCATGGTAGGGTGGTTGTAAACGTTCTCGATTATAATCTTGGTCACCGGGTCTCGATCCCGGGGCCGATGGATTCGTAGTCAGCGACGCTAACCACTACACCACCGAGGCGCTATATATATATATATATATATATATATATATATATATATACAGGGCGTCCCAAAAAAATGTATACACACTTTAAATAATTATAAAGGCAGTGTTTATTAAAATACATTTCATTTTCAAAATGTAATAGAATCTACAGACATTATTTAATTGTTTTGTCAACGCCTGTTTTCAAACTGACGTCCGTTCTGGTCCAGACACTGCTGATAACGCGAAGCAATGGAATCGCAAACATCACGAAACATTTCGTTTGGTATTTGTGTGCATTCTCGTTCAATGGCTGCTCTCAATTCAGCGACTGTTGCAGGTTTTATAGCGTAGACTTTGTCTTTTAAGTATCCCAATAAAAAAAAAGTCTAGTGGTGTGAGGTCTGGTGAACGCGGAGGGTATTCTACGAAACCCCTTCGTCCAATCCACATCCACATCGTGCCAAGTACCACTCGCAATACTCCACTCTTCGGTCCGGACCATCTTCATTAATAGCATGGACTAAACTTGGAATGTAACTTTTCCATTGACAGCGCTTCAAAATGCGTTGGACAGACGATTCTGAAATTCCTACCTCACGACTCGCTTGCCGCACAGATTTTCTTGGACTTTGGTGATACGCTTCCAGTACTCTTTCTTGCTTTGTGGGGCTTGTCGATGTCCGTGGTCTTCCGGAACGCTTATTGTGGACATTCTGAACAGTTCCATCGGCTTCAAACTTATCTCTAATTCGAGTGATGGTAAGTCGCGTTGGTGGATCTGTTTGAAACTCCTCCTAAACTGTCTTTGCACTTCAACTGCGTTTTCACACTTCCAGTAGCATTTTAGAATGAATTTCCTTTGTTCAAAGCTTAGTCTGACTGCCATTATTAATTCTAATGGGTTTAACTTGGAAAGAAAGAAACATCAATTGAGCTATCAGCTGTTAAAGTGTGTATACATTTTTTTGGGACGCCCTGTATATACACACACACACATATGTAGGCCCCTATATTAAATAAAATAAATAAATAAAATAAATAGTCCCGCTTCACAATTATTTATGTCATTGTAAATTGTAAAATCAATGTATTTATTTCATTATTAATAAAGGTTATTCAATAAAAAAAATGTGTATATATATATATATATATATATATATATATATATTAATATATATATATATATTGTTCAATAATATATGAAACTGTAAAATTGTCTAAATTTAAAAGTAGTTAGTTATGTTATAAAAGAAAAACAGTTGATATGTCAGAACAACACTAAAACTTAAAATGAAAAGATTAAATACCATGTACAGTATGATCTATTCACAGAACAAAAACTATCTGGCGATTTCCCAACCAGTCAACTTATCTTTGTTTTTGACATGTCGAAAAATGGTATTATCATTTTGTTTTCTTCTTGTTTATTTGTGTTGTTTGATCCTCATATTTAGTAAATATCATATCATTATCATTATCATTAAGGATTGTGTCTGTTTTACCAATATAGCATTTTTCATATTCTCTTCAGTGGATTCCGTATACACACACTTCCTCAGATTAAATCGTTCTGTAACGCTTCTCGTCGATCAGCGAAGTTAAGCGACATTGGGTCTAGGTAGTAGTAGTAGTTGGATGGGGGACGTCCTCTGTATTCAGATTATGTAATGATCCTAGATGGTTCGGATTCCACGTAAAGCTGTACGTCTCCACTGTCATATGATCTTAAATATTCTGAAGGAGGTTAAACAACCTTATGAAACAAACCAAACGAATTACTTCTGGTTTACTGTTGAGAATTAAATCCATAAGGGCATTATTAAAGTTAAAACTAGGTCGTGTGACCTGCAAGAAATGGGACGCTTAGTAAAAGTTTAGTAAACGTTTATAGTAAAACGTCAATAAATGGTTTATTAAATGTTTCCTAAACGTCCCATTTCTTGTTTCGATGTTCATCTTTGGGCAAATATTTTTATTTTTCCTGCTACAACGCACGCTTTATTATCATATTTCTTAATTTAACTAGTTAGTTCGTTGTTGTTTTAAGTCTTTGGTAAGGGCATTCAGACTGGCAGCAACGCCGCTAACCGCAGAAAGTAAGTTCCTTTTAAAGGTGGAACCAGGTCAAACGTATAAATTACGTGCAGCGAGCTCGTCACTGCACCAAACTCCCTATTTTTCAATTAGCTTGGGACAGTCCTTGGCTGGGTTATCCAACTTCCCAATAATAAATGTGACATTTTAGTAAATGTCATAAAAGTTTATTGACATTTTATTAACGATTATGACTTTTCCTAAATGTCCCATTAAAGTTAACCTTTGTTTCATTTAACTTTTTGATAGGTGTGTATCCAACTCTAGGTTGGCGGCACAGTATTCGTACGGTTACACCAAACAAAAGGTTAAGTAGTTCACTAAAAATCCTTTAGGACAAGCTAAAATGGAGAAAATATTAAAAATAATATTTAAATCATCCTAATAAACCGGAGCACAACCTAAATACTTTAACAAAGAAAGACTTCTTTAAAATCCTTTTGTTGTGATATCAGCATGATTAGATAAAACGTGTATCCAAAAAATACTGTTAATACTGAAGCTGTTCTGTAAATTAAAAATTCAAGATCCTTCCCATGCATTTTAAAATCTTTAAAACGCTGAAAACGCGTGGAAGGAACTGTAGTTTTACATGTAGGATTGATTCAAGACCATAAAAGAATTCATTCATGAATGTAAACCAATCCAAGACGAAAACTTTGGAATTGAGACCTTTTTTCTTTCATTAGTAATAATAATAATAATAATTAATAATAACAATAATAATAATAATATAATTATTTACAATTGATAATAATATTAATATTAAAAATTTATTGTTTTTATTATTTCTTTATTACTTAGTAGCAGCGTTGCTTTGCTTGCTTTTCATTAATTGGAATTACTATAGTACTGGAAGAAGATCAAAAGTGATTGATCGAAACGGTGTCCATAATTTTAGTTATATTAATCTCTGTTTTGGTGGTGGGTTTATATTTTTAATCCAACAAAGATACAAATATTGTTTAAGGTCTTGATTCGAATATATACAGTATATATACAGGGCGTCCCAAAAAAATGTATACACACTTTAACAGCTGATAGCTCAATTGATGTTTCTTTCTTTCCAAGTTAAACCCATTAGAATTAATAATGGCAGTCAGACTAAGCTTTGAACAAAGGAAATTCATTCTAAAATGCTACTAGAAGTGTGAAAACGCAGTTGAAGTGCAAAGACAGTTTAGGAGGGAGTTTCAAACAGATCCACCAACGCGACTTACCATCACTCGAATTAGAGATAAGTTTGAAGCCGATGGAACTGTTCAGAATGTCCACAAGAAGCGTTCCGGAAGACCACGGACATCGACAAGCCCCACAAAGCAAGAAAGAGTACTGGAAACGTATCACCAAAGTCCAAGAAAATCTGTGCGGCAAGCGAGTCGTGAGGTAGGAATTTCAGAATCGTCTGTCCAACGCATTTTGAAGCGCTTCAATGGAAAAGTTACATTCCAAGTCCATGTCCATGCTATTAATGAAGATGATCCGGACCGAAGAGTGGAGTATTGCGAGTGGTACTTGGCACGATGTGGATGTGGACTGGACGAAGGGGTTTCGTAGAATACCCTCCGCGTTCACCAGACCTCACACCACTAGACTTTTTTATGGGGATACTTAAAAGACAAAGTCTACGCTATAAAACCTGCAACAGTTGCTGAATTGAGAGCAGCCATTGAACGAGAATGCACACAAATACCAAACGAATGTTTCGTGATGTTTGCGATTCCATTGCTTCGCGTTATCAGCAGTGCCTGGACCAGAACGGACGTCAGTTTGAAAACAGGCGTTGACAAAACAATTAAATAATGTCTGTAGATTCTATTACATTTTGAAAATGAAATGTATTTTAATAAACACTGCCTTTATATTATTTAAAGTGTGTATACATTTTTTGGGACGCCCTGTATATATATATATATATATATATATATATATATATATATATATATACTTCTTTATGAACACGTGTTTGTGATCTGCTTGTACCTGAAACCGAACCTTAATTGGGTGTTATCTCTCTTCTTGAGAGAGAGAGAAGAGAGAGAGAGAGAGAGAGAGAGAGAGAGAGAGAGGAGAAGCAGGATTGACTAAAGATTTCTAATTTTGGGTTTGAATGTTACAGAGTTACAGGCTAACAAGGACCCTAAGATCCACTATAGGATATCCCAAAAAGGAATTAGAAAACTTAGAAATAGGATGAAAAAATACTGAAAACTTATACCATGCTTACACTTATAGACGTGTAAAGCTTTCATACAGAAATAGTAGTAACAGTATAGTATAGAACAGACAAGGCTCTCTCCCTCCTCCACCAGCCACTACTGACAGAAAATAATGGTGAAAGAAGATTTATAGGAAGTAGGAAAAAGTATAATGAAAAGAATAGCTTTTGAGTTCATTCACACCATGCGTACACTTATCTCGTGTACCCAGTTACGCAGTAGATGACAGCGCAAAGTAAATGATAGCATGAATATTAAACTACTAATCTAATCTACATCATGCATTTTTTTAAGGAATTTTTTTTTATTTATTATGCACAAGAAGTCATCATTGTGCCTTGCATCATTTCTCCGTAGCCCACCAAAGCCACCGCACAGAAGATTTACGTATCTTTTGTTGCGCCCTTCGCACAGCAATTACCCAGATAAAGCATAAGAATTACCCATATTATGCATTTCTATGCATCACTTATCTAGTCCATTAACAAGGCAGGCGAGTGTATGAGCGTGTTTTTCTGTAATTGGATATCTGTCGTGTATATGTGCCTGCCAACTCTTTGAATGTCGCGAGTTTCAACTTGGGTCTCCCTCCATGAAAGGTGTTTATGCGGCAAGTGATGTATTGAGTTGTTCATTCGCGGTGTTGTGCCACCACGAGAGTAAGTAGAGAAAATCTCTTTCCGGCGAAGAATATCAGTGGAGGGTCCCTGTACCTATCCCTATGTACTTGTCTCTTATTGGGAATGAAAGTGTTTCGTGGGTGATCACCCGTTGTTGCTACGGCGAATTCAAGAGTCTCCCACTTAGAGGTGTTTATGAAGCAAGTGATCAAAAGATGAGTTGCTCGATGGTTGATCATGTTATGTGAAGCAAAATGCAATCAGAGACGTCTCTCTAAAGTGGTGGAGGACTAAGTGAAGGAAGAAATGTTTAAGCAAAGGAGCATCGGTTGAGAGGGCATCTCCAACTGGCGAGACCCACATCCTACGAATTCCCCATGCATAATGGGGAACAGCAATGCATCATTTGCCCAATTTTTATTTATCTTGCGAAATTTGATGTACAATATTTAAAACTAAAGTTCCACTATAACTAAGTAGCTTTCCTAAAGTTGAGTATGACTCTTTGGAGGTTTTGACTCCCAAGAGATCTTATCAAGCTTCCCATCATCTGAGCATTCCCAGTGCTATGAAACCAGACCAGGCCAGCACCACCTACCACATTTATTGCAAAAGAGAACATTACTACTTCTACAGTATATAAAACTATAAAACTTTCTCTAGCTAGCTAAGTTAGATATTGTTGTTTTTATGTACATATTGAAATGTTCATCACAGATAGATAGATAGATAGATATTGTTGTTCCTTATGTACAGTATATATTGAAACGTTCATCATAGTTTCGACAGTGCAATAATTTTTGCTGTCGATTATACACTGCCCAACACCAATTTTGCTGATTTAATTCTAACACCTGTTTTTAGGTAACTTTGGTGTGCTGATTTCAAAAATCACCTTAGTTTTTGCCTATCACGTCAGGTTTTCGAGCAATCAAATACGGGTATTTTGGAGATATCGCATTTTGGCAGGGTTATGCCCAATTTTTTTTCTTTTCAAAAAATAAGTTTTTACATACTCAGAATCAGCATGGAAAAGTAAACAATTGTGCAGGGAGTGAACTTTAATATACAATGGTAATATTGACACATAAAGTGATTAAAAACTGGTCCCGTGCTTGCTTTAATATGGATTCATTTTTTGCTTATTTAAACACTTTTAACATTGTCTTTTTCTTGTTTTCTTACTTTTCAGTGCTGATAAATTTTCTCTTATAGGACTTTCTAGAATGAGAGATGTCAAGACAATCTCTTTGCAGGCTCCAGCAGTAGTCAGCCATCATATGGGTATCCCATCTTCCTTGGTATCGTTCTTCCATCACTTTGATACCTTGGTGGAACCTTTCACCTTGCTCTTCACTAACATCACCAAGATTTTCTGGAAATTTATCCAGATGACTGTTGAGATAGTGAACTTTAATGCTCATGTTGCAACCCAACTGCTGAAAGTTTACAAGTAACGTCACTAGCGGAACCGGCTGGTCTCACTCCGCCAATGGGAAATCTCTCTCAGATCATGATGTCACGCTCACACCTGGGGAAATCACAGATACCCAAGATTTTAATATGTTGTACATGACCTTTAGATTTAATGCACAGATGTGCGTATGCCACAGATAAAATTTTAACAGCAAAACAGCTGTTAACAGGTCTCAAAAATCATCAATTTTGATAAGCGCCCTTCATGGATCACCCAAAATAGGCATATTGCATTGCACGAAAACCTGATGTGATGGACAAAATCTAAGGTGATTTTTGAAATCAGCACATCAATATTATCCAGAAACAGGTCTTAGAATGAAATCAGCAGCAAAAATTCTTTTTTTTTTGTTGGGCAGTGTTATCCGACGATTTCCTTCCTCTTTTTCCTGAAAGCATCTTGTCCTTTTGTTTCCAGGAAGTTGAATCATACACTCTAAAAACTATTCAAAGTACATGCTAAAGAGCGTGACAAAAAACGATACAGTGTTTGTGAAGAGATACAGTCATGACTTAAAACTTTTTCTTAACACTCCAAAAAAGTACACCGGTGACTCCGAAATTTTTTACCTCAAAACTATAATTCAAATAGAGAGATAAAGAATATAAATACACATGCTACTCAGAAAGTACTTAAGTTACCAAGCGTTTCCAGAAAACGATCAGGGACAGGATATTGGGAGTCATTATGCGTATTGATAAAAAATATTTAACTTGCTTAATCAGCTAAATTATGTTTAAGTACGAATGCAGAAAATACAGTCAGTGTATCTACAGTAGTCCACCATGTGCAGTGTAAAGAGAAAGAAGTTACTTTGAAACCGCGCAATTTTTTAAATACACATTCATATCCCGTTTTCATACACTGGTCTGTCTGCGCAAGTGCGTTAGTTCTATTCATTTCAGTTCAATTTGTTTAGTTTAAAGCAGTGGTTTTCACAGTACGGGTTGCGACCAAGTATTGGGTAACAAAAACACCAAAATTACCCTATAATTCGGGCCTCGTTAGTACACTTAAACTTAAGTAACTGTTATGATCATATGTTCAGTAACATACAATAAGGTAAGGCCTTTAACGAACAGAAATTTGAAGATCAAAGTCACTTGTTAATTACGAAACAAAATATCGAGCTCTAAAATACACAAAATTCACTATTTCGTTCACCCGTTGTGTTGGTACGCAGTTGAAGCCTGATGACATTTTGTACTGAAATCGTATTGGTTTTAAGCTTTGTAAAACATCCATCCATCCATACAGATATGGATGGATGTTCTGTGGACGAGACTGACACAGAACATTGTTGTTTTCAGTTGTGATAAACAACGTACGAAAGCCACGTCAGTACTTTGATCCCCTATTTGATTGGCAGTGCTGCTATCAGCCGCTCGTACCCTGGAATGGGTGTATCGGCGGAATGGTGCTCTACGTAAAAAATGTTTAACTCTTCATACTTCCACTTAAACTATGACTGTATCGGTAATTATATATATGAAAATGAAAATGAAAAGGTTTATTGGCAGACTATAGTCCATATAACAAATATTATTAATACAATGACATTTCACATACTAAGGATAGAAGTATATACAATTGATTAGAAATAATACTGTAATGTCGAAGTTAAGTGGAGCTACAGACAGACATTTTCGTACCAAGAATTCCATAGCTTAGAGGATAAACGGCAAGACTCATGGATAGCTTGGATAATCGGATAATCGGGTTGGTTGATTTTTTAATTCTTTGCATTAGACTGTATTGAGCACGTCTTGATACCTCCAGGAAGCTCGGGACATTGCCGGTAGCAAACATTTGCGAAGCTGAGCATCTCGGGGTTAATTTATGTAAGAGTCAAAAAGACCTGTTGTACAGCAAATTTAGGGTTCTGCCAGAACCTGTTTTATAATTCACCCAGAGTTGCTGTCCGTATATATTACTACGAAAGAGAGTGTACGAGAAAGTACGAAAGAGAGTGTACGAGAAAGTACGAAAGAGAGTGTCTTCAGCTTCACTTGTACAGAATCGAAAGTTCCTTATGGTCATATTCGCTTTAGCACACAGGCTTCGAGATTGTTTTCTTATATTTGAGTCATCACTCAAGGAGCTGGTAATAGTTTGACCCAAATACTTAAACTCTTGTACTTCATTAATTACTTCACCATTCATTTTAAACCTTATATCAGCTGGCTGATTACAGCTTTTAGGAAGAAATTGCATAACCTTAGTTTTTGTAACATTAAAAAGAAAATTTAAAAAGAAATTTATAAATCATGAAAACTTACTTGGTTACTACCGAGGGGTGACTGCACACCCCCACGAGGACAAAATCTCGTCTACTTCTCACACAAGCAGGGGCAGGACTGCAGGACTCTTGGTGCTCCCTCCACTCACAGATTCAGGAGGGTACTGGGAAGAACAGGAATATTAGTGTTGCCAATTGAGAAATATGAGCAAAAAAAATTTTTGGGGTATTCAATCACCCCACGGTACTAACGAAGCCCCTCCTTCTTCGGTGGGAGGGGGGAGAACTACGTACCGAGTGAGACGTTTGAGTAATCGAACGCCTCTCCACTGCAGTGGGAGGTAGGGAAGAGGGCAATGATGCCTCGTCTCTTGGCATTGGACTGTCCCTGTTTCGCATTGTGAAATCGGGAGTAGGGGTCCTTTCCTGAACGGGAGTGGGATTGACCGTTTTCCCTGCATGCTGCGTCTCCACCCCACCTTCAGGGGAGGAGTTGGGGGTTGGGGATTTCGTTTCCCTCGCTGCCCGACGCGCTTCTTGGAGATCTGACTTGCTGAACTACTTCCGAATAACTGGGCTCTATATATATATATATATATATACTGTATATATATATATATATATATATATATGCAAAAATGAACAATGAATAATCCATATTCATTTTTACATGAGGAACTAAAGTCGCCTGATGCGAATTTGGATAAAAATTTTATTTGTTGCTTTCTATTTTGTTTCAGTATCACAACCATGCGACCTACCATTTCTATGGTTTAGTCGTATCCATATTTCCATTTTTTGTATTTGTTAGAGAATTTATTATAACAGGAGTGGAACCCGTAGTTGAACTTAGTCCTTAATACCCACTCTTTGTCTCTAATTCGTTTCCTTTAATTTCTCCCAATAATGACGTCATAAAAGTAACCTAATTCCCTTCACGTTTTCCATACCTTGAATACTGAATCACGTATTTAGTATGTGGATATCTTTCGTATTCAATGTATGGTAAATTCTTTAACATAATAATAAAAACCTTTACACTCTATACGTCATTATGTAAATGTTGTTCATTCATACATCCATGTCCCATCTTGAACTTTATCTTTTGTTAATTTTATTAATTATTCATTCAGCTACCTATTGTCAACCTATTGTGTGACTACCAATATGTGTACAATAGTTTAGGCATTCGTACATGTCCACTGAGGACACACATAATTACCTTACATGTAAGTACGTTCACATGTATTCTTTTTACTCTTTCTTTTAAGTGCGTTCACCTCTTGCAATGAACTCGAAAACGCTTATGCAAGTGTACGCAATTCGATGATCACAGCATAAATTGAACATCTGAAAACGTAAAATCTCCTCTCGCTCTAATTCCAATATAAATATAAAAACACTGTGAGAATTGTAAGTGACTGATGTACTTAATAATGTAATTGATGTACCGTACTTTAATGAAACTGTAATTAATGATAATAGTATATAAAGTAATTAATGTATTTTAATAATGATAATTAACGATAATAAGCGAATGTAAATTAATCCGTAATTGTAATCATAATTGTCATAAACCAAAATTACAACGTACTCGGTGATGTACTTAAATTGTACACAAAGTACTACTCTGAAATTACGTCGCCCTTTAGAAATGTACACACTCGGCGATATTATTATTTTTTTTATTATTATTTTCCGTTGGGATAAATTCTGATGTGCATTCCACTTTGCCAAATAATTGGTGACTTGCTCTTTTTAAAATTTCTTAATCATTTTTAGATTTAGCTTAATAATGAATTCTGAGAAAATTTTTGCAATGTTCATAAATTGTATACATTCTCTCTTCGTTATAAAAGATGAAGTCATGTCTTGCCTAAGCATTTAATTGTAAATCTTAAACCTTTAATTTTTACTCATATGCATATTTTAGTGTAAAGATGCATAGTTCAAACTCCAATTTTAGTTAACTTCGCAGATCATGATAACATCAGATCTGAAAATACGCGGTTTAAGATAAAAATATGGCTTCATCTTCAAATATCTTGTTTATTCGTTTAAACATTACCACAGCTAAAAGATTTACTTTATTTTCAAATATTGTGCAAAAATAATGCAGCCTTTTCAACATTTAATAGTAATGATGTTAGCAGTTTTGGGGTATATAAACCCACAAAAATTGTTCCATGTTTATTCTGATACCAAGTACGAGGCTCAGCATTACCTGTAGCATTTTAGCAGTAAATGACAGTAAAGAAAAAGTCTTTATCTTCTCCTTCGAGCCGTGCTCTCTTCAGAAAACTTAGTCATTAAAATCTCCCGATACGTTACAAGAAAAATCGGGGAGAAACCTCAAAGAATTTAATAAGCCTCTCAGAATCCTCCGAGCCACTAAAGAAGAACTCAGAGAATAGTATAGAAGAAACTACTGCAAGTAACAGATCCGTTGCTGCCTCTTAACCAGAACCGCAGTCGATTTCGAACAACCCAAGGCCAGAGACGGAGGGGGTTAACATTATATATATATATATATATCGTAAAGAACGACGCTTGTATAGGAGATATTCCGCGCAAGACGAGAGAGAGAGAGAACGAAACAAATGAAAAAATGAGGTAACCACCCGGGAATCGAACCCGGGATCTTCCGATTGCCGGTCAGATGCGATACCATTACACCATGGGCCTCACTCTTCCAAATGCCGTAATTCTTCTACATACTCGCAGAAACCAATGCCCCAAGGGGGCACCTCCCGCATGCCGTAACATTATATACATTCAACTGCAAAGAACACGCAGTATAAATAACGTAAAGAACGACGCTTGTATAGGAGATATTCCGCGCAAGACGAGAGAGAGAGAAAGAAACAAATGAAAAAATGAGGTAACCACCCGGGAATCGAACCCGGGATCTTCCGATTGCCGGTCAGATGCGATACCATTACACCATGGGCCTCACTCTTCCAAATGCCGTAATTCTTCTACATACTCGCAGAAACCAATGCCCCAAGGGGCACCTCCCGCATGCCGTAACATTATATACATTCAACTGCAAAGAACACGCAGTATAAATAACGTAAAGAACGACGCTTGTATAGGAGATATTCCGCGCAAGACGAGAGAGAGAGAACGAAACAAATGAAAAAATGAGGTAACCACCCGGGAATCGAACCCGGGATCTTCCGATTGCCGGTCAGATGCGATACCATTACACCATGGGCCTCTCTCTCTCGTCTTGCGCGGAATATCTCCTATACAAGCGTCGTTCTTTACGTTATTTATACTGCGTGTTCTTTGCAGTTGAATGTATATAATGTTACGGCATGCGGAAGGTGCCCCCTTGGGGCATTGGTTTCTGCGAGTATGTAGAAGAATTACGGCATTTGGAAGAGTGAGGCCCATGGTTTAATGGTATCGCATCTGACCGGCAATCGGAAGATCCCGGGTTCGATTCCCGGGTGGTTACCTCATTTTTTCATTTGTTTCGTTCTCTCTCTCTCGTCTTGCGCGGAATATCTCCTATACAAGCGTCGTTCTTTACGTTATTTATACTGCGTGTTCTTTGCAGTTGAATGTATAATGTTACGGCATGCGGGAGGTGCCCCCTTGGGGCATTGGTTTCTGCGAGTATGTAGAAGAATTACGGCATTTGGAAGAGTGAGGCCCATGGTGTAATGGTATCGCATCTGACCGGCAATCGGAAGATCCCGGGTTCGATTCCCGGGTGGTTACCTCATTTTTTCATTTGTTTCGTTCTCTCTCTCTCGTCTTGCGCGGAATATCTCCTATACAAGCGTCGTTCTTTACGTTATTTATACTGCGTGTTCTTTGCAGTTGAATGTGTATATATATAATATATATATATATATATATATATATATATATGATGCAAACCCACAAGGAAAAAGAAAAATGATTCCAAGGTCTTTCGTGTATTCAGAAGTACACCTCATCAGGGACGTCCCTGACGAGGTGTACTTCTGAATACACGAAAGGCCTTGGAATCATTTTTCTTTTTCCTTGTGGGTTTGCATCATTCATTCATTTCACGTGTTTAATTGTGAAATTCATCCCATATATATATATATATATATATACACACACACACACATATATATATATATATATACAGTATATATATATTTTTTTTTAATTGGGGTTGTTTAACCTCCTTTGCAACATCTAAGGTCATATGATGGAGGGGACCTACAGCTTTACGTGGGATCCGAACCACGGGTCGCTACTTAATCTGGGCGCAGAGAACGGTCTCCCATCCAACTACTACGCAAACCCAATGTCGCTTAACTTCGCTGATCTCCGTCTATCATCCTCAGAAACACTCAAATGTTCACTCACTGAGTGTTCCTGAGGACGCCATTAAACGAAATCGCTTGAGCACTATTTCGTATTTTAATTTATCTTCGTGATTATTTAGTGAAATAAGTTTCACACACACACACACACACACACACACACACACATATATATATATATATATATGTGTGTGTGTGTGTGTGTGTGTGTGGGTGTGGGTGTGTGTGGGTGTGGGTGTGGGTATGTGTGTGGGTGAAACGTTCATTTTTCCTCTCACTGATTATTTATTATTATAACCTCTTATACTCAGGAAAGCCTATTACAAATTTTTGTTCGGCGTACCCTTAATGGAAGCTATTTCAAGCTTGAGGTCTACATTTACTCGCTTTGCTGCTGCGACTTCGGTCCAGATTGTTACAGCCGTAAATAAATGAAGGATGGGAAAGAATATGAAGTTACTAATCATATTTACTAGTATTGATTATAATTACCTTAAGGAAGAGCGAAAGTAAGATTGACTCTGCATTCGACAGACAAGTAAACGAAAGAAATTGAAGAAGAATGTGTCTTCGCACGGTATGTATGCGCAAGACTACACGAGAGAGTACATTATTGCTTAAGTCAGTGTTTTCCAAACTTTATGTTACGACAACCCCCTAACTCCCCAAAATTATGGTTGAGCCACCCCCCAATTAATTACCAATGATTCAACTAACTAAAATGGCATGTACAATTCTTCGTACTTGTATTACACTAGGCAACAAATTTCAACTTTTTTTTTGTTACAGACACGTGAACTACTGATTCCTACTAAAGCGCTGATGCTGATTTCAGATCTGATATCAGAATTTCTCTATCACGTCCAGATTTTGTGTAACCGAAAACCCCTATTTTTCATTTTTTTTCTCACCCGCTTCTATTACGAAAGCCGTCTAAGCTACTTTTCCGTGCCACGTTTTATGTTAAGCATACTTAAATAATTAGTGAACAGGGATGTCTTTCCTCCTTTATTCTGGCTTAAGACAGACAGGGTTAGTATTTTGTTGTTACTACTGAAAGGCAAATTCCTGTTCTTAAGTGAAACTTTGGTGTGTCCTCTTCCTTTGTCGCTTGTAGGATGACGAGCTCTCCTTCTGCAGGAACCAACAATAATCTCCCATCATATTTGGGTTGAAATTACCTTGGTATCTGTTTTCCATAACTGAGATCTGTTGGTGGAAGCGCTCACCATGCTCGTCACTTACAGCCCCAAGGTTGGCCGGGAAGAAGTCAAGATGAGAATGTAAAAAATGAATTTTCAAAGACATTCTGCATCCCATTATTTCATAAGATTTAAGCATGTTTTCTACGAGTTTACGGTGGTTTTCAGCTTTGTGGTTTCCAAGAAAATTTTTGACAACTTCAACGAAAGATGTCCATGCTCCTAGTTCATTCTCATTTAGGTTAGATGGAAACGATGAGTCGTGGATGACACTGCGGATCTGTGGTCCAGTGAAAACTCCAGCTTCTAGCTTAGCATCTGTCAATATTCCTTTGAATTTATCCTTTAAATATTGGAAACCACTACCTTGATGATCCATACCCTTCACGAAATTTTTCATAAGGCCAAGTTTAATGTGAAGTGGTGGAAGATGTACTTTCTGAGGGTCAATAAGTGCTGGGTGTTTCACATTGTATTTACCAACAACATGTTCAGTTCTAGATGGCCAATCATATTTTTTGTAGTGGTTCTTGTCATCTCTGCTGTTCCATAGACACAAAAAGCACATATGCTTTGTGTAGCCCAACTGTAACCCAAGAAGTAATGATACAACTTTAAGGTCGCCACAAATATTCCATGTGTGGTCCTTATATTTGATGAGTCTTAGCAGCAGTTTCATCGATTCATAAGTCTCATTAAGGCCAGTGGCATGTGCTACAGGTATTGAAGGTTTTTCATTGCCGTTGTGCAGTAATACAGCTTTAAGGCTAGCTTTACTAGAGTCAATGAACAGTCTCCATTCTTTTGGATCATAGCGACAGCCAATCCCTTGCATCAGACCACTGATATCGTGGCAGAAACAAACGTTTTCTTCCTGTAAGTAAAATGATGAAAACTGCAAATGGCGATGGCGGAAATGGGAAACTTTGGTGTTTGGTTGGAGAAGATTAAATTCTTGAAGTCTTGAACCAAGCAACTCTGCCTTTTCTTTTGGTAATTCCAAAATCGCGCACTAAGTCATTTAACTCCGCTTGACTTACAAATGTGGGGAAATATTTGCATCTGGAACATATATGCCATCTTTCCCTGTTTCTATATCACTAGCAGAATCTTCAGATGAACTGCTGTCTGTTATCGTTGCTGGTGGAACTGGTGGTGGATTTGTTTCATCATGTGGTACTGGTTTCATTGCTGATTCGCAGTTTGGGTACGTGATCTTTGATTTGTTTTTCTTTGTGAAACCAGCAATCTTTGTCAAACAAAAATAACAATCATTGAAGTGATTTTTCGGCTCACGCCAAACCATGGGGACTGAGAATGGCATAGCTTTTCTTTTACCATTCATCCAAGCTATTAACATTGCATTGCACTGTGCACAGCAAATATGTGGTGCCCAGTCCCTCTGTTGGTCTCCTAACTTAGTCAAAATAACACTTGTAGGCAAGTTTAATCTTTGTTGTTATGTTTCTACGTTGTGGCTTAGGTGTATATTGTCCACAGACAAAGCAGAAGTTGTCTGGGTGATTTACACAAGCACGTCTATTTGATGCCATTTTGAATTACCATACAATATCTGAAAAAACGTAGAAAGTAATTATTACGATGTGCAAAATAAAAAGAAATACACACCGTAGTACAAAACAAATGCTATAAAAACACACAAGTCACCAAACCTGTCACTTGCTCATCAGCAGAGAGCTTCAACAACCGTTCTGCTTGACTGTCACGTAGCGACTGACCGTTGGGCCGTTGCCCGTTACTATGCTCTTGACTCAGTGTTGCCAACTCGGGATAAATTTTATTTATCAAAATTGTTCGAATTTGTATATAGTTGGCAAAAAAAATTGCTTTAACCTTGAAAAGCAAGTTTCATATTACTGGCATTAAGCCGATTAAAACCAAAATCTGGACGTGGTAGAAAATTTTACTAAGTGATTTGCATTTTACACAAAATCTAGACGTGATAGAAAAAATCTAATTATAGATTTGAAATCAGCATACCGAAATTAGCTAGGAGCACCTATTTGGTCTTCTGTAACAAAATCTTTGTTGCCTAGTGTTATTAATCAGAATTTTGAAGGTAACCAAAAAAAGCGCCTCCCTAGACAACAATACGCGCACCCCCAGTGGGGCACGCCTCACAGTTTGGAAACCACTGGCTTAGGTACAGGGACGTTGTGACTCTTCCTGGAGAGAAGTTAGGTCTTACCTAACTGGTTGACCATAAAATCAACGAACTTCCTGGCACAGGGTCTATTTAAGTTCCTCGATATAAATATGATACTTATTGGAAGAAAGAGTTATTAGAGAATCAAAGGAAAGATGAATTCCTGTCTCCATTATAACTACCTTTGAAGGAAAAATAGCCTTTCATACACACACACACATACACACACACACACATATATATATATATATAAACCTAGACATTTTAACTCAAATTTAAATTTAGTTAAGAATACTCTATTACTAACGAGGCAATTCTAAAAATAAGGAACATAAAAAAAAATTCTTTTTCAAAACTATCCAAGTCATGTGATAACATTAACTACTGAATGGGTTAGAGCCAACACCAATTTTGATTAAAATAACTACATACTGTATTTATCAGAGTGTATAAATTCAATAAATTGTTATTTTATTAAATGACTAAATGTTTCACTAATTAATGAAGCTAATTTGCTCAATAACTTACTAAATACACGCAACAAATATTTTACAGACATGATAAATACTCGGTACATTATTTCTGAAAAGCATTTTCTCGACAAACAAAGATTGTTTTTTCAACATTTTAAGTAACTCGTAAATGTGGAGTGTCGCTTCCTTAGAGTTTATTACCATGATGGAACTTTGAAGTAGCGAGTCACGAGAGAGAGAGAGAGAGAGAGAGAGAGAGAGAGAGAGAGAGAGAGAACGGTAATCACTGCAGTTTAACAAAATTCGAAAGTCAAATTTTTCATTATTAACGTTCATTAACATAAAAATTCTTTTTAAATTCCTGAATTTCTTCGCGTCGTTTAAGATATTTCCGTCATAAAAAGCTGAATCTCGTAAAGGAGTGAGAGAGAGAGAGAGAGAGAATAGAGAGAGAGAGAGAGAGAGAGAGAGACAGACAGACAGACAGACAATCACGAAAGCATATATTAACGTAAAATATTAAACCATCCATCGAAATAAAACAATTGAAAACTGCTTTTAAACATTCGCCAAAGCAACAATTATGTAAAGTTACCTAAATATGATTAAACATGATTTATGTAAACACGATACAGAAATATAACGCGAATAACGATATGTCGTTATGACATATATACGTTTAAAAGGAACAATACAAAAAGAAAAACGAAAACATTCTCTTTAACAAATATCTCTTAAATTTACGTAATAAAAATGAATATGACGTAATTCTAACATTCATTATTCAGTTATCTTAAAATATTTTAACTGATATAACTTTGAAGGGGTTATGTTAATTAATCAGTTTTTTCCTTCAGATTAAAAAAAGGGAAAGTTAATATATAACCCGTTTTTTAAACTCAAATTCTATTTATTTTTTGGGGAATGTTTGCTGAATCTGCCATCGGGAAATGAAATCTAAAAAGGAATTTAGGAAATCTTCCGAATTAAGTATCATTCGTCAGAGTCTGTGACTTCCTTACATTAATTTGAATAATCTGCAATGATAAAGTCGAGGCAACACGAACTGGAGCACAGTAATTTAGACAAGGGAAGAAAAACGGCGCTGTCCCACGGAAAAAAGACCTTCACTTTTGCATATATATATATATATATATATATATATATATATATATATATATAAAGTATATGTTACAGTCAATGTGTGAAAACAATCATTTCACGTAATGCCTAAAAATTTCAGGCATTTCGCGTAATGCCTGTGATCTTTAAACATAGTAATACGCCTTATAAACCTAACCTAACCAACCTAACGTAACCTAACATAACCACCCTAAATTAACCTAACCTAACCTTCACGAAGTTATTAATCGCTTAATCGAATTACCCTAAATGCCTGAAGCTTTTAGGCATTGCGTGAAATGACAGGATTCACACATTGACTGTAACATATATATATATATATATATATATATATATATATATGATGAATAAAACCACGAAGGAAAGGAAACAAAATGGTGCTCAAGCGCTTTCGTCTAATGAAATCCTCAGGATGTCATTAGACGAAAGCGCTTGAGCACCATTTTGTGTTTCCTTTCCTTCGTGGTTTTATTCATCATAAATATTTTTCACGTGTTACTTTCGTGAAATAATTTTCATATATATATATATATATATATATAAAAAACTAGTCCGCCAAAAAAAAACATGCGCTTCATTGTAACCTAATAAGTCAAAATGTGTTTGGATGATTTATACAAAATTTACAGACAATAATTACCATTGAATTTTATATAAGCCAGCCAATTTTTATAACTGAATGATTAAATTTGGTTGTTGAATATTAACTTGATTTTTGAGTTCCATAAATCTCAGTCCACATTGAAATAATTTTTTTCTTTTATTTTCAGATAAAAAAAAATACTGTAGATATCCCTCAAATGATGAAGATAAAATAATTATTAAGCATTATAGGCTTAATAGGGGACATAGAATGCACAAAATATTGACGGGATTCCCCAATAAAGGATGGACACTGGGCGGACTGGATACGTTGCCGAAAAAAATTTATGCCACAGGCAGTACTGTTAGAAAAAAAGAGTAGTGGTCGTCCAAGAAGTGTTAGAACGGAAAACATTGAAGAAGTTTCTTCCCGAATTCTTAGCCAAGAAATAAGCTAGGCACTCACGAGACTTCAGTGCGGATTTCAAAGTCGATTGGAATATCAGAAACTAGTGTAAGGCGAATTGTAAAAGAAGACCTCGGACTTAGGCCATACAAACGTGTACGTGGACAGAAGAAGATCAGCACCACTGACCAAGAAAAACGAGTCATAAATGCAAAAAAAATGCTAAGACGCATCACAGTTATGAAAGAAAGTCAAACATTTTTTACTGATGAGAACATATTCACTGTAGAACCACCAATCAACTCTCAGAACAACAGAGTATACTCAGAATCCCATCAATTAAAGAATCGAATTTCGGACGAAAGACTGTATGCAACAAGGAGCCACTTTTCCAAAAGTATTATGGTGTCTGTCGGTGTTTCCAAGCTGGGAGAAACATCTCTTCATTTTGTTGAGCCCCGTGTGAAAGTTAATGACGAATATTATCGAAATGTTGTTTTAGCAAGCATGATTCCAGAGATGCGTGCTCTGGCAAATGGAGGTCATTTTGTTTCTCAACAGGATGGAGCAACATACGGCAAAAGACACTGTTGCTTATTTAAATGAACATGTTCCCGAATTTATTTAACCGGAGAATTGGTCTCCGAACAGTCCTGATTTGAATCCTGTTGATTATGGGATCTGGGAAAACTTGTCAGAACGAGTTTATCGCGGTAAGAAAATCAGAAATTAACCACCTGAGAGATGTTCTGATTGAACAGTGGGCCGAATTCCCACAAGACCAGATTGATTCAGCATTAGATCAATTTAGACCAAGACTTCGAAAAGTAATAGAAGTTGGAGGAAGAGATATTGAACAGTATTTTTAGTTTGACATTTTAATAACAGTTTTATATGAAAGGAATTTTTGGTTGTATGTATAATAAAGAAATTTTGAGTATTTACGGTATCTTTACATTTTATTTTTGTGTACGTGCTAAAATGAGGCTTATTCAGCTCTGTGCTAAAAATTTAAAGAAATGTCAGATAACGTTATTTTATTGTGTTAAAGTTTTATCAAAAGCCAAAGGAAATTATTGAGTTTAAAAGGAAAAGTACGGACGCATATTTTTTTGGTGGACCCTGTATATATATATATATTAGATGGAATCTGTGTAACTAGGGATTTCAGGAAATCCCTAAAATGTTCAGGAATTTCATGTAAGGTTAAATCGTGATATTTTCGTTAAACCTACGGGAAAATTATTGAATGCCCACATAACCGAATTTTTCCAGTTTGACCCTCGCCTCCATTGTATAAAACCGCTTTTAAACGCCCTTGTATAAAATCGATGGTTAACGCAGTTTCGAAAATGGCGTCTGACACTGATGTGCGTCGTAAACAGAGAGCTGTTATCGAGTTCTTAACCGCAGAGAAGGAAACAGTTGGAAATATTCACAAACGTCTACAAAATGTTTACGGAGATGCTGTTGTTCATCGAAGCACAGTTGGACGCTGGTCTAAACGTATGAGATCGTCGGAGAGAAGGAGAGTAGCCTCGATGATGAGGCACGCAGCGGTCGCCCGGCATCAGCTGTCACATCTCACACTGTGCAACGTGCTAACAGCATCATTCAATCAAATCGGCGCGTCACATACAAGGAGCTATCACTGGAGCTAGGAATTAGTGAAGGAAGTGTGAATACGATAATTCAGCAACTGGGATACTCAAAAGTGTGTTCACGGTTTTTTCCTCGCGAACTGACTGAAGAACACAATGCCCAAAGAAAATAAATTGCTTCTGAGTCGTTGGTTCGATACGAGACAGAAGGGGATGACTTCCTTTCACGAATTGTGACTGGAGATGAGACTTGGGTACACTTTGAACCTGAAACAAAACGCCAATCCATGGAGTGGCATCAAGCAGACTCCCCACGCAAGAAAAAAACTTCAAAATGGCTCCCTCTGCAGGAAAGGTTATGGCCACCATCTTCTGGGATATGAAAGGGGTGATTCTGGTGGACATTATGAAGAAAGGACAAACAATCAACTCAAAGGCGTATATTGCTACCCTACAGAGACTCCAGAGACGGATAAAACGAGTTCGACCGGAGAGAAAACTGGAAGACGTCCTTCTTTTTCACGATAACGCAAGACCACACAATAGTTTGCAAACAAGAGAGGCCATCACAAAAATGCGTTTACTTGCTGTTCGTGGAAGAAAGTTTCAGAGTGACGATGAGGTTATTGAGGAGGTTAAGAGGTGGCTCCAGCGAAACCCAGTGGACTTTTAGCAGCAAGGAATAAAGGCCCTTGTTTCGAGGTGGAGCAAAGCCGTAGAAAAGGATGGAGACGATGTGGAAAAATAAAAACTTGTAAAAATGGTATGTGTACTTGTATACAAAATTTCTGGAATTTACAAGGAAACTTGGAAAGAAAAAAAAAAAGGTGGGCCAAAATATATTGAGTGGCCCTCGTATATATATATATACACACACACACACACACACACACACTGTTTTACTATACACTGTCATTTAAAGTTTTTCCTAGTTCATTCATATAAACTGAGTCGCATTGTTTACAACCGATAGAATAAACACAACCAGCTGCATTACCCGGACTGTTTTTTATCAGGGGAGATTTAATAGAATTTTTATAATTAAAAAAAAGCTACGGTTCATTCCGACTGTTTTAAGTAATGTCGGAAGGCGTTTAAAATTTACATGGTAACTTTCGATGTCAAAGTTAAACAATATAAATATGCTTATAGAACATTCTTTTTTTTTTAATTGAATAGAATAGTAACCTTTATTGATAAAATAAATACAAATTTTACAATTTTTACCAATTTTTCTTTTGTTTTAACATAAATAATTGTGAAATTGGACTATTTATTTAATTTAATTTGGCCCTTAAGCCTTAGGCTTTACTGGGCTCTTAATTAAAAATAAAATAGATAGTTATTACTTATTATCAATAATGTACTAGTATAAATCATGAGTAAGAATTATTAATCAGAGTATATTGTAATATTAAGTTACTATAAATATAAAACAAATACAGTCATTATTGAAGGTATGATACCAATACTATACAAAGAAATCAATATTAGACATGAGAGATGAACAATAACAACTAATGTACATTTAATCATAAATTACACACGAGAAATGAATAAGTAATGGAATTATGTACATTTAATCCTAGATTTTTATTATTATACCATTATTAATCGAGATTTCAACTTGGTTTTAAACGAATTTATATTCACAAAATATATATTCTAATGATGAATAAAACCACGAAGGAAAGGAAACATAAAATGGTGCTCAAGCGCTTTCGTCTAATGACATCCTCAGGAACACTGAAGTACATAAAAGGGTGACAGCCTATATATAGGTTACAGAAAGAAAAAAAAAAGAGAAAAATAAACAATATACATATATATATATATATACATACATACATATATATATATATATATATATATACAGAGTGGGCCGTAAGTTTCCATACATCGGAAAAATTTCCGGATGCAGTTTCCGGATGCTTGGATTGGTCGGCGTGGTCCTGTGGAGTGGCCTCCCAGATCCCCAGATCTCACCCCCCTTGATTTCTATCTTTGGGGGCACTTGAAGGCCATGGTGTATCAGGAAAAGATACGAGACATAAATCATCTAAAGGAACGTATCACCAACGCCATTACAAGCATAACGTCAACTGTGCTAATGCGTGTTCATCAACAGTGGGGAACACGTATTGAAATGTGTTTTCAAAACAATGGCAACCATGTAGAGCATATTATATAAATAAAAATGGTTGTCCATAAAAAAATGTTTATTTTCCTATGTATGGAAACTTACGGCCCACCCTGTATATATATATATATATATATATATATATATATGCAATAAACGGAGAAGTAAAAATAAAAATTAAAAATTAAAGGAGTAACAGAGAGGCATACAGATTTGTAAGGAAAAAATATCGATTTTTAGCACAAGATCAAATGAATTATAAAAATACAAATTTATACTGGAAATCTGCCCGGGTTTTAACACTGCCTTTTTTGGTTAAGTTTCGATGTATATAAAAATAAATGAAAATTAAAAGTTAATAAAGTAGCATACAAGTTTACCGAAGATTTAGCGTTCTACCCTTCTTATCTAAATCTGTTTTGAAAGAATTCAAAACAACAGGATCGAGTTGAAAAAGACCTTTGCTTATGTTGAAGTTATTTGAAAGTTGGATAATGGCAGACTCAAGAATATTTCCATTAACAATGTTGCTAGAGTGGAATAAAACTGAAGCATTATTCCAATCAATACAGTGGGATAACTCTGACAAATGGACAAAAAGGGCACTGGACAACTGTCCTGTTCTAACGGAATATTGATGCTGTTTTATACGTGTGTGCAAATCCTTTCCCGTCTGACCTATGTAAAAGGAATCACATTGTTTACACCCAATTTTATAGATAATGCCTGAATTATTGGTAGGGCTATTTTTTACTATGATATTTTTCACAATATTGTTATATGAAAATACTACATTAATATCCAAAAGTTTAAGTACATTAGCAATGCCTAAAAAGCCCGGGAAAAATGGAAGTACTAAAATATTTTTTGACAAAGTACGAGTGTTATTACTGACACGATAGAAAGTTCGTTTTGCCTTGTTGAGACAAGATTCCATAAACGCAGCTGGATAACACAGATCACTTCAAATACCGTTGATTTTTTCCAATTCGGCATCGATGTATTCCGGACTGGCGATCCTAAGGGCGCGGAGAAACATTGATGAAAAAATGGCCTTCTTAGTGGGGGTGTCATGTCCCGAGTAAAAGTGTACGTAGGACAAATTGTTTGTTGTTTTCCGATAGATACTAAACTTAAAACCTGGGCTTTCCCTATGTACACGCACATCCAAAAATGGGATTGAATTGTCTTGTTCCACTTCTAAAGTAAACTTAATGGAGGGGACTTGATCATTTAACTGAAGGAGGAAGTTATCCAGGTCACGATTCATGGGCCAGATACACAAAATATCGTCGACGTACCGCAACCGAGGGATGCCAACCCCCAGGATTCTCGGAATGTAAGTAATTTCGAAAAACTCCATATAAATATTGGAGAGGAGGGGCGATAAGGGGTTGCCCATAGCCATCCCAAAAACATGTTGATAATACTCGTTATTGAAAGTGAATTTACAGTCTTTGATGCAAAGCATAATAAGATCCAAAACAATGTGTGAAGGTAGTGGCAGGTCATACTTATGTAATTCTTGGGAGAGAAAGTCAAGCATATCGTCAATCGGCACTTTTGTAAACAATGAACACACGTCAAAACTTATCAATCTATCGTTAGTTTCAGTACGTGCATTATTCAATTTTTCAGTAAGATCCATGGAATTTTTTACATGTGAATCAGAGATAGTTCCGAGAATGGGGGACAAGACTTTGACAAGCCATTTGAAGAGTTTATAAGTAATAGAAAGATGAACGAGCTTCTCCAGGACCCCGCCACATACAGCAAACTTAGGAAGAACCCGCGGGATGACGTCATCAAATCATTTAATAGTGGCTTGAAACGCATTCTCAAAGATCAGAAGAACTTAATTCCGCTTTTCATGTCCACTTCACCTTCTCTGCCCTACCTTTACGGTCTTATTAAAACCCACAAACCTGGCAACCCTATGCGCCCTATTATTAGCTCGGTGGGCTCTATTACTTATAAACTCTCCAAATGGCTTGTCAAAGTCTTGTCCCCCATTCTCGGAACTATCTCTGATTCACATGTAAAAAAATTCCATGGATCTTACTGAAAAATTGAATAATGCACGTACTGAAACTAACGATAGATTGATCAGTTTTGACGTGTGTTCATTGTTTACAAAAGTGCCGATTGACGATATGCTTGACTTTCTCTCCCAAGAATTACATAAGTATGACCTGCCACTACCTTCACACATTGTTTTGGAACTTATTAAGCTTTGCATCAAAGACTGTAAATTCACTTTCAATAACGAGTATTATCAACAAGTTTTTGGGATGGCCATGGGCAACCCCTTATCGCCCCTCCTCTCCAATATTTATATGGAGTTTTTCGAAATTACTTACATTCCGAGAATCCTGGGGGTTGGCATCCCTTGGTTGCGGTACGTCGACGATATTTTGTGTATCTGGCCCATGAATCGTGACCTGGATAACTTCCTCCTTCAGTTAAATGATCAAGTCCCCTCCATTAAGTTTACTTTAGAAGTGGAACAAGACAATTCAATCCCATTTTTGGATGTGCGTGTACATAGGGAAAGCCCAGGTTTTAAGTTTAGTATCTATCGGAAAACAACAAACAATTTGTCCTACGTACACTTTTACTCGGGACATGACACCCCCACTAAGAAGGCCATTTTTTCATCAATGTTTCTCCGCGCCCTTAGGATCGCCAGTCCGGAATACATCGATGCCGAATTGGAAAAAATCAACGGTATTGGAAGTGATCTGTGTTATCCATCTGCGTTTATGGAATCTTGTCTCAACAAGGCAAAACGAACTTTCTATCGTGTCAATAATAACACTCGTACTTTGTCAAAAAATATTTTAGTACTTCCATTTTTCCCGGGCTTTTTAGGCATTGCTAATGTACTTAAACTTTTGGATATTAATGTAGTATTTTCATATAACAATATTGTGAAAAATATCATAGTAAAAAATAGCCCTACCAATAATTCAGGCATTATCTATAAAATTGGGTGTAAACAATGTGATTCCTTTTACATAGGTCAGACGGGAAAGGATTTGCACACACGTATAAAACAGCATCAATATTCCGTTAGAACAGGACAGTTGTCCAGTGCCCTTTTTGTCCATTTGTCAGAGTTATCCCACTGTATTGATTGGAATAATGCTTCAGTTTTATTCCACTCTAGCAACATTGTTAATAGAAATATTCTTGAGTCTGCCATTATCCAACTTTCAAATAACTTCAACATAAGCAAAGGTCTTTTTCAACTCGATCCTGTTGTTTTGAATTCCTTCAAAACAGATTTAGATAAGAAGGGTAGAACGCTAAATCTTTGGTAAACTTGTATGCTACTTTATTAACTTTTAATTTTCATTTTATTTTTATATACATCGAAACTTAACCAAAAAGGCAGTGTTAAAACCCGGGCAGATTTCCAGTATAAATTTGTATTTTTATAATTCATTTGATCTTGTGCTAAAAATCGATATTTTTTCCTTACAAATCTGTATGCCTCTCTGTTAATCCTTTAATTTTTAATTTTTATTTTTACTTCTCCGTTTATTGCATATATATATATAATATATATAATATATAGATATATATTATTATATATATATATATATTTATTTTTTTTTTTTTTCTTTCTGTAACCTATATATAGGCTGTCACCCTTTTATGTACTTCAGTGTTCCTGAGGATGTCATTAGACGAAAGCGCTTGAGCACCATTTTGTGTTTCCTTTCCTTCGTGGTTTTATTCATCATAAATATTTTTCACGTGTTACTTTCGTGAAATAATTTTCATATAATGAACACCACGCGTTCCTTCGGCTTGCTGTTCCCTCTCTTGTCTCCGTTTGTGTCCGTGTTTTCTTCTACATTAATGAAGGGGCATGCAATTCGTATCCGACGAAAGTTTCTTACTAATTGTCTAGAGGAGCAAGTTCTTCCCAAATCCCTGCTTCCGATTCGCCTCAGACAAATTGACGACCATCCGTTCAACAACTTCAGCAGATTAATTTTAAAGAAACATATTGAAGTCACCAGACAAAATGAGTGGTCCGCCTTCAAAAATTTAAACATCGCCAAACATAATTTTGTAACCGTTATTCCCCAACCGTGGATCCAACCTTTGTTTGATGAAATTTACAACGAGTTGCGTCGGAGAACTACTTCACTTCGTAACATTTTGGATCGGAAAATTAAAAGTCTCATTCGAAATAGTCAGTGGAGTAAAAAAGCAAGCTCAAAGTGTGTTTTGAACCTTTCTTCGAAAAACATTAGTGACGATGCAAAAAGTGCCCTTGGATATGGTATGTCCTTTTTTATTGTTAAAAAACCTTCGGCTTTACAAATTTGTTACAGTCTCGCGTGTTTTGAAAAACAGTGTAATCTCCCTCAGTATTTGTTTAACATAGTTAAAGGCCTCGTTTATAGTGCGGCGAATAGTAATTACGAAGATAACTTTCCTAAACGTTTTCGCAATAGCCTCTCACAATTAAAAAAAGATGGGGAGCTCCATATTACTAAAGCAGACAAGGCTAACACCATAGTTATTATGGACAAAGTGGACTACATCGGAAAGATGAACGAGCTTCTCCAGGACCCCGCCACATACAGCAAACTTAGGAAGAACCCGCAGGATGACGTCATCAAATCATTTAATAGTGGCTTGAAACGCATTCTCAAAGATCATAAGGACTTAATTCCGCTTTTCATGTCCACTTCACCTTCTCTGCCCTACCTTTACGGTCTTATTAAAACCCACAAACCTGGCAACCCTATGCGCCCTATTATTAGCTCGGTGGGCTCTATTACTTATAAACTCTCCAAATGGCTTGTCAAAGTCTTGTCCCCCATTCTCGGAACTATCTCTGATTCACATGTAAAAAATTCCATGGATCTTACTGAAAAATTGAATAATGCACGTACTGAAACTAACGATAGATTGATCAGTTTTGACGTTTGTTCATTGTTTACAAAAGTGCCGATTGACGATATGCTTGACTTTCTCTCCCAAGAATTACATAAGTATGACCTGCCACTACCTTCACACATTGTTTTGGAACTTATTAAGCTTTGCATCAAAGACTGTAAATTCACTTTCAATAACGAGTATTATCAACAAGTTTTTGGGATGGCCATGGGCAACCCCTTATCGCCCCTCCTCTCCAATATTTATATGGAGTTTTTCGAAATTACTTACATTCCGAGAATCCTGGGGGTTGGCATCCCTTGGTTGCGGTACGTCGACGATATTTTGTGTATCTGGCCCATGAATCGTGACCTGGATAACTTCCTCCTTCAGTTAAATGATCAAGTCCCCTCCATTAAGTTTACTTTAGAAGTGGAACAAGACAATTCAATCCCATTTTTGGATGTGCGTGTACATAGGGAAAGCCCAGGTTTTAAGTTTAGTATCTATCGGAAAACAACAAACAATTTGTCCTACGTACACTTTTACTCGGGACATGACACCCCCACTAAGAAGGCCATTTTTTCATCAATGTTTCTCCGCGCCCTTAGGATCGCCAGTCCGGAATACATCGATGCCGAATTGGAAAAAATCAACGGTATTGGAAGTGATCTGTGTTATCCATCTGCGTTTATGGAATCTTGTCTCAACAAGGCAAAACGAACTTTCTATCGTGTCAATAATAACACTCGTACTTTGTCAAAAAATATTTTAGTACTTCCATTTTTCCCGGGCTTTTTAGGCATTGCTAATGTACTTAAACTTTTGGATATTAATGTAGTATTTTCATATAACAATATTGTGAAAAATATCATAGTAAAAAATAGCCCTACCAATAATTCAGGCATTATCTATAAAATTGGGTGTAAACAATGTGATTCCTTTTACATAGGTCAGACGGGAAAGGATTTGCACACACGTATAAAACAGCATCAATATTCCGTTAGAACAGGACAGTTGTCCAGTGCCCTTTTTGTCCATTTGTCAGAGTTATCCCACTGTATTGATTGGAATAATGCTTCAGTTTTATTCCACTCTAGCAACATTGTTAATAGAAATATTCTTGAGTCTGCCATTATCCAACTTTCAAATAACTTCAACATAAGCAAAGGTCTTTTTCAACTCGATCCTGTTGTTTTGAATTCCTTCAAAACAGATTTAGATAAGAAGGGTAGAACGCTAAATCTTTGGTAAACTTGTATGCTACTTTATTAACTTTTAATTTTCATTTTATTTTTATATACATCGAAACTTAACCAAAAAGGCAGAGTGTTAAAACCCGGGCAGATTTCCAGTATAAATTTGTATTTTTATAATTCATTTGATCTTGTGCTAAAAATCGATATTTTTCCTTACAAATCTGTATGCCTCTCTGTTAATCCTTTAATTTTTATTTTTACTTCTCCGTTTATTGCATATATATATATATATATATATATATATATATATATATATTATATATTTATTTTTTTTTCTTTCTGTAACCTATATATAGGCTGTCACCCTTTTATGTACTTCAGTGTTCCTGAGGATGTCATTAGACGAAAGCGCTTGAGCACCATTTTGTGTTTCCTTTCCTTCGTGGTTTTATTCATCATAAATATTTTTCACGTGTTACTTTCGTGAAATAATTTTCATACATTCTAATATATTCTAATGCATGTTTAACCATTCGCATATATTCTAATGCATTGTTTAGTCATTCTAATATAGTTTGATGGATTGGTTAACCATTCTAATACCTTCTAATGCACTGTTTAACCATTCCAATATAATCTAATACACTGTTTAACCACATTTCCTCGTATATAGATATAATCATAGAATTAAATCAGAAGGTTCTAAAATTCTAGTGAAGATAAAGACATAACTGAAAAGAACGTTCTAGAAGACGCATTTATAAATTTTGTAAATGATTTTATTAACGCAATTCACGAGCTTATAAAAGAGATCATAACATAGATCATGAAATAGATTATAAAATAGATTATATCTTGTTAAACTACCCTTTTCCACTTAATCAGTACCTGTTAATCTTTTGTTCATCCGTCCTAACTATTTTGTTTACGCTGTACAAACACATATGTATTTTACTTTTTGCCATCTCCCTTTGTTCCCTGACGAGGTGTACTGCTAAATAAACGAAAGACCATGGAATCTCTTTTAATTTTGTCTTATGAGTTTGCCTCATTTATTATTTTCGCGTGTTTAATTGTAAAATTCATCCCGTATACATATCACTAGAAACGGGAGAAATACCGGGCATTCTAAAGAGCGCGAACATAATCCCAATATATAAAGGAGGAAATCGATCTGAGGCCAAAAACTATAGGCCAGTGTCGCTTACATCTCATCTCACTAAAATATTTGAAAGAATAGTTAGACAGGAAATCTATGACTTTTTCGAAACTCAGAAAAAATTCAATGATAACCAACATGGGTTTCGGTCAGGCAGATCATGCCTATTACAACTAATGGAACACTACAACAACCTTATTCATGCACTTGAAAGTAATGAAAACTATGATGTAATATACAGACTTTGCCAAAGCGTTCGACAAGTGTGAACATGGAATCTTAATACACAAACTGAAATATATGGGAATAACAGGAAAATTAAGGAAATGGATATATAATTTCCTTAGTGAGCGGCAGCAAATCGTTATAGTAAAGAATCAGAGGTCCTCAGCTCAGTATCACAAGGAACAGTATTAGCTCCACTACTCTTCATAATTATACTAACTGACATAGATGATGACGTTGCCAGAGACAGCACAGTAACATTCTTTGCTGATGAAACAAAGATCAGTAGAAAAATAAGAAACCCAAAAGATATAGGATCTCTACAAACCGACATGAACAGAATCTACAAGTGGACGGAAGCCAACAATATGAAGTTTAAAAATGAGAAATTTCAGCTGTTACTTTACGGAAAAAGAGAGGACCTAAAATCCATGGAATATTATACCCCAAATGGACTGGAGATTCAGAGAAATTCTAAAGCAAAAGATTTAGGAGTTGCAATGACTGATGATGCGAAATTTGAAACACAAAATAAGATAGCAGCAAACAGAGCAAAGAGAATAACTGGGCAGATACTGAGAACCTTTAAACGAAGGAATAGGAATATAGTGATTCCTCTACTGAAAACACTGATTATACCCAAATAGGAATACTGCTCGGTCCTAACATCCCCATATAAAAAAGAAGACATTAGACAGCTAGAAGGAATTCAGAGAAGCTTCACAGCCAAGATCAATGGGTGTAAAGAACTAAATTACTGGGAAAGGTTACGCGAACTAAACCTATATTCACTGGAAAGGGGAAGAGAGAGATACACCATTATTTACACTTGGAAAATAATGGAGAAACTAGTCCCTAATCTTACTCCGAACCCTGTAACTCCCCAAACAACGGTGGAAAGTAGAAAAGGAAGACTGTTTCGTGTTCCCAAATTAAAGGCAAGACAGGGAACATCATTAACCCTGAAAGAAAATAGTTTTGTTGTGAGAAGACCAAAACTGCTTAATCAGCTGTCCAAAGACCTAAGGAAAACGAATGGTGTTGCAGCGGACATCTTCAAAAGAAGATTAGACGCCTGGCTCAGAACACTCCCCGATGAGCCGGGAGTAGCTGGCTATGTGAGGTGGAGAGTAAAAGAAACCAACTCACTACTTCACCAGGCCAACTCGAGAGGAGGGGCGACAAGATTGACCTTCGTGAAATGAGGAATCATCGCACGGAACCTTTGAAAGATTGAAAGGAAAGGTGTAATATATATATATATATATATATATATATATATATATATATATATATATATACAGGGCGTCCCAAAAAAATGTATACACTCTTTAACAGCTGATAGCTCAATTGATGTTTCTTTCTTTCCAAGTAAACCCATTAGAATTAATAATGGCAGTCAGACTAAGCTTTGAACAAAGGAAATTCATTCTAAAATGCTACTGGAAGTGTGAAAACGCAGTTGAAGTGCAAAGACAGTTTAGGAGGGAGTTTCAAACAGATCCACCAACGCGACTTACCATCACTCGAATTAGAGATAAGTTTGAAGCCGATGGAACTGTTCAGAATGTCCACAAGAAGCGTTCCGGAAGACCACGGACATCGACAAGCCCCACAAAGCAAGAAAGAGTACTGGAAACGTATCACCAAAGTCCAAGAAAATCTGTGCGGCAAGCGAGTCGTGAGGTAGGAATTTCAGAATCGTCTGTCCAACGCATTTTGAAGCGCTGTCAATGGAAAAGTTACATTCCAAGATTAGTCCATGCTATTAATGAAGATGATCCGGACCGAAGAGTGGAGTAATGCGAGTGGTACTTGGCACGATGTGGATGTGGATTGGACGAAGGGGTTTCGTAGAATACCCTCCGCGTTCACCAGACCTCACACCACTAGACTTTTTTTACGGGGATACTTAAAAGACAAAGTCTACGCTATAAAACCTGCAACAGTCGCTGAATTGAGAGCAGCCATTGAACGAGAATGCACACAAATACCAAACGAAATGTTTCGTGATGTTTGCGATTCCATTGCTTCGCGTTATCAGCAGTGCCTGGACCAGAACGGACGTCAGTTTGAAAACAGGCGTTGACAAAACAATTAAATAATGTCTGTAGATTCTATTACATTTTTAATATGAAATGTATTTTAATAAACACTGCCTTTATAAGTATTTAAAGTGTGTATACATTTTTTTGGGACGCCCTGTATATATATGTGTATATATATATATATATATATAATAATGTTATAATGTTATAATGTTTCAGACCAACAAAGACCCTAGGATCCACTCATGGCTGGTCTACCTAACTGTGTTCGTAATTGTGTATTGTGCATGTCCTCCGTGGTGGCGGAGGGGACCTACAATTTTACGTGGGTTCCGAACCACAAGGAACATAAGAACATAAGAAATTTTTATAGTGGGCACACTAGGGGCCACGTCGGCCCATCGAGGCGGCTCCACTATGTAAAAACTGCCTGTATATTGGCAACAACCAATTTTTACAAAACTAAATAATTATCAATTTAAAACTAATTAATTATCAATTTAAAACTAAAGATAGAATCTCTGGATCCAGAGGATGAAGTCATAATAGACTATTATCCACAAATATGTTACAGTCTAGCCCTGTTCAAAAATCAACTTTTTCTTATTTTCATAGGTTTCTGTACTTTTTCCCATGCTTTTTGACCTGAAAAGGCCGAAAATCACAACCATTTTGACCTAGGTTGTTGGGAAGCATTGCCGCATGGAGCTTTAAGTTTTCTGCCTTGAAATCGGCCAAAAGCACCAGTTCCGGGGTCCCTTGAATCATGTTTTGCACTATAACTTTTTATCTAAACAAGATAGAGCAACAAAATAGGCACCAAATTAAAGTGTTTTTAATCCTCTTTCTAACTTATACAATTATGATAGTCTTGGAACAAGAAATGGCACATTGGTACATACAAAGATTTCAGAAATATCACAAAATTCGTTTTCTCACACTCAAGGCAGACAAGGCGCCTTATTCATGACACAAATTTGAGATTAACATTTTGTCACAAGTCTAATCGATCAAGAAGTGAAAGCATTACATGATGATTAATTTCATAATGACATTTACACAGTCAGTTGTTGAGAGTTTGTTTCTTGAAGCTGTCAAAGCGGCGTCTGTTGAACTCCACAGCTTGAAGGAGATAGTCCCTTTGCTTGGCATCTGTTGTTATGACATTTGCAAAGTCGCTCATCATCTTGACACCGTTCAGCAATGTCATTCACCGCTTTCAGATTCTTAACATAGTCCAACGCTTTTCTGTAGTCCTCATTCTGTGGCCAAGACGTGACAGGTTCCAGAAGCCACTCGGATCCAATGTTCAGTGTGTCCAGCAGGAAATGTGATTCTGGGCCAATGAGATCAACCAGGGTGGTCTTAGCTGTGACTCTCTGGAATAGAGGCTTTCCTGTTCTGAAGCTGTCTGGCTTCTCAGTGGCATGTAACTGGGCAGCAATGTCGTGCTTCAATGTGTCACTCAATCTACTGCTGAACAGGGCAAATGGCACGACTTCCTGCGTCAGGTACCATTTGTGGTTTTCCATCTTATTAAGTACTGCATCAGCAAGCTCTGGGTCAGTTTTCTTGTACTTCAACATGTCCTGGATTAGACTTAGATCATTCACGGGAGCATCTGCAGCAGACATTGACATCATCCATACAGGAGTGTAGAACAGCGCAAGGAAGGTGTTGAGTCTTTCCAGCTTTGATACAGTGTCTTCGTCGTACTCAAGTTGATCTGCAAACATCAGCATTTTCATGGAGTACAGGTTTCTGGCCATCCATCTGGCCTGATGAATGGCACCTGGTCGACTCCAGTGAATACCTCGAGGAGGCGTTCCTCCAAGAACAATGACTGTCAGTTCAGCCATTTCCCTGTAGTCGGCTCTTGGAAGCCTTTCTGCTGTTAGAATGTCTTGGAGTATTTCTTCACTGTTCTTCTTCTTTTCCTTCAGCCATTTGCTGTTGATAGCCAGCATCTTTGGGTTTTCCTTGGACAAGTCCGTCCAAACATCCTTCAGATGCTCAAACCAGGGATTATCTGGCCCCTTCACCTTCCCAAACATTCTTCTCCAAACTGCTCGTACTAGGATTTCCAGGATGTGATGTCGACAGGCCAGATATAAAACACCTTTTGTTCAGCATTTTCTCTAGCAGTTTGGCAGCTCCTCTGTGAACTCCACTGTTACTGGATGTAGTGTCAAAAACAAGGGCAGTAACATTATCCGTAAGTTCCCATGTCTCCAGTAAATCCATTGAAGCCTCAGCCTGAGCTGTGCCAGAAGAATTGTCGATGACAGGTACTCCCAATAACTTTCCTTCAGTGTATGAAGGTGGACCAGACACTAGCACAGCTAAAGTCTCTGAGGTACTTCCCTCCGCCTCTCTGTCTATCTCTCTATCTATCTATGTACATATTATCTGCTTATCTTTGTATGTAGGTCTTATCTTGTATTTATATTTTAATCTGTATTAGCCAGAATTGTGAAAGCCTTTCATTTTTATAAATGAAAACAAATGTAGTAATTTTATTTCAAATTCTAAATTAATAAATATATTATTATCATTATTATTATTATTATTGGGAAATAAATGCAATGATTGAGTTGTTTAATCTCCTTCGCAGTGCCTAAAGGCATATGACGGAGGGGAGCTACAGTTTTAAGTGCGATTCGAACCACGGATCGCAGCATAATCTGCAAGTTGAGGACGGTCTCCCATCCAACTACTGTACCCAACTCAATGTCGCTTAACTTCGCTGATGATCGACGGGAAACGGGGTTACGACACTGGCTACGACGTTGCCTTTATTATAAAGTAAATAATTAAAAGGGGTTATAACAAGGTTCAAAGAACTTTCCAAAGGAATATTTCCATCAATGCTCAGCAATGTTCTGGGTCCACTGTTATTTTTATTATATATACAGTAAATGACTTTCCACGTTCATCTGATATACTGAACTTCACAATGTTTACAGACGATACAACTGTGTCCTTTTCTTGCAAAGATGTTAATTCAGCTAAGAATACATTTAATTCAGAATTCATCAGTGTAATGGAATGGTTGACCACCAATAAACTCTTCCTAAATACCAGTAAAACAAAGGTCATGATTTTCACTAATAAAAGAAATGCATATCTTGATGAACTTAATGTTAATGAACTCAATATAAAGGAGTGTACTGTACTGTAACAAAATTTCTTGGTGTAATGCTAGATAAGAATTTGCAATGGAGTGATCATGTAAATTATATCACGAAAAAGATTTCAAGGAGCGTTGCTATAATGTTTAAACTTGGAGATGTAGTCCCTAAACAGATTCGATTGACGCTTTATCAAACTTTTGTTCTTCCTGATATAACGTACTGCACCCTTGTTTGGGGAAACTCCGCTAACAACGCATTAAACTGTATCTTTCTCATCCAAAAGAGAGCAATAAGGTTATTATCTGATGCTGATTTTCTTGATCACTCTAGTGCATTATTTAAAGAGCTAAAACTACTAAAGCTCAATGATGTAATGAAACTGGCACATTTTGTTTTTATTTACAAGTGTAAGAATAAAATCATTAACTTACAATGGGTAAATAGATATTTTGTAACTCATCAAGAAATCCACTGGTATCAGACTAGAAATAGATCAAAGCATGTTATACCTCAATTTAGATTGTCTTCATCTCAAAACCTACTCATTTTCATTGGATTGAAACTATGGAATGATTTAAATGCTGATATAAAAAATATTGTTAATGTAAATTCGTACAAAACCAAGTTGAAATCCCGATTAATAATGGCATACTAATAAAAATCTAGGATTAATATGCATTACTATTGTTTATTCATTTCTCGTGTGTAATCTAGTATTAAAGACTTTTCCTGTAATTGTTCAGTTCTTATCTCTCGTGTATAATATTGATTTCTTCGTATGGTATTGGTATAATACCTGCAATAATGACCTTGCATTTGTCATATCGATAATGATAATTTAAGATTAATACATACTTTAACTATTAATAATACTTATTTACTTATTTATTTATTATTAATTTGTAATAACTATGTTTATTTTTAATAAGAGCCCAGTAAAGCCTAAAGTTTAAGGGCCAAATTAAATTAAATAAATAAAGTTTCACAATTATTTGTCATTGTAAATTGTAAAACCAATGTATTTATTTTATTATTAATAAAGGCTATTCAATTCAGTTCTATTCAATTCAGTTCAATTTATGCTATTTTTTTAATTATGAAAACATATGAAGTAATTTTCTCAGCTGTATATTCCCAAATATTTCAGAGAGATTTGCCGGTTCAAGGGCAAATTAACTGAAGAAGCTTGGGGTGGGGGCAGTGTCCAGGACTAGGGCCCATCGTTTCATCACATCTTACAAAGTGTCTCTTGTAAGAAAAATTAGATACAATTAAAATGTAATCATATTTTTACCTTTGAAAAATATACATACTGTATTTTATTTACCATTGATAACCAAATTTGGAATACACCGCTTTCAGTTCACTGTATCCCGATTTTGGTAAACGATATTGCATTAATATAATCTTAACATACTTAAAATTCCACTAAATACACGCTTCTTTATCTTAGATTTAATGAACTGTATAAATTTCCTTTAGGTTTGAAACATTTTCTTCTAACTTCTATTATGTACAATTTCGGAAAAAAGTTCGCCTAGAACATAACATTTTTACAAAAACATTAAAATTTACTACTTGGTAATATTCTGGTTATATTATTTACATTTTTATTCTTTGTGGTCACAGTAATAAAATTTCAAGAACAGAACCCAAACATTAATGATGGTCACAGTAATAAAATTTCAAGAACAGATTAATGATTAGTAATTTTTCTTGTGGATTTTAGGAATATTTTATGTTTTGAGGTGGACTTTTTTCCACAACTTTACCTATAGGCTGAATTGATTAAATCTGAGTTGGAGATATAATGAACCCAGATGGGAAGTTTGCTTTTTATATTTCATTTAAAATAATTCAGTGGTATTTACAGAATATATATATGTGTGTGTGTGTGTAATCTCGTAAAAATAGTGTTCCTTCTTTTGAAGTGAGGTTATTTTGAGTGTGACAGTAACAGTGAAGATAAAATAGAGTCAAACGTAAAAAGGATTCGAGATTTATTTGACGTCTCCAAACTAAATATATCTTCGTTGTTACACGCAGCTCAGAAGTGAATTTAAAAGTATTTGCTGTAATAACGTAAAAACGGAGATATTCATCTTGCTCGAGTTTTAAGAAGATTCTAGTCGGATTATAAAATCAGCTACAGTATAATATTTGCTTAAAAAAAAAAGTTTGTTCTAGCAGCTTCTCCTGTTCGACTTTTAAGATATCTCAAAATTAAATGTACTGAAGTGGAAATACTGGAAAGAAGTGTATTTTCTTTTCCTATTTAATAATAATAATAACAATAATAATATCAATTTTTTTTATTTATTTGTACATATGTACAAGAATATACAATAAGTATACAAAAATAATATATAAAATGAATCAGTAAATGATTTCTTATACATATACTGTATATATGTATATAATAGAATTGTTATTTAGAAGCACGTTTTATGCTTTATTGGTAGGATGAATTTATTTGACAAGTCTTTTAAGCACTGCAGAACACAATATAGACTATTTATAGTAATTAAAATAAAGGAACTAGGCGTAAAATAATAAAATTGGACATATACAGTAATTTGAAATTTGAAATTTTATATATAATTAAAATTAAAATTAAAATTAAACTAAAAGAGATATAAATAGCTGCGGTAAGATTACATAAATTTCTTTAATTATAAGTCTACAATATATATACACACACATATATATATATATATATATATACTGTATATATATATATATATATATATATATATATATATATATATATATATATATATATATATATATATAATATATATATATATAATATATATATATATATATATATATATATATATATATATATATTATATATATATATATATATATATATATATATATATATATTATATATATATATATATATAGCCAAGATCAAGGGGTGCAAAGAACTAAATTACTGGGAAAGGTTACGCGAACTAAACCTATATTCACTGGAAAGGAGAAGAGAGAGATACACAATCATTTAGACTTGGAAAATAATGGAGAAACTAGTCCCTAATCTTACTCTGAACCATGTAACTCCCCAAGCAACGGTGTAAAGTGGAAAAGGAAGACTGTGTCGTGTTCCCAAATTAAAGGCGAGACAGGGAACATCCTTAACGCTGAAAGAAAATAGTTTTGTTGTGAGAGGACCAAAATTGTTTAATCAGCTGCCCAAAGACTTAAGGAATACGAGTGGTGTTGCAGTGGACATCTTCAAAAGAAGATTAGACGCTTGGCTCATAACAATCCCCGATGATCCGGGCGTACCTGGCTATGTGAGGTGGAGAGTACAAGAAACTAACTCACTACTTCACCAGGCCAACTCGAGAGGAGGGGCGACAAGATTGACCTTCGTGAAATGAGGAATCATCGCACGAAACCTTTGAAAGGTTGAAAGGTGTATATATATATATATATATATACAGTGCCCGCGAAAAGTATCCGATCACTCAAGAAAATACAATATTTTCCCTTGATATTCAGAGACACGTAATTCACTTTCTATTTGTTCTAGCGACATCTGGTAACTTTGAGGTTGCTCGCTGATATGAGAGCTATCCAACGCATTCTCAAATTAGTGTTCTGGTAGCCTTCGTTGCGGGTGGCTGTCTCAAATTTGTCAGATTTCACTGTTTGTGTAAATTTCTTGATATTTTTTTTTTTTTTACAGAAAGTGGTGTAAATAAAATTTATATATAATGTGTGCTAAAAAACAACTTAAGAGTGATTGTCGAGGTGTTATTGTTGCTTTGCATGCATGTGGGAAATCACAGAGACAGATAGCTAAGGAATTAAACATATCCCAAAGTACCGTTAATTTATGGGTTTCACGGGCTAAGAACAATGGTGGCCTAACCACGCCAGTCCCTAAAAAACGATCTGGCAGACCGAGAAAAACAAATTCGCGAACAGACAAACTTATGAAACGTTTAGTATTGAAAAACCCAACAATAACTGCGAAAGAAATAAAATTTAAAATGAATAATTTGTTATCTGGTGTTTCTGAACGAACTATCCAGGAGCGGCTCCAAAAAGAACTCGGATTACCATCTCGCCATGCTGCTAAGAAACCGTTCATTAATGAAAAAATGCGTAAAAAACGTGTCGCATTTTGTAAAAAATACATTCATTGGACTGTTGATGACTGGAAGAAGGTTTTATTTAGCGATGAGTCGACATTTTTGACATTCAGAAGTTGTCCAAAAAAGGTTCGCCGGCCTATTGGCTCAAATAGGATGGACCCTAAAGACAATGAAACACCCTCCAAGTGTGATGGTTTGGGGTTGTTTCGGTTACTATGGGCGTGGAAACTTATATTTTCTTCCGAAGAACACAACTATGAATGGTGCACGGTATTTAGCAATGCTACAGGATAAACTTCCAATGGCAATGGCAATCCAAAGGACAAAAACATACATGCATGATGGTGCACCATGTCACAGGGCCAAAATAGTGACAAAATGGATTACTGACAATAAATTTGATATTTTGGATTGGCCTGGTAATAGTCCAGATCTCAATCCGATAGAAAATCTGTGGCTAATAATAAAAAATAAGGTTGAATGCCACGACACTGGCTCAGTCGAAAAATTACAAGAGGCCATCAAAAAGGTATGGTGCAAGGAAATATCAGTGGAAGTTTGTCAAAACTTGATTAAATCCATGCCAAAACGTCTAGAACAAGTCATCCAAACCAAAGGACAGATGACAAAATACTAATATAAGGTTAGTATACATTTAAACATTGTTTTTTATGTAAAAAATACAAATTTCAAGGGTGATCGGATACATTTCGCGGGCACTGTATATATATATATATATATATCCTAACTGCACTTGAAGTTAATGAAAACTATGATGTCATATACACGGATTTTGCTAAAGCTTTCGACAAGTGCGATCATGATATAATAGCATATAAAATGAAACATGGGAATAACAGGCAAAGTGGGAAAATGGATCTACAACTTCCTCAGAGAACGACTACAGGTGGCCAAAATTCAAGGTGTATAATCATCAGAATCAGAAGTACGCAGCTCAGTACCACAAGGTACAGTGCTGGTCCCACTCCTGTTCATTATCATGCTAACAGACATAAACAGTGGAGTTAACAGCAACAGTATAGTAACATCATTTGCGGACGATACAAAGATCAGCAGAAAAATCAGCGTGTCAAATGAAGTGGAGGCCTTGCAGAGGGACACGAAAAAAATATACAGATGGTCGGAAGACAACAATATGACATTTAACACCGAGAAATTTCAGCTCTTGAGATATGGTAGAAATGAGGAACTTAAACTGCATATTATGCTCCAGATAGACAGGTAATTCAGAGAAGCACAAAAGCGGTCGATTTGGGGGTAATAATGACCGAGGATGCCAAATTCGAGACACAAAGTCAGATAGCAATAAACAAAGCAAAAAGAGTCGCGGGACAGGTACTAAGAACGTTCAAAAGGAGGGTCAAGACAGTAATGATTCCCCTGCTGAGAACACTGATCATACCAAAACTTGAATACTGCTCAGTTTTGACGTCCCCATATAAAAAGGAAGAAATTAATAAACCCGAAGAAACGCAGAGACATTTCAAAGCCAAGGTTGATGGCTGCAAAGAACTCAGCTAATGGGAAAGACTACGTAAACTAAATCTGTACTCCCTGGAAAGAAGAAGAGAGAGGTATACCTTAATCTACCTATGGAAAATGATCGAAAAACTGGTACCAAACCTCAAACTAAACCCAATTACCATCCAAACAACGCTGAAAAATAGGAAAGGCAGAATGTGTAGTGTTCCCAAATTCAAGGCCCGACAAGGGACCTCCTCAACACTGAAGGAAAATAGCTTGGTTGTCAGGAGGCCAAGACTTTTTAACCAGCTTCCAAAGGACCTCAGAAATGTTACAGGGGTCAAAGTTGAAGTCTTCAAGAGAAGACTAGATGCCTGGCTCAGGACGGTACCAGCTGAGCCGGGTGTACCTGGCTATGTCCGGTGGAGAGCGCAAGAGAGCACCTCGCTCCTCTACCAATCCAGGCCTAGAGGCGGGGCCACCAGCTTAGCTTGACCTTCGTGTGAAGAGAGACCGACGCTCGAAACCGTAACGAGGTTAACGAGGAACGAGGTATATAGGTCCGTTCAAAAAGTATCCGTTTAGAGTGTTTATTCTTAGAACAAGGTCACTTTGGAGTTGTGACTGTGCTAAACATGTCTTTGCATGTCGCAACAAGTGACTGATAGGGTTGCACTTCATTGTGTATCGTCAGTCCACAGTGGTGAGCCGATAAAGTTAAATGTGTTTTGTTTCGCGGCGATTTCTTACGATGTCGGAGAGTTATTTGTTTTGTTTTAACTGTGAAGGTGTTGTGCATCGTGAATATGCTCCACAGGGACAAAGAATTAAAAAGGAATTTTACATTGAAGTTTAGAGACGTCTACGTGAAGCAGTTCGGAGGAAACGGCCGCAGAAGTGGGAGTCCGGAGACTAGATGCTTCATAACGATAACGCGCCATCTCACTCGTCGCAATTTGTCCAGCAACGTTTAGCTAAAGACGCCATCCCACAAGTACAGCAGCCTCCATATTCGCCGAATTTGGCTCCATGCGACTTTTTTTGTTTCTGAAGCTAAAACAAACCCTGAAAGGACACCGATTCGATGATGTTGAGACCATTAAAAGAAATTCGAGGGAGCAGCTTTTGGCCATTCAGAAAAGTGCTTTCGAAAAATGTTTTCAACAGTGGCAGGATCGTTGGGTAAAGTGTGTGGCTTCACAAGGAGCGTACTTTAAGGGAGATTAAGCTCCAAACCCTATAAATACCATATTTTGTCTATAATCACATCAGTCCAGATACTTTTTGAACAAACCTCGTGTGTGTGTGTGTGTGTGTGTGTGTGTGTGTGTGTGTGGACAGGGTGGCGCAAAAGTCGCGCATCATAGAATTTTCAGTGTTGACTATAATATATTAATTTTTTTTTAGGTAGGGGATGACTGCGAAATTAACAGTTTAATGAAATTAATGATTTCGCAGTCATCCTCTACCTAAAAGAAAAAAAATAATATATTATAATCATCACTGAAAATTCCTATGATGCGCGACTTTTCCGCTACCCTGTTTAATTTTTAACTAAAATATTGAACAGTAAATAAAAATTTTACATTACTTAGTCTGACATTAAAAAAAAAGGAAAAAGAAAAACATGTATTGATTACGAAATATACTTGTAATTCAGAAAATATCTCTTGCAGTTAAGACATTCGGAGGTACTTTGTGGGACGCTAATGTTACACTTAAAAGACACAGACAGCGCACATTGGCAAGAATTGGTGTAATAAGCACCTGTCCCATGACCAGTTATATTATACAAACAGCTTTCTGCCTAATCTATATACAGTATATAAATTATATAATATATATATATATATATATATATAATATATATATAAACTGAAAACTGGTATTTAGAATAAGCTGTTATTATTTTAAGGTAGATACTGAGAAATATTTTTCCTTCTTTTTTTTCTCCTGTTTTAGATTTGCTGTTCACGTTTCGTTCATTTATTTTGAACATCTTCAGAGAATCAGTGTTAGTAATTCGCCTTGGAGCGAAAACGACACCTATATATGCTGAAGGAGGCTTCTCCGATATACCCGCAATCTTTTTCCTACGGTAGTTGTGCCACGCGTTACAGTTGGTCTCATTTAGCAACACAGAGTTAAGACAGCGAAGCACAAAATTTAATCCCAACAATACAAGCACGTTCGTTCCTGATGCGATTTTGTCTTCGAAATTGAGAGAAGTCATATTATTATTATTACTTATTATTATTATTATTATTATTATTACTATTATTATTATTATTATTATTACTATTACTATTATTATTATTATTATTATACTTTATACTTTAATTTAGGAATTGTTCTCAAAGATGATAAATATTTCTAATTTTATACATAAAATCGTGAGATATTATCGCTCTTAATTGGGTATACAAGAAGTTCGGCGCCACACAGGACCTCCGAAAGGTGGTACAGCTAGTAGGGATTTTCCCTGGTCCGGTGAGTTAAGGGACCCGGCAACCTATAAGAGAATAAAAGAGGGCGCCCGGTTCTTTAAATTTGCCCTGGGTTCGAAAATTTCATTCGATTTTTGTCGGTGGCCCTGCTGTCTCTGTCACATTGTCACAATCCAAGAACTTGAGTGACACCTGCAATGGACACAATAATAATAACCAGGCAGGAGTGACAGAAACTGACATAACTTTCAAACCGCTAATGGGGACCATTGCTCTAAATCCTGAATTATTATTAACGACACCATCGGGAGTCAAAGCCAGTGTCTGTAGCTCAGTAGGTAAATCTGTTTCCCTGTAAGCGAAGTGAAGACACTGAGGTTGGTCAGGGGTTCGACTTCCGATGATGCTGGTAATAATAATAATAATAATAATAATAATAATAATACAGAAGTTAAACAAGAGGCTGTATTAAGTGTGCTGAGCTCTATGCCAGTTTTTGACACTAGAGCCAAATTATTATCATTATTATTATTATCATCATCATTATCAGTGGATCTTAGCGTCTTTGTTAGCTTTAGGCGGTAACGTTCTTAACGTGGACGATAGAAATAGGATCCAAGACGATGTAAGTAGGATTATGGAGTGGACGGATAAGTGGCAGATGCAATTTAACGTAGACAAATGTAAAGTTTTGCATATAGGTTCTCATGACAATAATTACACGTACACGATGGACGATAGACAGTTAGCGAGCGTTGACGAGGAAGTAGATTTAGGCGTACGCGTATCTAAGGATTTAAAAGTTAGGAACCAGTGCTTGGAGTCTTCCGCAAAAACTAATAGGGTGTTAGGCTTCATAGCGCGTAATTTCGAATTTAAATCAAGAATATTATATTGCCCCGTTACAAGTCCCTAGTTAGGCCTCACTTAGAATATGCCGTTCAGTTTTGGTGCCCGTATTTGTGTGAGGATATTGATCGGTTGGAAAGGGTTCAGCGACGCGCCACGAAACTAATTCCGTCATTACGCAACAAGTCTTACGAAGATAGGATTAAAGAGTTAGACTTGCATTCACTCGAGCCCAGGAAATTAAGGGGGGAGCTTATTGAAGTTTTCAAAATCGTTAATAAAATCGATAACGTAAATTTTGGCAAATTGTTCATTTTCGATAATAGCAATACTCGTAACAACGGATTTAAATTACGTGGTAGACGTTTCATTAAAAACATCACTAAAAACAATTTTACGTTTAAAGTAATTGACAAATAGAATAATCTTCCTGCCCCCCTCGTGAACTCAACCAGCGTTAATATGTTTAAGAACGGTTTAGATAGGCATTTTAAAAATATTAACTTCGTTTAAAATAAATAAACATTTAGCAACAGGAGCTCTGGTGGTGATAGTCGAGGTCTGAGTCTGTTGACGATTGATGCCAGCTTGTGATATGCCAGCGTGTGATATGCCAGCGTTAAATTTATATTATAAAAAAAAATTAAACTAACACGAACTTAGATGTAGCTCGTAGCGTAAACTAAACCACCTTTTGTTATACTCTTCTTATCCTCTCTTTACTTGCATGTCTGTAGTTTGCATGGTATAACAGTGTTTCTTTGAGTTAAGACTGTGTTTACATGGTTTGTAAGCGTTCTTATTTTACTGCTTTTCATCTTTCACCACTTTCCTATTCTCTTCGACTATTTTTCCGACTTGTTGGCAGTGGCCGGCGGATGATGATGGTGAGTCTTTCTCTCTCTTTTTCTGAATGAATGTTAACCCACGAATGATAGGTTTTTCTACTTATTTAACTTCTTATTCTCTTCTTTTAACGCTCTATTCTCTTCTTTTAACCCCCTACTCTTCTTTCTCTCGAGCTAACCTTAGAGTGGATCTTAGGGTCTTTGTTAGCCTTAGCTTCTGTAGCTCATTATCATTATTATCAAATACAAGTACTCAAAGCCCTTTAAGTTTAATTTAACTGGTTTACCTGAGAATGTAATTTAAGATCTTAAAATCGTTTAGAGCGAAATTTACAGAAAATTGAAATATTTATTATTTGTGTTAAAAAGGTGAGCGAGAATTCTAATCAACAAGAAAGGATCAAAGACTCGTGTGAAATTTATATCATATCGTCTTCTCTAAGTTTTTAATTAATTAAATTACATTTTTTTAAATTGCTCTTAAATTTCTGCGTGAAATTTAAGCAATTTTTGGCGCACGCATATAGTGTACTGTGTATATATATATATATATATATATATATATATATATATATATATATATATATCAATTAAAGTTTTATTTAATGTTATTTAAAGACAATTAACAGAGTTAATTAATTTATTAATTGAAACAATTGAGCATCTCAACACTCATTGTGATCGGAATGAAGCTTCATCCTTTAATGCCAAGAATTTTTTTCTGAGAGTAAATAAAACCGTCTGTCGTTAACCAAAACAACACGACGAAAACTCCTTGTTTGAAACTCTTAAATATGCTTTCAAATGTTAATCCAACTATACTATCCATACTTAATCCACTTCTTCTGTGATTGCAAAAACTATTTAAGCTTTTAATAGAACAATTATCATGGATAGTGGAACTATTGTACAGGTGGATAAACCCAAGAGTATAGTTAGATTATCTACTTGGTATAGTGGGTAAATGTTTAGTTATTTTAACTATACACAGCTTTGAATAATGAATAATTGTTTATTTATGAAATAAATACAATTTTACGATTTTTTTTTACAATAATTTTAACAAAATAAATTTATTTTATCCACGAAGGCACCTTATAACGCTAACGATGAAAAGAAGATATAAAGTTAAATAGTCCACCGATATATATATATATATATATATATATTATATATATATATATATACTCTAATGCTTCATGAGTCACCGGCTAGAACATAGGTTTGGCTAAATTAAATATAGGCAAATATAGCCAAACCTATGTTTGCTTAAAATTAAAAGCATAAACTAATAGCTGTTTGCATAGCAAGCAATAACCGTCTCTTGCATACGCGCTCTCGGAAAATAAAAAAAAATGTAATAATGAATCCCAAATGAATATGATTACCAATTCTGCAGTAAAAAATATTTAATAATTGTTTCAACATGAGACTAATATATTAAAAATAAAGATTAGAAAAAATTAACCAAGAAATAGAATACACTTTAATTTAATAGTGAAAACTGTACATCGCAAATAACGTTTTACTGACATAAAACATACATATATATAATATATATGTGTATATATATATATATATAAAATACAAAACTCTTTAGCAAAGACGTATTTAATTACATCTGTTAATTACAAAAACAGAGTGAAAATATTAAAACAAAACGGGCGTCAGAAAGACTGGCACAAAAATAATGTTCAAAATGACAATTAAAACAGTCTCAAACGATGTCTAAATTTTATGTAAATGTCTTCTCATCAAGAGCAATTTCTGTCGCCTCGAATTCCCAATTTACTTTTTTTATATCATTTTTACTTTACTTACTCTTAGTTTTTCACTCATTTTTTTTTTCATTTTCAGTTTTTCTGTCATTTTCTTTTATATATTTTTTAAATTCTTAATTTTTTTGTCATTTTTTTTTTTTTTGCATGTACTGTAAATAGCTCCTTTTCAGTTTACTTTATATAATATATATATACACAAAGTTTTTGTATTTTTGTGGTTGAAAATGTCGATAAGAATTCCTCATTTTGTTTGAATTCTTTGCCAAAAATTCCATTTGAGTAATAAGGGCTTTCTGTCTTCTGTCTCCACAAAATTCAGTTTGGACGAGAAAGAAATACTTAAAATAATGTATATTAGGTATCGCTGTCGAGGCGCTTCAGGTTAAATGGCATTACACACGGTTTAGTCATTTTATTTATATATATATATGCAAATAACTGCAATGACCGCTCCTCCTCGTGTGCAGAAACGTTCCTTAATACTTATGTCGTTTCTATTCATATATATATATATATATATAGGGTGTTCAGAAAGAAAAGGGTTAGGTTACAATGATACAGTATATGTATACTCTTCCACTGGGTTGCGTCTCTTTATATCTGCCCCTTCTTCCTGCATAATATATATATATATACTGTATATACGGTCTGTGTGTATCATGAAAGAGCCTCAGGGAACCATTGAGTTCAATCCCATATACTGTGTGTGTGGTGTGTGTGTGTGTGTGTATATATATATATATATATATATATATATTAGTTTTTCAAGTTATAGCAAATATTCGTGATCGGTTTGGGACACACCCCTTTACATCATCCCGCCTCATATTATATATATATAATATATATATTATATATATACATATACATATTCAGAGAGAGAGAGAGAGAGAGAGAGAGAGAGAGAGAGAGAGAGGAAAATAAACTTTTTTATAAAGTTCTACATTTCACTGTTGAAAACAGTATTTTCGGATCTTTTCATCTTTTACTAATGTACATACGAACCAATATGTTTATATTCCATTTAAATTTTGGAATTATTTCAGAAACAATATTTCACAAAGAATTTCTTTTCAACATAAGAAAGTTTATAAATTATTTATTTTTTATTTCATTATATTGTTAGTTGGTTAATTAATTAACAAGTTGGTTGGTTGGTTGCTGTTTGATCGTTTTTTAACGAGAAGTAATACGCGAGATCTCGTTCCTTTATTTATTACCTTCTTTAACCCACCCAAGCCAGTCTATGAAATGGGAGAGGGGGTACAGTAATGAAACCGCTGCACGTATGTATTTGATTTGGATCGATCCACTTCTCCTTTTAAAGGGGTTTTATTTTTTTTGTGTGTGTTTTTTTTTTGGTAGCATTACTGTCCGTCTCAGCGCCCTATAGTGATCGAACGGCGTAAAAACAGCAACCAATCAACCATCCTCTTTTTCACTTACTATACGTACTTCATAGATCATTTCTTGAGTAACCACTACTGGCATTAATGTTTACCTATTACTGATAAATAAATAAAAAAATAAAGTCTGTTCTTTTCTCTATTTCATACTAACCTTTAGAAAGACTTAATTTATTAGAGATTCTAACATTTAGAATTATACGCGACTCGTCAATAAACGTTGGTGAAATGTCAAAATTTTAGAAGTTTTTCTTGTGCGCTGCAGTTCCGCTCCATCTACGAATTAATTATTTTATTATTAAGCTTCAGTCGTTCTTGTTTTCTTTAAATAAAAGAAAAACTAAATAATGGTTCTACGATACGGAGTTATATCACTAACCCATTGTTCCTTCTTATCAAAGACATACGATTTAATAACAGCTAAAAGGCAATTGAAAAATAAAAAAATGTGTGCTGGACATAATCCCGAATATAGTTTATAAAGAATGTAGGAATTTAATTGCATCCCAGCTTACAGATCTAATTAACCAAAGTGGTTAATTAGTTAATTTATGAATTCGAAGTGATATCTTCCCAGACTACCTTAACCCAAGAAGGTCAGCGTAGTCTATTACAATAAAAATACATTTGTTTTTCTGAAAATGATTTTATTGTACGCGAGTTAATTTTTATTATTATTTACTAACAATAAATTATTTATTTCAACCTTTAAATGTAATTTTCACTATGAGGTTAAGTAGACTCTATATTAGTCCCTCTGTGTGCGGTCTCACACTGGCCTTCTAGAGTTAAAAAAAATTATGCCCTACTTTTAAATCAGGTGATAAATCTTCTCCCTCAAACTACAGACCCATCTCCATCTTCCACCTGTCAGCAAACTACACGAGAAAGTAATATATAATTAAATAAATAAAAGAAGTTATATTAAAATATAAGAAATATACAAACATTTTGATTTTCTAGAAAAGTGCACAGCCAATAACGCAATACTCGCTATATTAGAAGAACTTTATAGGATTCTGAATGACAAAAGGACGCCAATAATCGTCATACTTCATCCGGCTAAAGCCTTTTACAAAGTAACTCATGACACTCTTAAAAATCGAACATTACGACTTTGTAGAATACTACCCTCCAGATAGTTCTTCTGAAACGTGAGTATATTAGGACCCAATTTATAGCGGGTGATTCTCATACTCCGCAGACAGGAATTTTTACAAAATTTTACAAAAAAAGTTTGATAACTTCAAAAACCTGTAAATGTTACAAAATAATAGTGTTCATTTTAAAACTTATTTGTTTTAATAAAAAAATAAATGTATGGTAAAAATAGACAAACTTTTATATTATAGTAATACAATTATGGAGGATGGGTAAGATTTGAAAAATATATTTTTAGTAAAATTTATAATTATTATTTTAAGAAAAATTATTGGTAATTATGTCGCAAATGACATGGCCTGAAGCTGAAATAAAAAATACATTTTTCTAGTGTATTTTGGTATGCTCTGTTCAAATATAACCTTCATTCCATGTGCAAATGAACAGAAATACGTATTTGGGCCATGCACTGACAACTGTATTTCTGTTCATTTGCACATGAAATGAGGGTCATATTCGAACAAAGCACACCAAAATACACTTGAAAAATGTATTTTTGACTACATTTTATACAATAAAGCATAACTTAACATGTTCATGTTAAGATCTCGTAAACAACGCATTACCACAGGAAACGTGCAAAACACCTCAAAATTAACCAGAAAAATTTGCTCTCGTCATTTTCGTTTAAACTAACGAAAATACACGACTTAACCTAACCAATCATCAAGGGCGTACAGGTGACCTAACCGGGCATTCAATTAACCTAACCGGGAATTCAGTTGACCTAACCGGGAATTCAATTAACCTAACCGGGAATTCAATTAACCTAACCGGGAATTCAATTAACCTAACCGGGAATTCAATTAACCTAACAGGTTAATATTGGTTATTTCACCTAAATATCTTCTGATGTTTTCGTATTAGGCACTCACTGTCACATTTCGGGCAAGTTAAGGATGAGAGAATAACGTCGTGATTGATAAAAACATCCAATGCTTTGTCTTCATCTAGGGCACATGACGAATCAAGTTCTCAAAGTCGAAACCACACGAAAGGCTCGTCATAATTCTATCACAAACACCACCAAACTGAATCCAATTAGAAAAAAAATAGCCAGAACAGAAACCAACAAGCTAATTAAGTCGCAGAGTAGCGAAAAAATAGCCCAAAATTATACTCGTCGGACTAAAAATGAGTGTATTTATATATATATTATTAATATCATAATTTTCACCATTAATATGCATTTGCACAAAAAATGAGTGATAAATTTGAATAAAGCGACTAAAACTACCTCATAAAAAGTTATTTTGAGTTACAAGTCCAGCCAATGTCATTTTTAACATATTAACCAAATTATTTCCAAAATAAATAAAACATTTTGTTAAAATAATACTTGGATTGTAAATAATGTTCTGCCCTATCTAAAATGATTTTCAGATAAACCCATTCTGCCTGTAAAGCATAAAATTTGTCTGCAAGATTGTAGTTCTATACCATATGTGTACAATTATAATAAGTCAGGAGGAACTGAAACTGGCACAGAACTCAGGCTAACTGATACTGCCCATTGCTCTAACGTCCGCATTATTATTATTACCAACATCAGGATTCGAACCCACCCCCCCCCCGACCTCAGTGTCTTCATTTCGCTTATACGAGTATGGAACGATGTTACCCACTGAGCTGCTGCAGCAGACGCTGGTTTCTGCTATATATGTATAGTAAATCATTTACTGATCCATCTTTAAATATTTCGGTAAATATTTGGCTGGACACAGGGGCTACATTTTTTATCCAAATTACATTTTTCTTGTGTAGTTTTCTCTGCTTTATTCGAATCTGATACCCATTTCTTGTGCAAATGAATAGAAACTATTTTTTTCTCCATTCCAAAATACGGAGTGTTTCTACTCATTTGCACAAGAAATGTGTGTCAAATTCCAACAAAGCAGAGAAAACTACACCAGGAAAATGTAGTTCTGATAAAAAACTAGCTAACCTAACTAAATTAACTAACCTAACCAACCTAACCTAACCTAACCAACCTGTGCAAATGTAAAGAAATAAGAATTTGTTTACATTATTTTGGAGTCATATTTCGTCATATCTGCACAGGAAATGAAAGTTATATTTCCAGAGCTGGGCACTTGCGGCATATTGCGGTACTGCGGTACTGCTGCACTACCAAACCGGTACCAAACCGGTACGCGGAAATTTGAATGCGGTAGCGGTACTGCGGTACTTTCAGCGATCCTTTGCGGTACTGCGTTATGGGGGCCCGGGGTGGTAGTGCGGTGGTACCGCAAGTACCGCAGTACCGCAAAATATGCCGCAAATGCCCAGCTCTGTATATTTCAACAGAGCACACCAAAATACACTACAAAAATGTATTTTTTATTTCAACTTCAGGTCATGTCATTTTCGTTTTCGTCATTTTCGTTTAAACTAACGAAAATATCATTACTTAACCTAACCAATCATCAAGGGTGTACAGTTGACCTAACCGGGCATTCAGTTGGCCCAACCGGGCATTCAGTTGGCCCAACCGGGCATTCAGTTGGCCCAACCGGGCATTCAGTTGGCCTAACCGGGCATTCAGTTGGCCTAACCGGGCATTCAGTTGGCCTAACCGGGCATTCAGTTGGCCTAACCGGGCATTCAGTTGGCCTAACAGGTTAATATTGGTTATTTCACCTAAATATCTTCTGATCTTTTCGTATTAGGCACTCATTGTCACATTTCGGGCAAGTTAAGGATGAGAGAATAACGCCGTAATTGATAAAATCATCCAATGCTTTCTCTTCATCTAGGGCACATGACGAATCAAGTTCTCAAAGTCAGAAACCACACGAACAGCACGTCATAATTCTATCACAAACACGACCAAACTGAATCCAATTAGAAAAAAAAAATAGACAGAACAGAAACCAACCAACTAATTAAGTCGCAGAGTAGCGAAAAAATAGCTCAATCAGGAAAAATATTTTATGAAAAAAAAGTACATTATAGCCAAAACAGGAAATATTCACTATAAAAATGTAACTTGTAATATTTTCTATAATCTTGCATTTCCACAAAAAATGATTAGTACCATCGTAAAGAGCATGAAAAATAGTGCTAGTGAAACACAACCTCTCATTTCTCGTTAGCCCCTGTGTCCAGCCAAATATTAACCAATATTTCTTTGCTGAAGTATGTTCCTTCTATAAATAAACCAAATAAACAAACCAATAAATAGAACAACAAATAACATAAATAAGCAAGTAAAATTGTATAGCATTTCAGCATTGGATGAAAAAAATGGACAATTTTTTCCTGCATATTTCAGCCATATGCTATTACAGGGTGAAATAGATTTTAAATTTTTATGCATCAGAAAGTGCAGAAAGAAATCCAAAAAGTATACTCGTGTGTGTGTGTGTGTGTGTGTGTGTGTGTGTGTGTGTGTATCAGCTATTGATTGATGGCGTGGAAAACGCAGTTTAATAATGAACAGGAACACCAGAGAAAAAATAAACATCCTTCAAGGTTTAATCAGTACCAACGTTTCGGAATGCACTAATTCCATTTTCAGGGGATCACCTGAAGATCAGGGCCCCCAGCCTTCTTTAGTTAGCCTTATAAGTAGGGACTTCAAAAAGGTTCATAAAAAATGCCTTGAAACTTTTAAAGTAATTTTATGCACTTTTTGTAATATTATTAATAATAATATTACAAAAAGTGCATAAAACTGCTTAAAGTTCATAACATTATTAAAAGTTCAAAAAGTTCGTAAAAGTACTAAAAGTTCAAGAAAGTTCATAAAAATTTTTACGAACTTTTTTGAAGTCTCTACTTATAAGGCTAACTAACGAAAATATCACGACCTAACCTAACCAATCGTTAGGTCAACTGTACGCCGCTGACGATTGGCTAGGTTAGGTCATGAGATTTTCGTTAGTTGGCCTTATAAGGCTAACTAACGAAGGATGGGGGCCCTGATCTTCAGGTGATCCTCTTCAGGGTTAAAATAATAAAAAACCAATTCACATACAAATACAAAGTACAAATTGCAAGTTAATTAATAACAATTTAAAATAAAGTTAAAATTATAAAAAGGTAGCTAAGAAAATGTAAAAGCATTAAAACTAAAGGTAAATAGATGAAATTAAAATAAAGTTAAAATTATAAAAAGTAGCTAGGAACAAATATAAAAGCATTAGAACCAAACGGTAAATAAATAAAATAAACAAGTACCTTAACTAAAACATAGCAGATCTACCGATGTTTCATCAGAATTGAAATCTGGTTTTAATTTATAAATGAACAAAGATTCCATAATTTTAAGCTTAAGGTCAGAGCCTCCGGCAGCAAGTACGACAAAACTAGACTATGAAATTTGGTGGTTATTGTTGTGTGCATGGTTACGCATGAGAGAATTAGGTGGTTTGCCAAGAGGTAAATTCGTACGAACAGATTTACCAAGATGTTCGGTAAATGGAAGTTTCAAAAGAGGAATTAGTTTTTATTATCTTAATGTCCAAAAGGAACAAAGAGCTATTAGATTCAGTTTCTGAGGTAAATTCAATATTAGGGTGCTTAGAATTAACATAATTACGAAACAAAAAGATATAGTCTGGTGATTGGAACAGGAGAAAAGTGTCATCAATATATCTTCCATAAAAAAACCGTTTTGAAGTTGGAAGGATTTTGATACGGTGCAGGGTTTTAATAGAGGTCAATTGAAAGAACTACTCAAATTTTTCGTGGAAGACCTTATATTTATATTCAATGGTGAATATTTTAAACAGACTGAAGGTGTTCAAATGGGTCTGCCTCTTGGTCCCACCTTAGCTAACGTGTTTCTTTGCCATCATGAAGTCAAATGGCTGAACGAGTGTCCTTCCAACTTCAAACCGGTTTTTATAGAAGATATATTGATGACACTTTTCTCCTGTTCAAATCACCGGACCATATCCCTTTGTTTCGTAGTTATGTTAATTCTAAACACCCTAATATTGGATTTACTTCAGAAACTGAATCTAATAGCTTTGTTCTTTTTGGACATTAAGATAATAAAAACTAACTCCTCTTTTGAAACTTCCGTTTACCGAAAGTCGAGAGTCACTAGTCTTACTACGAACTTTTCTTCCTTTATCCCTTTAAGTTTCAAACGAAATTTAATTTCGACTCTGACTAATAGAACTTTCAATATCTGTTCAGATTACTTTAAATTGCACGATGAACTAGATTTCATCCGAAAACTCCTTATCAAGAATAATTTCCCTTCTAGATTAGTGGAGACAACAAAAAGCAGAACGCTAAATAGACTAATAAACCCCACAACTGAAGACATAATTACAGTTCCCAAAGATATCGTGTATTGCACTTTACCTTATATGTGAACCTAAAATCCCGTGTTAATGAACATCTTGGTAAATCGGTCGGTACAAATTTACTTCTTGGCAAACTACCTAATTCTCTCATGCGTAACCATACACACAACAATAGCCACTCAATTTCACAGTCTAGTTTCGTCGTACTTGCTGCCGGAGGCTCTGACTTTAAGCTTAAAATTAAGGAATCTTTGTTCATTTATAAATTAAAACCAGACCTCAATTCTGATGAATTATCGGTAGATCTGCTATATTTTAGTTAAGGTACTTGTTTATTTTATTTACTTACCTTTTGGTTTTAATGCTTTTATATTTGCTCCTTGCTACTTTTTATAGTTTTAACTTTATTTTAATTTCATCTATTGACCTTTAGTTTAGTAGTATGCCCGCAAAATGTTAGAGTGCAATGCAATTGCAAATGTTGCCGGACTGCCAACTCCCACCCCCTTTGTTGCAACCCTCACCCCTTTGTTGCAAGGCACCCCCAAAATGGGGCTGCAAGAGCAACAAGGGGTAATGCAACTTGGAGGCGGAGTTATCCCCCAAGCTGCAATGAACCCCCAAAGGATTATACCTAACCTAAGAAAGAAGTTTTCACCTGGCAGCTGCCAAGCGCAAATTAAGACTTCAGCCGAGCCGCCGTTGTCTTATAGGGCCCCTAATCAGCCAGTTGGTTTAATCAGCCAGTGCCACCAGGCATCATCAGCCAGTTGGCTTAATCAGCCAGTGCCTCCGGGCACCATCAGCCAGTTGGCACAGTGTACACATCCATCTATACTGTTTATGTGCGTCACGCGTTAAACTCTAAGGTGGAGGCGGGGTCGAGACCCGGTTCGGTGATAGCCAGGGTGACCTAATGATCCGTGTTAAACTCTAAGGTGGGGTGTAAAGCTTCGCCAGAATGAACAATTCGTACGGGGAGAAAAAGGCGAGCCTATATATGCAAATTTCCGGAAAAAAATTCATCTAAAAATCGTGATTGCAGGCCAGGGCGTCCTAACGATCCGTGTTAAACTCTAAGGTGGAGTGTAAAGCTTCGCCTTAATGAACAATTCGTACGGGGGCAAAGGGGAGCCTATATATGCAAATTTCCGGAAAAAAGTTCATCTAACAATCGTGATTGCTGGCCAGGGCGCCCTAATGATCAGCGTTAAACTGTAAGGTGGAGGCGGGCTCGAGACCGGCACGTCCTTCCACGGTTCGTAGGGGCAGGACCCCATTATAGTAACACTGGATCATGTTCTTTATCTCTCTCTCTCTCATATATATATATATATATATATATATATATATATACACTTCCCCGTCATATATTCTGGCTTACAACCTCAACTATCTCTCTCTCTCTCTCTCTCTCTCTCTCTCTCTCTCTCTCTCTCAATTAAGCCCCTGCTGAACAAAGCTTTTCTTATCTTTCCACAACAAAAAATTAATTACATGTCATAAACGGTCTTCTAATCTGTACTTATATATACAGTATATATATATATATATATATATATATATATATATATATATATATATATATATATTTATCTTCGTTCACGTTTAAAAATAAAATTTGAAACATCTGTTTTATTTCTTTATTGGATGTTCTCGGTTTTCCAAGATTTGCGACAAGATACGCATTTTACCTCAATTCTCTCTCTCTCTCTCTCTATCTCTCTCTCTCTCACTGATCCAATTATGACCCTACTCACCATAGCTTCTCCTGTCTTTCTACAAAAAAAAATTGTATTACATGTCATGAACGATCTTCTAATCTGAACTTATATATATATATATATATATATATACATACACAGCTATATTTATCTCAGTCCACGTTTAAAAATAAAATCTGAAACATCTGTGTTATTTCTTTATTGAATGTTCTCGGCTTCCCAAGATTTGAGATAAGATACGCTTTTTAAATTATACTAACCAGCGTCGAGCCATTTCAGTTCGCTCGATATCGTATTTAACAACATTACACGTCTTTGCTTTTCTAAATTTATTTATTGTATCGCGGAAATTTTCCAGCGGATGCCTTCATGGGTAATTAAATATCTTCCACTTTTAAGCGCCAAGGCATCATAAACTATAGTTAGTGTTTTTTCTCAACCATACTTGAATATATCTTCTAATATCACATGCCATGAAACGTTTTCTCCCTCCCTCCCTCCCTCCCACCCTTCCTCCTTCCCTCCCTCCCTCCCCTCTCTCTCTCTCTCTCTCGAATGTAAGATCGAAAATCAAATCGTTTCGCGTCTCTCCACGAATGGGGACATCTGGCACGCCCCAGATTTCACGGGGCAACCAACCATATCCCTGTGGGGAGGATCCCAGGACCTCTGTTTGGTTGCTATGCAGGCATACGCGTCAAGCCCCGCCCAAAATTCACCGCAAGCTAATACGATGCTGACGATTGTGTTTTGTGGGTTGATCACAGGTCCCCTTAGAAAGGGAGAATTTCGACTCAGAGCCTCAGTTCCTGTTTTTTTCGCGTAGTGCTTTATACACCATGAGTCAGATATCGTTGTACCATTTCCCGGATCTGATTGAGGATAAAGACATTTATGGCCACACGGCGTTCCACCTCTTCCATGCTATATAGATCGGGGGGAGTTTTTATCTACCCAGAGTGTAACGGAAAATTGTGATGAAGTGCTACAACCGCTCAATGAAGACGCTGCAGAAGTGTAAGTAACCTACAAGTGTCTAACCTAGCTTTATTTAGTGTTTTCCTACAAAGAAAAATTAATCCTAGGGCTCTTTCTCGTTTTTAACAATATAACCTAACCGTAAAGGGCCGCAATAAACGCGTTTTCAAATATATTTTTAATCCTCTGTTTCCTTCGAGTTATTTCGGCATATATATATGGTGTATGTTTTTATTTGTACATTTCTTATACAGGTACGATTTTAGTCTCGTTTATAACAATATAACCCAACCGTAAAAGGCCGCAATAAACGCGTTTTCAAATATATTTTTAATTCTCTTTCCTTCGGGTTATTTCGGCATATATATATATATATATATATATATATGGTATGTTTTTATTTGTACATTTCTTGCACAGGTAATTAAAAACTTACAATAGAAATATTAAAACTATTAAGATTTGGCTGCAGGTTTGAGACCCGTTGCAGGCAGACGGAGCATAGCACACCCAGCTAATCTTACTTTTGAAAACTGTCAGGATATCTGCTTATGGTTACAATTTGCTGTTAGTCTAACCTAGCTTTATTCTGAATTTTTCCACAACGTAAAAATTAATCCCATTATGCTTTTAATTATTTCCTGCTTCCATCGTGATTATTTCGGCATATATACAGTATATATATATATATATATATATATATATGGCGGAGCTTTAATAATATTTTTCTCGTTAATTCAACACCACTGTAGGACACCAAACCATTATAGGACCGAATCGGAGCTAGGCCGGATTATAGCTACTTTTGATGAAAGGGGGGGTAAATTAAATGGAGGCTTCTCCGTCCGGCCAACCCAGTGACCTGAATACAGAAGTCGAGGTATTGGCTCACATCCAGTCAAGCGAGTGTCATATCATCGAGGAACTAATGTAAGTATTTTGAGGTTAAGAACAAAACACATTGTATTTTCATTTATTAAATGGCAGAAAACATGTACAAAACTGGGCCAGTATCCGTTAAATAAGTCTTAATGACTACAGTTACAAATGTATATACACAACTTTACACAATATAGATATACACCTTTACACATTGCAGGGGGTGCTAACATATGGGGAGCTTTTTTTATTTGTCTGCATACACTTTTGTCGTTTATCTTTGTGTTGCACAAATCGAATAATTTTTAAAAATTCATAAATCCCTTCCCACGTGACATGTGCATGAGAAATAAAATGCAATAAAATGCAATAAATCTCACCGGTTTATGAAGTGTATAAGCATCCTGTTCCCGCAAAAATCTCTCATCTTTTTTCCTTACACCGTAAACACCTCTGTACAGTCTATTAACGCCACCATAGGAGGCGGGGTTAGAAATGTCATAATAGCGTTTCTTAATATGTTATCCATTTGCGTATTTTAGAGGCACGTGGTAGGGTTAACCGTTGTTCTTTTCTCTCTCTTCAGAGGTGTTACCGCTGGGGGCGATGGCGTACTCAGTTTGTAACACATGCGAGACTTGATCCAAGTCTTTTAAAACCTATTCAGATTACCTATCAATGTTTTAGGGGACATTTATTTGTTGTAGTCTTGCTTTAATATGCTTCCAGCCTGTTGGCGAGGTCTATCCACTTTCTCACCAAATCTGAACAATATCAACGATATTGGATCCTTGTACCCTTGTTCCTTCAACAATGACCTCGCCTGTATCGGTCCACTGTATGATGGGGTCCTCACTCAATAGATTATAAAGACTTAAGCCTTTATTCCTCAATGTATGTGGGAGGCTGTTTTTAGCACATGTTCGATGTGTTCTGTTCCGTTGCTCTTGGGCATCGTCGGGGCCAGGTCCTGTGTCGCCATGCTCAGCACTACTCGCGCTGTGCCTAATAACCACGGGGAGCTCTGTAGGATGCTTATATTCCTCGTACTCATGAAGAAATTTCTGCAAAGCCTCTTGGTACAAGATCCTTTTCTCATCAGGTGACTTTTCACTGTTTAATAGGGCTAGCAACTCGTTTTCCATTCTTTTAAGCCTACTTTTACGGGGTTCTAGAGCCGTGTCTGGAGTCTTTGAACTTTGCAATGAAGCATACACCTCGTGCGGAATCACAACCACCTTCTTCATTATATTAATCTAGTCAGTAAAGGACCCAAAACTGAAAATAAGATGGGTAGGAATGATCCTCCTCTTTGTACAATAATGCGCTTTTTCTTACCCACAGTTTGACTTTTATGAGCGAGCGCTCGTATTATGTTCTTGTAACGACGTAAGCGAGTCTTCTGAGAGGGTTTCATTGGCACATTACATTTTATAACATTAAGACAGATTTCACAGATGCATTTTAAAAAGTCAGAGTCGATATTTTTAACAAACATCTGTTGCAGGCCCGGGGCAATCGTTGATAGATTTTTATTAATTCACGGTATTTCTTTAGCCTATTTGTCATTCTGGAATATACACCGTTTCAGGTTCGCTTGGGAATATATTCGTTCTTAGAAGCACCCTAAACGTGTTTCGCGGGTGAAGGTCACAAAGCAAATATCCATAACGCTGGTTTGTGGCCTCTTTATAAACCTCCAAAAACTCCTTACGCTGATTCGGGAACATTTGATTGGCTAATACCCCAATTTGTGATACATCTCTACGTTGCGCGAATAAGACTAGATATTGTGTATTTAGCGACACATCGCGCATGTATCTATTTTTGAAAAATAGATTCTGATTGATGAAGAACACGCTTATGTTAAGATGGTGGGAGAACACTGTAAATGTCTCGGCAAACGTTTTATCCATTCCAACATGAGATCGTCAATTACAATGACTGTATGTTCATTTCCCTTTAACGAATTAACGTCATAGACCCCTTGTGGAACAAGATTTCTCTTGGTACTCGTTGAACACTGATTGATACGTCGAATAGCACCATATAACTTTATGCACAAATTTTGAGAACATCTCCCTTTTCTTTAATGATTTTAAGCATAAACACAGTTTTACCACATCCTGTAGGGCCAGATATAATACATGTGGATGGGCTCGTGAACCTGAATTTTTCTACAGAATCCATTTCTAACACGTCACACCCTAAGTGGGCCATTTACAAAATATAAATTTGAGTGCTGCCTTATATTTTGTTTTCTTCTTCCACAGAACCGTGAATGACGACGATGTACAGCACCCCATCATCGATATCACACGAGCCCGTTGACCGTGCAGCAGAACCCTTCCCCGCCGACGAGCCCTCACCAGCGACACCTGTAGCACGCGCCAGTTCAAAGCGGAGGCGTGATGAAGAACCCTCCACGTCAGGTATAAAGCGTGCCAGGATTGCTCCGGTTGTTAGACCACCAGTAATAGAGCCCCAACCCTCAACGTCTTACGAACAACCCCACAATAGTACCTTCCTCAAATAACCCCTTATTCAATTCCGGGTACATCCTCCACAGCAGCTCCCGTTCTGTTGAGGATGGCATAACATTCGAGTTGGTGCGCACCGCTACCCCACCCCGGCCTTGACTAGAAATCGGTATATAGTCAGGGTTGATCCTAGATCCATGTATAGCAATGGTGTTGAACACGGACTACGGCGCATAGTTGAACGTATTGTAGAGTTTGCCCTTCAGAACCGCGACGAACGTGAAGTCAGGACGAGGCTGTCCTTCGGATTCGGGTCAGATGACGGAGATGTAGATGATTTTTGGGTAGTAATACCGTTCAGACGTTTGGCAGCTGAAGATATAGAGTATATATTAGGCCGTATAATGCAGGCCTCTCAAAGTAGTATAGCCTTCAATATGGACAACTTCACGGTAAATATTGACCGTGTATTCCGTGTTGCGGGTCATAGTGCCACACCTTATACTCTTAACTTCAATTCTCAGGCTATTTATAGACGGCATATAAACGTCGATCGTGGTTGCGGCTTTATAGCAGTAGTCTTAGCTCGTATGTTTACTGTACTAAATACACGGCCCAAAAATTTGGTTGCCTACGGTAGTGGAGCGTGCCCGTAAACTAGCTGTAGACTGTAAACTTGTTTGACTGTAATATGGGTCCTGAAGAGCTGAGAAGGGTAGAACAGGAAATGAATGTTCGTATAGTTGTATTTGGACTGGATGATCGTCGTAGAACTGTGTATGTTTTTAAAAGCTGTGTGAGAGATCGTACAAGACCCCTACTTATTTTAGGACTGTCAGGGACAACGTATCTCCCCATCCGTAATATAAGGGCCTTTACGCGAGTTATGATAAAAGTCGAAAATATGGACGACATCATGATTTGTGTAAGGGGTGTATCGAGTTTGCGGATGATATAGTGAAACATTGTAAAGATTGCCACATGGTATGTGAGCAGTGTAAAAGCCAAATGTGAAAGCCGTGTAGTTGAAGCTGAGAAGAGGGATTGTGATGTGTGTAGACGCACATTTTTCAATAATAACTGTTTTGAGCTCCATAAATCAATTGGCACGTGCAGGAAAATGAGAATCTGTGAATGTGGTATGTTTCATATGATGGATAATTGGGGAAATTTGAGCATAAATGTGATGAAATTCACTGTTCTACATGCCATGAGAAATATAAGGGTTGGAGTAAAGCATGTATGTTATATGAAAGAGCCAAGCCTAAAAACAGCCTTGTATAACTGTGTACTACGATATAGAAACATACGAACGCTGAAACCAAAGAGGTTATTCCACATTTACTTGTGAGCCAGACTATCTGTGATGAGTGTATGGAGAGCGAGTGTGATGAGTGTCACAAATGTGGAAACGGACAAACGTTTTTAAAACGAATGCCCACGATAGCCCTGTGAAACTTTGTGTCCTATATTGTCAAGTTAGCGGACAAGTTAAAAAAATGACTGTGTATATTCTGCCCATAACGGGGCGAAATTTGACACAGTTCCTTTATAAGGAGTTGCTTGAGCACGAGTCATCTGAGATATTTACAGGTGATCCCTTGAAAAGAGGCAACAAACTAATACAGATGCAAATAAGAGGTAATGTACAGTTTAAAGACACTTTATTATTCACACCTTGTAAGTTAGCAAAGCTACCCAAGGTGATGGGCGTAGCCGCTGAAGTTTCAAAAGGATATTTCCCTTACACATTCCTCACTAGCGAAACTTTAAATTACGTAGGACTACCTCCACCCAAACATTACTTTAACTATGAATGTATGAGTACAGATGAACGTGAAGATTTTGACCGATACTACAGCAGTTTTAATGAATCTAATCCTTATAATATAGCTGATGAATGTGAGCGTTATTGCGTGAATGATGTGCGCGTGCTTAGAGTATATTTCCAGGCCTTTAGAAAGATGTACATATGTCGTTTCAAATGCGAACCATTGCAAGTCGCAACCACCATTGCCTTATTATGTTTTACGCCATTATCCACAGAAACAACCGCCACAGTTATGGGCACAAGGCTATTTACTGGCTCATACACCTACAGCAGCAGACAGGTGTATACATAAAGCACGCCCGCAACATGGGTGAAGTACCCATTAAGGTTAATGGTCGTGTTTTTTGGGTTGATGGTCTAAGTGAAAACCGCGCCAATGGTAAGAAGACTGTTTACTCCTTTAATGGTTGCTGGTGGCGTGGATGCCCACGTCCTGAGTGTAGAATCGTAGGAGATATCCACGGTAGATCTCCTGCCGACTGTCTTGCGTGGACCCGCACCCGTGATCAACTTATAGGCTCCCAGTTCACTCACAAAGTCTTGTGGGAGCATGAGTATGATCCACGGATGGAGGCAGATGGACAGTACCGTGAAGAAATAAACACGATCAAATGTTCAATGGTGCTGGATCCTCTCAAATGCGGTGATAGCTTGTTCGGAGGGCGTACAAACCCCTTCAAGCTATACTTTCCGCCTACGGAGGGTGTGAAACTCCATTACTACGACTTCTGTTCTTTATACCCCTACGTGATGAAGAACAATCCGTACCCGTAGGTGCACCTGAAAAAATGGTGGGTCCCACCATACCAACCATCGAGGAGTTTTCAACCAACTTGAATGAGCGCTACTTTGGACTCTCTTTCGTAGACGTGCTCCCCCCTCGCGATTTATGGATGCCGATCTTACCCGTCGTTATAGATCACAAGCTCATGTTTCCCCTGTGCTTGAAGTGCGCAGAAGAGAACAATGGTGATTTTGACCATATACCCCACCAGCGTAAGATCAGAAGTGTATATACAAGCCCTGAGCTGGCCCTAGCCGTTCGCCATGGGTATAGAATAATGAAGATACATGAAGTGTGGAGGTTTCAGAAGCTACCCAACCTTTTCACACCACATATAAACGTTTTTTTGAAGGATAAGGTTGAGGCGTCAAGATATCCGCGAGGGGTTGATATCGAAGATGAAAAAACGGATTATATTCAGCGTTACCGTGACCGTGAAGATATACAGCTTGACCGTTCCCAAATTGTAAAGAACCCTGGCAAGCGCTTTAGTGCAAAGTTCTGTCTAAACAGTCTTTGGGGAAAATTTGCACAGAATACTGGCAAAGGTAACGTTCATTTGGCACAAAGTTATAGTGAAGTCTGGGATTATGCCAACGCTCCCGACAAAGAGGTCATGGAGATTGTGAATGTAGGTAATACTTACATAATAAAGTACAACAATACCGAATTGGCCACAGATACCTCACGGGTTACAAACATTCCTGTAGCCAGTTTCACAACAGCCTACGCACGCATCAAACTTTGGAGCCTATTGCATTCTCTTGGGAGGAGGGTTTTGTACGCTGACACAGATAGCGTGATATTCACAGCGAGGGAAGGTGAATACATGCCCACTATTGGGGAGTTCCTCGGAGAGCTAACTGACGAGATCAAGGATGAGTATGGAGACATCGCATACGCAGACTCGTTTGTGTCAACAGGGCCAAAAACCTATGGGGTACGGGTGAGGGTAGAGGATGATACGAAGTATATCGTGAAGGCTAAGGGTATCACGATTAACCATGCGAACCGTCGAGTCGTTATCTTTGACTCGTTGAGGGAACTAGTGAGCTTGGAAGATGAGACTGATCAGCTACTCCTTCTGACTGTAGTTACCCACAATTTTCGGGCACAGAAGCTGGGGGGCGTGAAGGAACTTAGGGGTACAAAGTATGCCGTAACACCTATAGGAAACGTTACCAGGTGCCTGGTACCTATGATACCGTACGCTTTGGCTACCTTAAACCTTGATTGTATTTATATATATGTGTATTGATATGTTTATTATCACGTATTTGTAAATATATATATACACCTTGAATATTTCGTTTATTAAATAAATTGTGTTTCAATTAGCGTTTCACTTTCTCCTTTGCGTGCGTGCGTGTGTGTGTACAGTAAAAAGCTAAGCCCCGCCCACTGTAAGATCGGCAACAAGAGTCCTGTCGCTACCTGAGTATGCCTCTATCCCTGCTTGCTCAGTAGGCCTCTGCATACCCTTGAACTCAGACGTGTATTCTCCCGCATAGAAGAAAAATAGTAATGGCTACCTTTAATATTGCGTGTTCAACATTTATGAAGTGGTACTCGGTAAAGTGCCAAGATGTGGTGGATACCGAAAAAAAACCTATTCCCCCCTCCTTTGCCACTTTTAAGGCTACATTGAACCGTGCGAAGGACCAAGATGTTCAAATACTCTACGGGTATTCTGGCGAGGGCGCTGTAGGATTTCGTAGTACAGACGATATATTGAAGTATGTTATAGACCTAACCTTTATAAAGGCTCACATATACCGCGAAGTAGAGAAGCGATACGTTCAGAAGATAAGCAACGGTTATGGATAGTGAGTCTTGTTGATGAGTGGTGTGACAAGCGATATTATGTCATGTTACACCATACCGACGACTCGTACCCTACGGTTGAAAATGTAAATCTTGTCATCATGGAGAATCTTAAGTATTTTTACCACTGTATTAATATACAGGGTGTCCCATAAGTCCGGCATCATAGGAGAAATTCATATTTTTCTATTTCTACAAACCATAATTCATATTTTTCTCTTTCTACAGGCCATAATGTCTGTGAGCAAGGAAGAACGAATCCAGATAATTCTACTCATAGGAAATCGTAGTCAAAGAGAGGCCGCTGCTGAATTTAACAGACTGCATCCAGACCGCGAGCCAATAACACAGAGTTGTGTTACAAGACTTGTTGCAAAGTTTAAGGAAACAGGATCCATAGAAGATAAACCACGCAGTGGAACTTCAAGGAGGTCCACTGACGATGATACAGCGACTGCTATCCTGGCTTATTTTAACAGAATTCCCAATAAGTCTCTTCGTCGATTGTCCGCCGAGACAGGAGTGTCGAAAAATAGCATCCATCGCATTCTTCAGGCTCACAAATGGCATCCATATAAACTTCAGATCCTACAGAAATTAAGCGAAGATGATCCCGACCTGCGGATGGAATTTTGTGAATGGGCTACGGAACAATATGCTCGGGATGCCAATTTCCCGTCCACCATTCTGTTCAGTGACGAGGCTGTTTTTTATGGAAATGGTGAGGTAAATCGACAGAACACTCGCTACTGGTCTCAAAACAACCCTCACTGGTATACCACTTCAAAGGAACAAGGTGCATCTCGGGTGATGGTATGGTGTGGCATTTGGAAGGATCGCATCATAGGCCCCCTCTTTTTCGATGAACATGTCACTGGAGGCACCTACCTACGTATGCTCAAGGAAGAAGCATTTCCCAGTGTCTTGAACGAAGAAGGAAATTTCTCATCATGGTTCCAGCAAGACACCACTAGATTTTTATCTCTGGGGCCACTTGAAAGCGCTGGTATACGCAGAGAAAATTAGGAGTGTTGAACATTTGTGGCAGCGCATTATTGGGGCATGTAACACCATTACTCCTGACATCATTCACCGTGTGCTTGCTGACTGGGTATCACTTCTGAATTTGTGTAATGAAAACAATGGTGGACATATTGAGCACGTTCTGTAAATAAAAGCTTTTGTTTTGCCTTTTTTTATTATTTTTCCTATGATGCCGGACTTATGGGACGCCCTGTATATCATGATGAGGTTTGTAGTGAGGTTGTGGCTAATGGGCTGTGTGAGTTTTTAACAGACTTTAGAGACGAGTATCGTTTGTTAAACAAAAAGGTCAAATATGGACATATGTTTCTCTCAAATAGTGCGCCGGATTGTGAAGATGTTTAGTTTGTGGAAATGAACGTCTGGTGAGTGATAAAACATTAAAGTCGATATTGTTTCGGAAAATTCTTTTTGTCCAAGAACACAAGTGTTCGAACAAGCCTGTGCACGCTTTGGCAGTGTGACGCACTCCCCCCCGCGAACCGACCACCCGTGTACCTCACGAGACATACGAGTTCGAACAAACCCATACACGATTCATCAGCATGACTCACTCCCCACGTAGAGCCGATCCGTCCACCTGTGGCTCATAGTCATCTCAGAGCTTGAACCGAGTGGACGTGGGAATACGATGGAACTTCCTTTGAGAAGCATTCTCAACGCCTCGTACGATGTCTCCGTGACGGTCATTGCGCGTGTTCAGGCGTGAAACCGGCACCATTAGCTATGTACTTGAAACGATTTGCAGGCAAGCAAGCAAGCGTAATGCTATTTATTTAAGTGTTGAGGAGACGAATAGAGTCTTCATGATAGTTGAGAAGTGGGGAGAGGACCGTTATAAAATACCTGCAGGTGTAGGTACAAGAAGAGAGCAGATTAGTGACGCCCCCTCATACGCCGTTGTTTGCACGTTGTGTATAAATAACGAACAGCCATGCATTGATATACGACTGATGGGAAGAATCTGATAATAACGTTCTTCTCCTACGCGAAACCGTTTCATCCTCGACAGAATGTTTGAAATCGTCGGATTCCGCAAGCTGAAGCCTAGATTAGACGCTCGTGTTACGGATATGATTTATTTGGACACGGTTCTTGAATACGCATACGCCGCTCTGCTCGATGGATTTATCGAATGCAGGAATGAACAAGGCGAGAATGGTCTAGAGCTGGATGCATATTTAAAAGGTTTAGATTCTTCGAAATATCCTGAACTTTGGTACAAAGCACTTGAGCAGTACAGGGCTGAGCTCACCTACACTGTTCAGTCTAGGGTGGATCGATTTTACATGTTTTTCGATTTCCATATTCTAATAGAGACAAAAACTTCCGCATGCATGAGAAAATAGCCTCTGCAAAATCTTAGCTTAATAGGTAATCATCTTCTGCCCCCGGCAGAGCGATGAAAATCATATTTTAGTAGTCAAAAACGTATTTTTCTTATAATTTTTAAAATATTTCAATATGCATCAAAATTATTCCTAATAACTATAAAGTCGATGAAAAAGACCTCATATGATCGTTTTTCCAAGCGCGTTGTCCTACGTTAATATCTTTTGCCCTGGCAACAACGTCAAATGTTGAAAAAATAGGTAATTTATATACATATTTTCAGATCGGCTCTTTGTCTTAAATAATGCATTTATATATTTCCCATAGCATTTATATCGTTGCTTAGGCATGAAATAACACACACGCAAAATTTTATGACTATAGAGTAATATCTTCTGTCCCCGAGAAAAGTCTAAATGTGGATTATAATTACGTTAATGCGATGTTATAAGTACGATAAGTACTAAGTACAGCTCCTCGCTTGCTAATTTTATAAAATTAGCAACCCAGAACTCACCACGAGGAGGTGGCTGTACGTCGAGTTCCACCCTATCCAGCCCCAACCACCCTTCCTTTGGCTCCATGTCGATTTACATACGGTAATCTTTCTTAGAATCAAATCGTGGAATTTTTGTTCGGGAGTGAAGACGGGAGCGGATGAATTCGTCCCTCTCTTCTATTCCACTTACACTGGCAGAGGCTTCGGTTACTAATTTGATGAGTCTCTCGACCGCTTGAGTATGACAAGGGAATAGTGGGATCAGTCCATCAGGCTGGTCTCCCGTCTCAACAAACTCTTTTATTCAGGTATCAGGTATTGTTTTTGTAACGGGGGGTTCGGTCACCTCAGCCGTTTGCCAGTTGATCATTTCGTAATAGTTTTGACTATCGTACAGCAGCTCAGGCATGGCGAAGGCTCGAATTTCCCCCGCTGGTGATTGTTTTGATCGTGCTTTTAATATTCTTCTCCATCCCAATTCTCTTATGTGTTGCTCATCGGCATGTAGCATGGAGATCAAAATATTTTCTGGGTGAGCAAAGAAAGAATTTCTACGGAGGACTTTGTTGGCGATTGTCTTAGATCTTTGAGGCATGGTCTGAGAGAGACGCATCATTTCGAAAAATGTTTTGCGCCCTCAGTGAAACTGGAATTTTTCTTTATCTTAAACCAAATTGGTGCGTAAACTGTCATAATGAATCGCACAATTTCGTTGAAGGTGCTGGAGGGTTCACTGGTTGAAACATAGAGGCGCAGAAATCTATTTGCTGTTGTCAGCCACCTGGAATGCGCCATCTTACCTGGATTTCGAGCCGCGAGAGCTGAAGAGCAGCTACCGCTCGACACTGCTCTGTAGATGCCTAACAAATATTTTTGGTCAGTGCTCAACTCGGCATCATCTATGTCAATGTCGGGAGATGGAATGGCATCGAATTCTGTAATTGGAAGTTTTTCGCAGTCGTTCAGTTGTTTTCCAACTGGTCCAGTAAAGCCCATTGGCCCAGTTGTTTTGCCGTCCAAGTCTTGAATGAGGTGTCGCAGTGATAATTCATTACCGTGTAATAGGCATATGATCCACTGAACTGGCCTTTGTAGTTTCATTTCAATCATACGAATGGCTCTACCCTTTCGACCCGTGTTCACTGCGGTACCATCACAGCCGATAGCCACAATGTCGTCCGTGCTAATATTGTTAGTCTCTAGAAAGTTGATGATACCTGATGTTATTGCAGTGGCAGAACCTGATGCAGGAGTGAAATGCCCCATGTACTGGGATTCTGGTTCTTGAACTAAAACTATATGCTCTTCTACCACAGTCCTTCTATGCTTCACATTGTCTATTTCTTCTTGTGTCATTGTTTTATCTTTACGTCCGTCAAAGAAAATGCCCTCTAATGGTAGCGTGATCTTGTCATCTTGCTGATGCTCAGAACGAACTCTTTTTCTGGCTCTTCTTATTTATTTCGATCAATCACTGAACTGACATCATCTTCTCGTATCCAGCCAACATCCTCTAACAACGAAGAAGCAATAAATGAAGCAGCTCTGTCTGAGACGCCCGTACGATCACAAGCTTCAGCAAGTACCTGGAGTTTCATTCGTGTTTTTTCCTTCATGTCATGTTTATCTCTCGGTGTTAGTTCATACGATGACGATGATTCTATAGATGTATCCTCGGTTTCACTAGAGGCTGACGAAGAAGGTTGTTCTTGAGAAGTTTCTTGTCGTTTACTAGTCGACGGCTCTTGATGTTCTGCTATTCCTTCTTGTTTCAATATCGCCAATCTTCTTGCAAGAGTCATCTCGTTTTTATTTGTTGTTTCAACATCCAAAGTTCCTATTGCCATTTTGCGATCACTTCTTTGGTCGAGTAAAAACTGTTGCTCTTTCAGTGGTACTCGTCGTTCACGAGGGCAGCTGCATTTTGTCAAATCAGGGCATTTACAAGCCGATATGTCAAATAAGGTGGTCTTAGTTAATTTCTTGAAGGCCTCAAGATTTTTCTGAAACGATTCGTTCTTCTTTTTCGCGTTCAGTGATTTGATGATGTTAGCCATTTTATCACGATAACTTTTCAACATTTGATTTATCCGTGCTGTCGAAACTGTTGGAATGGAAGCTAATTTCCACAAGTATTCCAGTCTCTCCGTGACCACAGCGGCGATGTCTTTGAATGGAGGTTCCTTCTTTGATGATCTCAACTCAGTTCTCACATGATGGTAGTATTGCATCACATCTTCACATGTGGGAAAACATCGCAAATTCAAATCTTTCCCAGCACAAAATATTGGACACGTAACCGATCTTCTAGTTGTAGCGGTAGCCATCCTGTAAAGATTAAAGAATAATGTATTGTTCTGTTACGCAATAAAATCGAAAAAAACAGAGTTATGAGAAAAACAAACAAGGATATGAGCAGAGAGATTGAGCACACTGAGGACTCTGAGTGAGGAGCCACACACACACACACACACACTGAGGACTCGAGGAGCCAGCTGCAAAATACACACCTGCCTTCGACGCTGTCAAAAGGCAACTGAGGAAACTGCGCAGTGCGTACTGGCGCGTCAGTGGCAGCTGCTGCTAGCAGCACTCACCAGAGATGACCTTTAAACCCTAGCCTAGAGTCATAAAATTTTGCGTGTGTTATTTCATGCCTAAGCAACGATATAAATGCTATGGAAAATATATAAATGCATTATTTAAGACAAAGAGCCGATCTGGAAATATGTATAAAATTGTATATAAATTACCTATTTTTTCAACATTTGACGTTGTTGCCGGGGGCAAAAGATATTAACGTAGGACAACGCGCTTGGAAAAACGATCATATGAGGTCTTTTTCATCGACTTTATAGTTATTAGGAATAATTTTGATGCATATTGAAATATTTTAAAAATTATAAGAAAAATACATTTTTGACTACTAAAATATGATTTTCATCGCTCTGCCGGGGGCAGAAGATGATTACCTATTAAGCTATGATTTTGCAGAGGCTATTTTCTCATGCATGCGCAAGTTGTTTTCTCTATTAGAATATGGAAATCGAAAAAATTGTAAAATCGATCCACCCTACCGTTCACCCTGAAGAGCTGTACCTCTACATAATGAATAGCTGTCGTTACGACTTGGAACATTATTTCAATTGCCGCTATGCAGAGTGAAGAAGAGTTCACGATTGAAAAGCTCGGAGCGGTAAGAAAAAACCCTCGATTGGAAAGGCTTGTTTATAAACTTGTATTTAATAATGATGTTGTGGTTAACGATGACTTCTTTGTGCGTGCTTTTGATGGTATTCTAGCCGTGTTTCAAGATAACTTGCCAACCGGATGTAAAGTAGGCACAAAAATAGTACTGAACGATATGAAATCCATTTATGTCGAGTATATGCCTCCGTATCAGTTAAACGGTGAAGTGTTGCTTGGACGGTTTTATCACGTGGTGCAAAGTAATAGCGATGTGGATGTAGACTCTATACGTGTGAGTTTAGTGTTTTGCGCCGTAGAACATAAAGGATGTATATTTAATTATTTAATTGTGTATATATATATATATATATATATATATATATTTCCTGTACTAATATGCAAATGAATATACGTTTCGTATATTATTATTTTCAATATATTTAATATAACTTTATATATTTTTCATGTACTAATGTGCAATTGATTATACGTTTCGTATATTATTTTCAATATATTTAATATAACTGTATATATTTTTCCTGTACTAATATGTTGATAATACAATGTTTTGTATATTTCTGATTATATATATTTAATTATTTAATATACAGTGCCCGCGAAAAGTATCCGATCACTCAAGAAAATACAATATTTTCCCTTAATATTCAGAGACACGTAATTCACTTTCTATTTGTTCTAGCGACATCTGGTAACTTTGAGGTTGCTCGCTGATATGAGAGCTATCCAACGCATTCTCAAATTAGTGTTCTGGTATCCTTCGTTGCGGGTGGCTGTATCTCAAATTTGTCAGATTTCACTGTTTGTGTAAATTTCTTGATTTTTTTTTTTTTTTACAGAAAGTGGTGTAAATAAAATTTATATATAATGTGTGCTAAAAAACAACTTAAGAGTGATTGTCGAGGTGCTATTGTTGCTTTGCATGCATGTGGGAAATCACAGAGACAGATAGCTAAGGAATTAAACATATCCCAAAGTACCGTTAATTTATGGGTTTCACGGGCTAAGAACAATGGTGGCCTAACCACGCCAGTCCCTAAAAAACGATCTGGCAGACCGAGAAAAACAAATTCGCGAACAGACAAACTTATGAAACGTTTAGTATTGAAAAACCCAACAATAACTGCGAAAGAAATAAAATTTAATATGAATAATTTGTTATCTGGTGTTTCTGAACGAACTATCCAGGAGCGGCTCCAAAAAGAACTCGGATTACCATCTCGCCATGCTGCTAAGAAACCGTTCATTAATGAAAAAATGCGTAAAAAACGTGTCGCATTTTGTAAAAAATACATTCATTGGACTGTTGATGACTGGAAGAAGGTTTTATTTAGCGATGAGTCGACATTTTTGACATTCAGAAGTTGTCCAAAAAAGGTTCGCCGGCCTATTGGCTCAAATAGGATGGACCTTAAATACACCCTAAAGACAATGAAACACCTCCAAGTGTGATGGTTTGGGGTTGTTTCGGTTACTATGGGCGTGGAAACTTATATTTTCTTCCGAAGAACACAACTATGAATGGTGCACGGTATTTAGCAATGCTACAGGATAAACTTCTAATGGCAATGGCAATCCAAAGGACAAAAACATACATGCATGATGGTGCACCATGTCACAGGGCCAAAATAGTGACAAAATGGATTACTGACAATAAATTTGATATTTTGGATTGGCCTGGTAATAGTCCAGATCTCAATCCGATAGAAAATCTGTGGCTAATAATAAAAAATAAGGTTGAATGCCACGACACTGGCTCAGTCGAAAAATTACAAGAGGCCATCAAAAAGGTATGGTGCAAGGAAATATCAGTGGAAGTTTGTCAAAACTTGATTAAATCCATGCCAAAACGTCTAGAACAAGTCATCCAAACCAAAGGACAGATGACAAAATACTAATATAAGGTTAGTATACATTTAAACATTGTTTTTTATGTAAAAAATACAAATTTCAAGGGTGATCGGATACTTTTCGCGGGCACTGTAACTCTATATATTTTTCCTGTACTAATATATTGATAATGCACCGTTTTGTATATTTTTTATTATATATTTCCCGTTCGTGATGCTGTTATTATTATTTTTTTTTCATATATATATCCCATTGTATATTATTTCCATTAATTCGCCTAAATAAACAGAATGAAGTATTGGCGTTTTATTTATTCTTTTTGTTTGTACACGGTATTTAATTATATCAATTGGTTGGTCTCTAGAGCGGATTTCTAAACCAGAATATTTGTTTTAATTAAATAAATATTGCTATCTGGCAACTCAACCTTCTAAGCCAAATGGCGGATTAAGTCAGAATATATGCTTTAATTAAATAAATAGTGCAAACTAGCAACTCAACCAGATATGCCAACTGGTGGAGAGAGAGGGAAATAAACATGATCGAGTGTTGCAATAACGGAGTCCTGCCCCTACGAACCTTGGAAGGACGTGCGGGATCTCGAGCCCGCCTCCACCTTAGAGTTTAACACGGATCATTAGGTCACCCTGGCTATCACCGCGCCGGGTCTCGAACCCGCCTCCACCTTAGAGTTTAACGAGTGACGCACATAAACAGTATAGATGGATGTATACACTGTGCCAATTGGCTGATGGTGCCCGGAGGCACTGGCTGATTAAGCCAACTGGCTGATGATGCCTGGTGGCACTGGCTGATTAGGGGCCCGATAAGACAACGGCGGCTCGGCTGAAGTCTTAATAAGCGCTTGGCAGCTGCCAGGTGAACACCTCTCTCTTAGGTTAGGTATAACCCTTTGGGGGGTTCATGGAAGCTTGGGGGATAACTCCAAGTTGCATACCCCCCAGCGGGGTTCATTGCAGCTTGGGGGATAACTCCGCCTCCAAGTTGCATAACCCCTTGTTGCTCTTGCAACCCCATTTTGGGGGTGCCTTGCAACAAAGAGGGGGGAACTGTGGGGGTGGGGTGGCACTCTTGCAACATTTGCAATTGCATTGCACTCTAACATTTTGCGGACATACTAATAGTCTCAATGCTTTTCCGTTTTCCTAGCTACCTTTTTATAATTTTAACTTTATTTTAAATGAACCTTTTCCGTTTTATAGGCACCATTGAAATAAGATAATAATAATTATTGGGTTTGTTTAACCTCCTTCGCAACACCTAAGATCATATGACGGAGGGGACCTACAGCTTTATGTGGGGTCCGAACCACGGGTAGCTACATAATCTGGACGCGACGACGGTCTCCCATCCAACTACTACCCAGACCCAATGTAGCTTAATTTCACTGATCAACGGGAAGAGGTGTTGAAATGAGAGAAATTAATATTTTTTAAACTTATTTTAACTTTTCATTAATAATCATTTCATTTTGAATATGAGAAATTTAATTTATTTAATTTAACAGCTATGAACATAAATAAAAACAAAAAATATTTGTATATTCTTCAAAACTTTGACGATAATTTGCGTTGAAAATTGAACGTAGGCTACAGGCCACCTTATTCTTAGTTCGCTCTTGACGATTGGTTAGGTTAAGTCGTGATATTTTCGTTAGTTTTAACGAAAATATCACGACTTAACCTAACCAATCGTTAAGGGCGTACAGTTGACCTAACCGGGCATTCAATATATATATATATATATATATAAGTTATATATATGTTTAAAAAATATTAATTTCTCTTATTTCAATGGTGCCCATAGAACGGAAAAGGTCCTTAAATTGTTATTAACTTTCAATTGCAATTTGTACTTTGTATCTGTATGTGAATTAGTTTTTTATTATTTTAGCCGTGAAAATGGAATTAGTGCATTCCGAAATGTTGGTACTGATTAAACCTTGAAGGATGTTTTTTTTCTCTGTTGTTCCTGTTCATTATATATATATATATATATATATATATATATATATATATATATATATATATTAGTGGTAGACCGGATGTCAGTTTTTCAACATCTGCGGACGCGGATTTTTTATTTCAATATCTGCGGATGCGGATGCGGATGCGGATATTTAGTTAATCTATCAATATAATATAGAATTATGAATATATGACATAATTTTTCAAATTTCGTGATATTACTATTATGGCAGGCAATGCATAAGAATTAAAATTAATAATGTTTTCATTATGATAAAAATAATAACTTTCTTAAGAGTTTCAGCCACAGAAAATTCAATGAAACAAGTTTCATTCAATTTTCTGTGTTACCAAATATTTATATTTTGAGGTTTATACAGGGTGTACATAAAGTCAGGATCTATTTTTGTGAAGCACTTGGAATTATATGGAATTCAATCATAAAATGATAAAGTGGTAACATTTATTAAATAATGAAGAGTAGGATTCGACGTGACGCCCATCAGTATCCCTGCACAGCTCAAATCGTTCCTCAGCATTTCTAAACACATTCTGGAGCATTTGCGGGGTTATGTTATCTGCAGCAGTTCGTATACGTGTACGTAAGTTTTCAAGACTCGTAATCTTCTTCTGATAGACGTGCGATTTGATAAAGCCCCATGCAAAGAAATCTAAAGGGGTTAAATCTGGTGATCTCGCTGGCCAAGGTCTGTTGCTTCCGCGTCCGATCCAGCGATTTGGAAAACGTCCATTTAGATAATCCTGAACAATTTTGGCATAGTGACAAGGAGCACCATCATGTTGATAGACGACGGTACTAACAATCCTATCCCCGTCGTCTATCAACATGATGGTGCTCCTCGTCACTATGCCAAAATTGTTCAGGATTATCTAAATGGACGTTTTCCAAATCGCTGGATCGGACGCGGAAGCAACAGACCTTGGCCAGCGAGATCACCAGATTTAACCCCTTTAGATTTCTTTGCATGGGGCTTTATCAAATCGCACGTCTATCAGAAGAAGATTACGAGTTTTGAAAACTTACGTGCACGTATACGAACTGCTGCAGATAACATAACCCCGCAAATGCTCCAGAATGTGTTTAGAAATGTTGCGGAACGATTTGAGCTGTGCAGGGATACTGATGGGCGTCACGTCGAATCCTACTCTTCATTATTTAATAAATGTTACCACTTTATCATTTTATGATTGAATTCCATATAATTTCCAAGTGCTTCACAAAAATAGATCCTGACTTTATGTACACCCTGTATATTTGTTTGTTCATTAATAACACTAGGGAACAACATTTTTGTTTCTTGAAAACTATTTGGTGTTTCTTATAGAACTTTTGATGCTGATTCCAAATATGGTTTCAGAACTTTTCTATCACCCATAGTTTTCGAGAAAATAATATTTCCATTTACTCAGAGTTTTCCCAAAATATTAGTTAAAATTAAGTGTACTAATTTAATTTTACTTTCTTTTTTTTTCCAGGTTAACTATATTTAATAGTATTTTTTGCATTAAAAAAATATAGCTATTTAAACAAACAGATTTTTAATAAAAAGAAAGAAATTTTTTTCAAGTTTTGCTCAAATTTTTAAATTTTTCATAGTAGAAAAAATTGGTTTTTCATTCCAAAAAGTTTTTCGTGATTTCAATAATTTTCCGCCAGCATGAATCGAAACTGTATTAATCCCAGAGATACATTTTGCTACGTATGTGGAGAACTGACCATAATGGTACAGAGGAAGACGATGACCCCACTCGTGAAGAAGGCTTACGAACTTTATTTTGGATGTAAGGTAGGCGACCAAGACAAATCCTGGGCACCTCATATCTCATGCATTTCCTGTGCCGTCACTCTTAGGGGTTGGATTAAAGGTACCCGCAAATCTATGCCATTTGCCATACCAATGATTTGGAGAGAGCCCAAGGATCACCTAACGGATTGCTATTTTTGTATGACTAACGTTTCAGGATTCTCTGCCAAACATAAACATAAAATTCAATACCCAAATCTTGCATCTGCCATGAGACCAGTACTACATGACGATGATAACCCAATTCCAACTCCCCCAAAGTCATGGACACTGGATGAAGAGTCTGAAGTTGAACCAATGAAATTGATGACAATAAAGATACAGACTTTCAGCAACCTGAATCAAATAAACCACGTATGATAACGCAGGTTATGCTGAATGATATCGTGAGAGATTTGGACGTTCCGAAAAAGAAAGCGGAATTATTGGGCTCCAGGTTACGTGAATGGAATTTGTTGGCAAAAGATACAAGCATATCGGCGTTCCGCACTCACCAAAAAGATCTGATGTAGTATTTCTCCTCGTCAGGTGGTTTATGCTACTGTAATAATGTAAATGGACTGCTGTTAGCTCTCGGTCATGAGCACAAATCTGAAGATTGGCGTTTATTTATTGACTCTTCGAAGCTAAGCCTCAAGGTTGTACTACTTCACAATGGAAATAAATACCCTTCCATTCCTGTAGGGCACGCTGTCCACATGAAGGAATCTTACGAAAATATGAAACTCATCCTTCAGCAGATTAATTATGACCAGTTTCGTTGGTATATATGTGGGGATTTAAAAGTCGTCGCGCTTCTTCTGGGAATGCGGCTCGGTTATACGAAGTTCTGCTGCTTCCTTTGTGAATGGGACAGCAGAGCCAGAGATTCGCATTATTTTGTAAAGGATTGGCCACTTCGTCAAAAATGTATCCCAGGACTGAAGAATGTGTCTCATGAACCCTTAGTTGACCCCAAGAAAATATACTTACCGCCACTTCACATCAAACTTGGCATCATGAAAAATTTGGTCAAAGCAATGAACAAAGAAGATGAGGCATTCAAATATTTGAAGAAAACGTTTTCACGACTTAGCGATGCAAAGATAAAAGAAGGGCTCTTTGTTGGTCCCCAAATCAGAGAGCTCATGAAAGATCAAAAGTTTGATGATGCCTTGAGAGGAAAAGAAAAAGTGGCATGGGAGGCAATGAAGAATGTTGTCACAAATTTTCTAGGGAACATCAAAGCCTCTAACTATGAAAAAATAGTGCAGGACATGATTGAAGCATATAGGTTATTGGGATGTAATATGTCACTAAAAATCCATTTCTTGCACTCCCATTTAGATTTCTTCCCTGAAAACCTCGGCGACGTAAGCGATGAGCATGGAGAAAGGTTCCACCAAGATATAGCTACTATGGAGAAACGCTACCAAGGGAGGTGGGATCCGGCAATGTTAGCTGATTACTGCTGGACATTGATGCGAGAAGTTCCTAATGAAAACTACAAGAGAAAGTCAGTGACAAAGAAGTTTTAAGAAGAATATTTTAAATGCCAATCTGCCACTAATATAATTTTTATGAAGTATTTTTACTAACTTCTATACACTTTTTGAATAAATATTAAAATACAAATTTCTCAGTAACCTTGGGTGATAGAGAAATTCTACGGCTATATTCGGAATCAGCGGAAAACATCATATAAGACCGACCTGTTCATGTCCAAGAAACAAAAAAAAAAGTTAAAATTTGTTCCCCAGTGTAATTAATACTTTACATGAAATGTGCATGACTGGACCTTATAAGCTACTTTATAAGCGAATTTAATTGTAAATTGCATAATTTATTAGAGGTAATATCCGCATAACATCCGCAGTCAAATTTGCGGATGCGGATGTTAAAAATGATGCGGATGCGGATGTGGAAATCCGGTCCACCACATATATATATATATATATATATATATATATATATATATATACATATATATATATATATATATATATATATATATATACAGGGTGGGCCGTAAGTTTCCATACATAGGAAAATTTAAACGTTTGTTTTTATGTTTCAGATACCCTAAGAATATGCGTTTGTAAGATCTTGTTTACTGATGAAGCAAATTTTTACGTCAATGGAGAGGTTAATCGGCAAAACATACGTTATTGGAGTAATGCTAACCCTAACTGGCTGAGTCCGACGAAGATGCAAGGTGCCGGTAAAGTGATGGTGTGGGCAGGGATATGGGGTGACAGAATTATTGGACCAATTTTTGTCAGTGGAAATCTTAATGCCGAAAGGTATCTTAACATGTTGCAAGAAGAGATTTTCCCATCCCTGCTAAACGAGGAAGGTAACTTCCCAGTTTACTTCCAGCAAGATGGAGCTCCACCTCATTATGGTCTTCACGTGCGTCGGTATTTGGATCAGCAGTTTCCCGATGCTTGGATTGGTCGGCGTGGTCCTGTGGAGTGGCCTCCCAGATCCCCAGATCTCACCCCCCTTGATTTCTATCTTTGGGGGCACTTGAAGGCCATGGTGTATCAGGAAAAGATACGAGACATAAATCATCTAAAGGAACGTATCACCAACGCCATTACAAGCATAACGTCAACTGTGCTAATGCGTGTTCATCAACAGTGGGGAACACGTATTGAAATGTGTTTTCAAAACAATGGCAACCATGTAGAGCATATTATATAAATAAAAATGGTTGTCCATAAAAAAATGTTTATTTTTCCTATGTATGGAAACTTACGGCCCACCCTGTATATATATATATATATATATATATATGTATATAATTTCAGAAAAACGCATCATAAAAAGAGATACGTATAAAAGCTGCACCTGAAAAGAAGTTTTTTGGTTTCCCGGATGGTGTAGTGGTAAGAAACGTGCTAGGGACGCGGCCCATGCGGCGAGAACTCAAAACCACCTTTGTGCCACACGTTTTCCTTCCGTCTTCGTATTAACATTAACATACAGTTATTGTATTTCTCTGTCTCTGTCTGTCTGTCTGTCTGTCTCTCTCTCTCTCTCTCTCTCTCTCTCTCTCTCTCTCTCTCTCTCTCTCTCTCTCTCTCTCTCTCTCTCTCTCTCTCTCTCCGTGCAGTGCTTTTTTAAAGTTAGATCGATTAGGAATAAGTTTGGCGAGCTACAGGCGCTCTTAGCATCAGAATACTAGGATATCGTTGCATCACCGAGTCCTGGATTCATACTGATCGTAGGGACTACGTTGGGGAGTTAAAGATTCCCGGGTATAGAATTTTTCACAAGGACCGCACCCGTGGGGAGGGCGGAGGGGTATTAATATACGTCAGGGACACGTTGAGTCCGGTTGACTGCCAGTTCCGATCGGAACGAACGGGAGCTGCTTGGTGTCGATCTGAACCTGGGAGGGACGAACAATAGGTTAATCTTGGTGTACAGACCTCCGCATCTCCTCTTCGAGGAGGATACAGCCCTGTACACCGAACTCCGTAGCCTGCTAGGGGACAGGGTGTATGTAGTTTTAGGAGACTTCAACTCTCGCGGCATAAACTGGGAAGACAGGACTGCTGATGCGGAAGGGAGGAAGCTAGTTTATTTTGCTGATGAGAACTTCCTGACTCAGTGGATCAGTGGGCCTACACGAGGCGAAAGCGTTCTACACTTAGTATTCAAGACCGAAGAGATCCTCGTCACTGGCCTCACCGTTGAGAATTGTTGGGCGGGAGTGATCACGGTCTGATTAGGTTCTGTGTCGGCATCCCTCGGGTGAAGTAGTAACTCGAGAGGCAGTAAGCTCGATCTACGGCGGCCGAACTTTGTTGGCCTCCGGGATAGTGTAGGTAAGATGGGGTTAGAGGTCGGCGGCGATGTTGAGGGTGTGTGGAGTGCATTCCTGGACCAGTTTATGGTGCTGCAATCTGCTGCCATATCTTCAAAACCGGTCACCCCTTCTTCAACGCAGCCTAAGTGGTTCAGTCGGGACATTGCTTTGGCTATCCGAAGTAGGAAAGCTGCGTATAGGAGGGCGAAGGCCAATTGTTCCCATGAAAACACTGAGGCGTATGTCCGCCTGTGCAGGGAAGTCAAGGCAAAGGTTAGGGTAGCCAAACGTAACGAAGAAGTCCGGGTGGCAAGCCTTTGCAAGGCGAAACCTAAAGAATTCTTCAGTTATGTTAATAGTAGAAAACCCATTAGAAGCATGATAGGCCCATTGAAGGACCCCAGCGGCCCTCCGACGCGAACATCGCTAATGTGCTGAATGAGTACTTTGCGGGAGTGTTCACCAGAGAGGACACCCGCGTCATCCCCGAGCCAGGCGTCAGGCACGACGGTGCTGGCCTGGATAGTGTTCGGTATACCGCGACAGACGTTGCCGATAGAATAGACAAACTGAACAGTTTAAGGCTACTGGGCCATAGCAGTTCTTTCTCAGAGGTTTGCGGGAAGTGCGAGACCAGATGGTTCCTCGCCTGGCTACAGTCTTCAACAAATCATTGGAGACGGGCCAGGTGCCTGGTGACTGCAGGGAAACCAACGTGACCCTTATCTTTAAGAAAGGGGATCACGAAAGTTCAGGGAACTATCGTCCCATTAGTCTCACTTCGGTTGTAGGTAAATTATTAGAGGGGATAATAGCGGATAGGATCGTTGACCATTTGGATTCCTACAGGCTACATGGGGACTCCGAACTGGGGTTTAGACGGCATAGGTCGTGTCTCACCAACCTGCTCGAGTTCTTCTACGTCATGTAGAGTGAGTAAGAGTAGGGCGATTGGTATACTTTATCTCGACTTTCAGAAAGCCTTTGATAACGTACTTCACCGCCGGCTAATGGCCAAAGTCCGCGCGCTGGGTTTCAGTGGGGAAGTAGGTCGGTGGATTTAGAACTGGCTGAAGAATAGGCGGCAGAGGGTTGTAATTAAAGGGGCTATCTCGGGTTTGCCCTCGGTCACTAGCGGGGTTCCTCAGGGTTCCGTTTTGAGGCCACTGTTGTTTATCATTTATATAAATGAAATCGACGGTGGCATCTTCAGTAGGATCACCAAATTTGTTGATGACACCACGCTTGGGGTCAATGTTGGGACGCCCGAAGCGATCGAGCAACTGCGTGCGGGCCTACGTAGGATAGGAGAGTGGTTCGAAAAATGGTAAATGCCATTTAACTTTAGTAAATGCAAGGTCGTGCACATTGGCTACGCCAATCCCAAGTCGGACTACTCCATGTTGGGGAGTAATATCGAGGCCACTGATTTGGAAAAGGACTTGGGTGTGCTAATTAGCAGCGACCTTAAATTTACCAAACAGTGCGTAGAGGTGGAAAAGAAATCCCAGAAGCAGTTGGGTTATATTAGGAGGCAATTTCGATTTCGGAACAAGGAAATTGTGCTCTCTCTGTACAATTCCCTGGTTCGGCCGCAGCTGGAGTATGCTGTGCAGTTCTGGTCACCCACCCTCAGGAAAGATATTGACATGCTGGAGCGAGCCGAGGCGAGGGCCACAAAGTTAATCCCTTCTGGTAGGCATATGGGCTACAATCGACGCTTACACGCCCTGAATTTGTTTTCGCTGGAAACTCGGAGGCTGCGCGGTCAACTTATCGAGGTTTTCAAGCTCTTACTCGGGTTCGACGATGTCGCTTTTAGAAGCATGTTTAGTTTAAATAATAATTTAACTCGCAGCAATGGTTGGAAGTTGGATTTGAAACGGTTTAGCACTTGTGTGTGTGGGAATTACTTTACCTATAAGATCTGTGACACGTGGAACAGGCTACCTTCAGAAGTTGTGAACAGTTCCTCTTTCGATCAATTCAAGAAAAGGTTAGACCGAATCTTGCACACTATTTGAGGGTGTAGGAATTTTTCCCCTGGCATCCGTTGCCATTAGTACCTCCTCGGTATGGGCCGCAAGGCCTTTTGAGGTACTTCTTTTCCTTGTAACTCCTTGTAACACTCTCTCTCTCTCTCTTCTCTCTCTCTTGCACGCCCACTTTTTTCTGCCTCCTACATAATGTTTATTTGCACACACACACACACACACACACACACACACACACACACACACACACACACAAAATTCCCTCTCTTATACCCACTCACTCTCGAGTCCTGAGTATCAGTTAATTAGATTAATTCTTGCAGCTAACATTCTCTTCCGATCTGAGTTGATTCACATTTTAGAAAACTTTCTCTAGAAACGCAAAACATTTTCAAAACGTGATCCATGAACGTGCTCTATAATTAAATTTTATTTACGTTATAATCATTATTTTCTTGCTTTCTTCAAAAACTCTAAAATTATGTTCCAAACAAAACATTTTCGTAATAAAATTAGAAATTTGGCTGTTGAACGAAAGGAATGATTACTCCCCACTCATTGTTAGTCTCACTCCCATTCAATATCACTCTCATTCCCATTTGCGGTCCACAAGTGAGAATGCTCAAAGTGAGAAATTCACATTTGATAAGAGTTTCTTCATTTGAGGAAGAATGTCACTCCCATTCTCATTCACGGAAAAGGAATCAAATAAGAATGGCTAATATTCACTAACCTAAATGAATTTAACCTAACGTAACCTAACTTAACACTCGTGTAATCTAACCTGAAGAAAAGTAGGAAACCGTGGATGAGAATAAGAATGGCACGAAGCAGGAATAGCCCGATTTGAAAATGAGATTCTCACTCGCAGATTTGTCACTCTTGGGCTCGAAATACTCGTAAAATGGGAATCACAATGAATGGGATCATACCGAGTGAAATGACCAGAGTCAAAGGAAACATTACTTTAAAATAATTTGTCAACAAACTTTACAGGACTAACGTTTCCATCATCTTCAGGAATACACTCACTGTATGAAACAAAATGTCTTCTATACCAGGGGTTCCCAACCTTATTGGGTTATGTACCACTTTTTGCCACGATGAATTTCTAAGTACCACTACTCACCCTTATATTACCATTGGTACTATACTCTACTACCAGAAATAATAACGTACATTGTACTAAAATGCCTTCTCTTGCATGTATTTTTTTTTACTGTCAGTAAAAGAAACCCAAAATGTGTGTGATTTTAGGCGATTAGCAACTAAAAATATCTGATTTCGAACAACATTAAAATTTGTACATTTTGGTTTATGGAAAAACAAATTCGAGAACCTCAGGGTGAAAGGAAGGAATCTCATTTTGAACCTATTATACAGGGTGGACGAGAAGCCACCTTAAGATACTAGGAATCCAGAATGTCTGTGTGAGCTCCCTCGTTTTCACAACATGTCGCCATGTTCTCTGTGACATCTCTCGCAGCATCTACGGTGTCATGGTTGCAAATGCAGTAATAACAGCATCCTTCAATTCCCTATTCGCCTGGTAGCAGTGTTTCGCCGCAATATCTTTGATGTATCCTCAGAGACAATTGTCGCAAGTGTTGAGGTCAGGGCGCCTTGCGGGAAACATCAATGGTGATGGAGATGTAGCAGACCCGCGACCAATCCACCTCCCTGGGAATGCCTCGTTGAGAACGTCCCTAACTCTCAGTGCATAATGAGTCAGGTCTTGCTGCAGCCATGCATCATGTCTTACGCCAAGTTCGTCAAGTTTTCGTACGAACCATTTCTGCAGTATGGTCAAATAAGAAGTTTGAGTGGAATGCCATCAAAAAAGTATGGACCAACCACATAGCGAACGTTTAATGCTGCCCACATTATAATATGAAGTGGGTTGTGTTCAATTTCTCAACATAATGAAGATTTTCTTTCGATCAAATGAAGATGCTTCGTGACTGGCTACTGCGATAAATAGCGCATTCACGGCTGAGAAGAACATTTCCTCGGGAAGGACTTGTTATGAAGTTGGGGAGCATTTCTTAGCAATATGTTTTCCTGTTACCCTGTCATGATCAGTCAGTTTACTGACAAAATTAGGAAGTCACGGTCTAACTTTCAAGTCTTTTTTCATATGGTCTCACAGCGTTGATCTTGGGATGCCAAACTCTGAAAATCTCTTCCTTGCTGATTTCAAGGGTGAGCGATTTATCGATTCTTTAACTGCAGCACTTGTTTCTTGTCGGATTGGTGTTCTACCAGTACGCGGTAAATCTTTAATGCAACCAGTGTCGAAGAGTTTTTTTCGCAACGAAACAACGCTATTTTACTTGGTTCATCTTTGTTAAATCTTCCACTGAACTTATTTTTATGGTAGTTGTCGTATCACTTGTGTTTCGACGTTCATGCACCCATGCGCTTTTTATAATACATTCTTCAATGCTGTATGAACTCTGATTTGCCATTATTAAACCCTGCAAAAAAACCACTATATTGTAAAGGGTATAGGGCAGGCGTGGGCATCCCTTGGCACGCGTGCCAAACGTGGCACGCCAACGACTTTTTTCCGGCACGCGATTCCCCGGGTTCACCTTAAAAAAAAATAAAATAAATAAATATCCAAATTCTTCGCTGAGTTTTATATTTTAACTTAATGTTTTCTGCTAAAAAATGGTAAAGATTAACTTTTGCATCAAAGATTTGACGATTTTGGCACGCTCACTTAAAAAGGTTGCCCACCCCTGGTATAGGGACTTCTTGCCCAACCTGCACATCTTTATAACCTCTTTTATACTGCGTATTTCTGTTACAACATATACAGTAAATTGAATACCAGCATCCCTCCATCCACCGATCCCCCCATCCCTCCATATATATATATATATATATATATATATACACACAGTACATACAGTATATACAGTGTGTATATATATACATACACACACACAGTATATACAATAGGGTTATTCTTATTTGGGCTTAAATTTAAAATTTTGCGATTTTTATGAATGCACCCTCGGATATTGTGCGAATAGCTATAAAAACTAATCCTGTAAAGTTTGAGAGCGATCGCATAATTTTTACTACTTCCCCCGGGTACTTTTGTATCCTCCCCCGGGTGAATCATAGGATAGTGTTGTACGTTTTTTGAAAACTCTCGTTGCAGAATGCCGTTGGATGGAACTGATATCTTCGGCATGTCAGTACTTTGTAGTTGAATTGTATACTAAGTCCCACTCTACTCGTATATTAGCCCCTCAATGAGGGGTTCTCATGGGCGCCCATCTCCCACTCATTGTTGCCTAGTTTGCAGAAGTCACGGTGGACTTGCGGGCGTCAGGGTAGCGCTGGCGGTGCGCCTCGACGACCTGGAGGTGGAACTGATGCTGGTCCTCGTCCTTTGTCAGTGCCAGGTTGTAGTCCTGCATCACAGCGACGCCGCGTTCGGCAGAAGTCGTTAGTGACGCGAAGACTCGCCACCTTCCGCGCGGCGGCGGCGGCATACCTTGGGTCACTGGGCCACTCCGCTGGGTCGGAAGACAGGAAGGCGCCGTCGATACCTAGCACGTGGAACACGAGCCACGATGACTGGGTGACGAAATCCGCGAGGGTCTTGCCGTTCACCACAGCCGGCTTCGGCTCGACGACGACGCGCTTCTGGGGGCTCTCCGAGCACTCCTGCTCCTCGAGCGCCTTCACCATCATCATCTTTGTCTCCGCAGATGTGTTGTCATCGAAGAAGGCGAGCGACACGAGTGGCTCGCTCAGATACCACAGGTGCCGGCGCGCGAAGCCGTTGGCCAGAACCTTGGAGAGCGCCTTGTCCTCGTAGTCCACGAAGTCCTGGATGAGGGCAAGGTCGTTCGCCGGGGCGGCGGCGGGGTTCGGTGAAGCGAACAGGAACATCTTGAGACAATAAATGGCCTTTGCCATCCAGCGCGCGCGGTGGAGGGCGCCTGGGCGTATGAACCGGATGCCGCGCGTGGTCATCGTGCGGCTGCTGTAGGGAGAGGTGGAAATGGTAGCGGGCGATGAGGTCGTCGCGTGCGTCCATGAGGGCCGCCGTGGCCTCCTCGTCGTCGATGACCAGGTGGCGCTCGGTGTTGATGGAATCCCACCGTTCCTTGAATAGCTTGAAGAGTTGGACGTTGGGACCGGAGGAGACGCGGAAACACTCGCCGAAAGCCTTGGCGGCGAAGAGTTCGAGCATGTGGTGGCGGCAGGCAAGGTTGAGCAGATCCTTGCCCAGCTTCTGTTCAGATGAGCACGCAGGCTCCCGCGCGCGCGCCGGTGTTGGACGCCGTCGTATCGAAGCTCAGGCCGGCGACACGGTTTGCGATGCCCCAGTCTTCCAGCGTCTCGACGACAGTGTCCGCCATTGCTTGACCAGTGCTGGTGGCGAGCTTTGGGACAGCGAGGAGCTTGGCGACTCCTTCGCCGAGGAAAAGGACGGGCAGCCGTTCAACGTTGTCCGCGCCTCCCGTCACGTCGGCCACCAGATTCCCGTCCCAGGATACGATGAGCGGGGTGTCGGGCGCAAATGCCCGCTTGATGACGGCGGCGGCTTCCTTGCGGTGCTTGATGCGCGAGTGGTAGAACGACTTCCGGTTGACAGTGAGTTCCGCAACATTGTGCCCAAGACTATCGGCATTTGCCGCCACGACGTGGACCGCCTTGTTGTATGTGATGTGCGCGCGGTCGAGCGCGCCGGCCACCTTCGGTGTGATGACCTGCTGTCGCCCGCGGCGTTTCGGCGGCGGCAGGCTGGCGGCGCTGGAATTCGACGGCTGGGCGTTGGCGTCGTGGCTTTGTCGAAGGTGCCGTGGGCTGCCCTCGATGGAGCTGGAGTCCATTTTGAGTTTGGTCACTTCCACCTTACCGCGCTTCCGTTCTGCCTCTTTCTCCTGGCGCGCGCGCGATCCTCTGCGATGCGATGCGCCTGTCGCGCCTCACGCTCGGCGAGGAGGCGGTCGACGTCGAGCATCGCCCCACGCTGACCGTACTCGCGCTGGGCCAGGAGAAACGCCTTGTCCTCCTGATTGACGAGCATCTTCAGCGCTTTCCCGTGGGCGATGTCGAATAGATTGTTGAGACCGCGAGTCCAGGCGTTCTACTTGTTCACGAGGAACGGCGTGGTCACCTGCGTTTTCTTGCGCATGAGGTTCTTCCACTCCTTGTGCAACTTGATGATCTTCTGGGCGCAACGTTGATGAACGGATGTCGGGATCCGGCCGATTTCCCAAACCTCGCGGACTTCGTTGATGACGATATCAGCCGCCTTCCGTATTGTCTTTTTGCTGATGATGTGCACATGGAAGAAGCGGCGCAGGACCTCTCCTTTCGACGGCAGCTTTGATCAGGTCAGGGACTCAGATGGATGGCCTACCAGAAACACCTTGGTTGACTTCTGCGTCGTACGCTTAACAGTTGCAGTTGACGACATGATTTCAAGTCTGTGAATGATATAGATTTAAATAATGAATTAAAATGAAATGACATAAAATTAAAATATGATTCCCTCGCTAGCAAGCTAACATTGTCATCTACAAGTTTACTTTTCTACAATTTATTTGAGAAATCAATACCTTGGAGGCTTGGCTTCTAGGCCTATAAGGCAAACGAAACTAAAATATCTGCACAACCGACTCCGACGCTAGGATGGCAATAACTGAGTTACTGCGTAATATTATTTACTAAAACCGAACGCATTAGGAGGCGGAGCAATCGAAGAAGCAACCCAAAAGTTCACTGAGTTCACAGGGGGGAGAATACAAAAATGCCCGGGGGAAGTTTTAAAAATTATCCGATTGCTCTCAAACTTCACATGATTTGTTTTTATGGCTATTCCCACAATATTTGTGGGCGCAGTCATAACAATTAAAAAGTCGCAAAATAAGAACAACCCTAATATACAGTATATATATATATATATATATATATATATATATATATATATATATATATATATACAGTGTGTCCGTAAAGTCATGGTGGGATTTTAAATAGCTATATTATTGCAACGAAACATGATAATGAGATAAAAAAAGGCAAATTGAAGAACAACTCTAAAAGAATAACTTTATTTAACGTAGTTCGATATGGGCTCCTCTGGTAGCCCTGCAGACATCTAGGCGGTGATTCTATTCCAGCTACACGCCCAAGAACATCAGGAGTGACGGATGCGATAGCTTCCGTGATTCGCTCGTGCAAGTGATGAACATCCCTAATGGGTACACTGTACACGCTTTGCTTGACGTAACCCCACAAATAAAAGTCCAAAGGTGTCAGGTCCGGAGAGCGTGGAGGCCATGGCTTCCATCCTCCTCTTCCTATCCATCTCTGTCGAAATTTTTCATTAAGGAATTCTCGAACAACGTTGGCATAGTGCGGAGGAGCACCATCTTGCTGAAAGATGACATTATTGTCAATAAATTGGGGTACTGCAAAATGTTCCAACATAGCGAGGTAGTTGTGTGACGTCACAGTGGGTTCCGCGAAGAAAAATGGGCCAATTACTCGATCTCGTGCTAGAGCACACCACACATTAACTTTCGGGCTATTACGCTCATGTTCAACATAGGCATGTGGACAGCCTGACTAACTACGAGATAAAGGTTAAGCTTAGCCTAGACTAACTACAAGATACAACTTTGAGAGTTGTTCTTAAATTTGGCATTGTTTCATCTCATTATCATGTTTCGTTGCAATAATATAGCTATTTAAAATCCCACCATGACTTTACGGACACAAATCAGCGCCTAGATGTCTGCAGGGCTACCAGAGGAGCCCATATCGAACTACGTTAAATAAAGTTATTCTTTTAGAGTTGTTCTTCAATTTGCCTTTTTTTCATCTCATTATCATGTTTCGTTGCAATAATATAGCTATTTAAAATCCCACCATGACTTTACGGACACACTGTATATATATATATATATATATATGCTGCAAACCCACAAGGAAAAAGAAAAACGATTCCAAGGCCTTTCGTGTTTAGCTTTGAATACACGAAAGGCCTTGGAATCGTTTTTCTTTTTCCTTGTGGGTTTGCAGCATTTATTCATTTCACGTGTTTTATTGTGAAATTCATCCTATATATATATATATATATATATATATATATATATATGCAATAAAATCACAGAACAACACGTGATCTTTTTAATAAGCAAACAACCACAGGGAAAAGGAAACACGAAATCCGAGCGCCTTCGTAATATATTCACATCTTCAGGGACAAGAAAGAAATAGACAGAATTTACAAAGTAAAGGAGTTAAATACACATGCGAAAAGTTCCCCAATAGGCAACTCAATTTAAAAAACAATAAAACAATCTAAAGATTTTTTCCCAATAGATAACTTAATCTAAAGGCTACTAAATTATTGAATACGTAAAACCTATATAAAAGGAAATTAGACAATTAACATGTACACAAAAAAAAAAAAAATATTATAACAGTTGTTAGAAATAGTAGTAAAATGTATAAGTTAAAAATCTCAATTAAAAGTATAAGATTAAAAATTGAAACACTATAATTACGAAGCTTTTTGAGAAAAGAAGCTCTTGAAAAGCTTCATAATTTTAGTATTTTTTAATTTTTAACTTTAATTGACATTTTTAACTGGTATATATATATATATATACTATATATATATATATATATATATATATATATATATATATATATATATATATATATATATATATATATATACACACACTTGGGATACAACTCAAAATGGTCCCCTGAGATCTTTTATGTTAACACAGACCGTGCATGGAACAAGGAACTCGTCTGGGAAAATTAAAATTCAGACTACAGTGGATTTAATTTTCCCAGAAGCATGTTCCAGAGAGACAAAAAAGAAAACGAAGCAAGCTCGAGAGAAAAATCAGGACACTATTTAGACAACGGAAGCAAACCGTAAAATATCTCCACAGATCCAGAACTGATGCAAGAAGACTCAAACTAGAGAGGAAACTAGGCGAAATATGATAGAAATAGACCTAAAGCAAATATTCATACATAAGACAAACGAAGAGGAAAACAAGGTAGCAGAAAACATAAAATAACTCAAAATATTTCTACACGTTTGCGAAAAGGAAAATACAGTGTGAAGAGAGTAGCGGTCCTTTGATAGATGGGGAGGCCAAACACACAAATGACCCCAAAAAAAATAAGCGAGCTGCTTAAGGAACAATTTAACTCTGTGTTTAGCACCCGTCAGTCCGAGAGGAAAGTAAAAAACCCAGGAGAATTGATGGACATAGAGATCTCGGAAGGAGATGTAATTAAGGCTCTATCACAGATGCGAGACAATTCGGTACCAGGGCCGGACACATGGAGTGCAACGTTTCTGAAGAAATGTAAAGAGAGTATTGTCAAACCGCTAAACTTACTATGGAGGAAATCACTTGACATAGGACATATTCCACTTCCATTAAAGAATGTGAACATTGCCCCCTTATTTAAAGGTGGTAACAGAACAATGCCCAAGAACTATCGGCCGGTAGCTCTCACCTCCCAACTTATAAAGTGCTTTGAACGTATAATTAGAGGCAAAACTACCTACTACCTACAAGAAAAGAACTTATACAACCCAAATCAACATGGTTTCAGGGCTGGAAGATCATGCCTATCACAGTTATTTGACCACCAGGATAAAATATTGGAAACACTCTGTCGAGGACAAAACATAGATGTAATATATACTGACTTTGTTAAAGCCTTCGATAAATGTGACCATAGAATTATAGCACACAAACTTAAGAATACAGGAATTACTGGCAAGCTAGGAAGATGGATATTTAATTTCTTGACGCAAAGAACACAAAGAGTGTCCCCAGAGTGTCCCCTTGCTGTTCCTAATAATGATTGCAGATATTGATGCAGAAAACAATGGCAGTTTTGTATCCTGTTTCGCAGATGACACAAAGATATGTGACGAAATATTGAACGAAGGTGACAGAAAAATTACAAAACGACATTTAAGCATTATTCCAGTGGACAGAAGACAACAATAGGAAGTTCAACGAAGAAAAATTCCAACTTCTAAGATATGGTAATAACAAGGAGCTACAGAATAAAGGGTACAAAACTCTGCAAGCCAGAGAGGCAACACCAAATCCACAAGTCAGTGATCTTGGAGTAATAATGTCGTCGGATGCAGAATTCAGAGAGCACTATAACATCAAAATTACAACGGCTAGAAAAATAATGGGAATCACCTGGAGGAGCTTCCGCAGCAGAATAGCAAGCATCATGCTCAAATTAAGGAAGAGTCCAGTGCTACCAATATTTGAGTTTTGCTCAGTACTCGCAAGCCCATACAGAAAACGAGACATTGTGAACATTGAAGCCATACAAAGGACTTTTACGTCTAAGATAGAGGAAACGGAAGGTGAAGACTACTGGTCTTGACTACAATCCCTGAAACTCTACTCTATCGAAAGAAGGCGCAAGCGGTACACAATAATATACATATAGAAAATACTTGAGGGCTTTGTCCCTAATCTCAGAAATGAAACAGAAACAAACTGGAATGAGAGAAGAAGCAGATTTTGTACAGTCCGAGCTGTGGTGGGACAGTGGGCCATGAAAACGAGGATGGAAATATCTTCAGAATACCATGCCCAAAGCTTTTTAATGCCCTACCAAAAGAAGTAAGGAATCTCCAGCACACCGACCTGAATAATTTCAAGAACCAGCTGAACAGATTCCTATGCAAAGTCCCTGACCAGCCGTGCGTGGCTGGCTTCGAAGGCAGGAGGAGATCAGACAGCAATTCCGTCCTTCACCAAATTCCGCAAATGAGGCGGGATGGTGCAGAGGGGTCGACCGCAGGTCGATCCTCAACCGTCGTTCGAACACGGTCTGTGTTTAACATATAATGTTCTCAGGGAACCATTCTGAGTTTGTGTATATATATATATATATATACACACAGTACATATATTCTTGAATATAATTCATACCGATATGTAAATAATAACTGCAAAAAGTATGTAGAGGGTCATCCAAAATGTGCTTTTACATAAGTAGTTTTAGGAACACCTTTCTGAATCACCCTGTATTTCCTTCCTCAGATCTACAATATTACCACATTACAAACAAGTCAAAAAATGTCATATATCTAAAAATGAGAAAAGATGAGATAGTAAAGGAACAATTTGGATTCCTAATAAAGATCAAGATAAGGATCTAAAACGATGCTGAGAGACAAATGAGGATCTTTAATGCTACAACTAAAAGAGTTGACAAAATTAATGACAAAAAAGTAGGGTTTCACTGGCCAAAAGAATATAAAAGGAAAAATATAAAAGTTTATTTCTCTTGTGTCGAATATTTGACGGTTAAATTAATATTTTATATGTACAAGATCATGAAAATGATAAGGAGGCGTGTGTATATATATATATATATATATATATATATACAGACGTGCATGGAAAAAGGAACTCTTCTGGGAAAATTAAATCCACTATAGTTCGAATAAGTAAAGGTAAATGACAAATAGTATAGTATAGTTTTTCTTTTTCATGATGTTTGCCCGACGTTGGCAACATCGTCTACAGCTACACCTAGCCTACTATATTCAGAACCTCAATATACACAAGAAACTCGTTGCATTCACGTCGGAATGAATACATCAAAGAAAAAGGGGTAACTATTGTATTTTCAGCCAAGAACCGAAACTTAAACCTCAACTGGCAGAATTGAGCGTCCACTTTTTAAAGCACTTAACATGTCCGTTTCTTGATGGGATTGAACTCAGAATGGTCCCCTGAGATCTTTTATGTTAAACTGTAAACTCTAGATCCTGTCCCAAAGCTGGATCCTATCTCCTTCACATATAGCTGGTGAGGGAAGCTATATTTTGGGTTCTCCTTGCGAGTGACCCGTTGCCCACGTCGGGCTAACATCATGAAAAAGAAAAACTATAGTATTTGTCATTTACCATAACTTATTCGAACTATAGTCGATTTCATTTTCCTAGAAGAGTTCCTTATTTCATGCACGGTCTGTCTCTGGTCTCAGGGGACCATTCTGAGTTCAATCCCGTATGTATATACAGTACTGGCCAAATTATTAGGAATTTTTTTAAAATTTCATTTTTTGGTATAAAATGTTAAATTAAACCAATTTTAAACGTTGAAAAGTTATTTATTTCTACACAAGAATACATGGTCATTATTTAGCAATAGTTTAGTACTTAGTTTGACCCACCTTAGCTGCCATAATGGCTGCGACACGCTTCGGCATGCCATGAATCAATTTTTTGCATAATTCTTTAGTCGAACGAAGCGTGTTTGTTCGTCAGTTGTCGTTTGGTTGTCGTGCGATGCGGGTGTGTTCTCTTTCTTTTACGTGTCATTGTAACTACCGTTTAATTTAAATAGTGTATTTACCCAATTTCGGCAATTATTTGTTACAGTTTTTAAGTGAATTTGAAAATGGGGCGAAAGAATGACTTGAGTCCACGGAAAATTGGGCAAATACAGGTTTTATTAACTTCTTCTACATTTAAACAAAAGGAAATCGCTGCAAACTCCATGTTTCACCACAGTCAGTACTTCGTATTAAGAAAAAAATGGTATTTGGAGAAAATGTAGGCCCCAAAAGGGTTGGAAGATGCGGCAGAAAAAGGGTAACGACTCCAAGAACTGATAGACAGATTGCAATTTTGTCTCTTAGAAATAGAAGAGCTACTTGCAAAAACATTTCCAGTAGTCTAGCGGCTGATGGCATCAATATTAGTCGTAGAACAGTCAACAGGAGGCTTCTAACTGCCGGCTTCAAAGCCTACCGCCCAAGGAAGAAGCCCAGGCTCACTGAGGCTATGAAGAAGGCACGTTTTGCATGGGCAAAGGAACACATTAACTGGACTAGTGAGGATTGGGAACAGGTAAGAATAATATTTAACATTAAATAGAATGTTAATACAGTAAATACAGTATGCATAGAAGTGTATTTACAGTACGTGATAAAACTGCAGTAAAAATATCTGTAAAGCAGCAAGTCATACTGTACTTCGTTTTAGCTGTACTTCATACGCTATGCACTGACTCTTTCACAGGGCTTTCTTTGATTGCAGGTGGTGTTCTCCGATGAGTCAACGATTGCCGTGCTTGACGATCGTGTTCAAAGTGTAAGAAGGAGGCCTGGAGAAGAATTTTTGCCTGAGTGTCTGATGAAAACGGTGAAATTTCCACAAAAGATCATGGTTTGGGGAGCAATTTCTGTGCATGGAACTAGTCGTTTGAGCATTGTTGAGGGGAATATGAACCAAGTCAAGTATATAGAAGTACTAAGAAGACGTCTACTGCCTCAAATAAGGGAATGGTATGGTAATAGACGTTGGATTTTTCAACAAGACTCAGCTCCATGCCACACGGCAAAGTCGGTTAAAAAATGGTGTCATGAAAATAGTGTTCGGTTGCTCCCATGGGCTGGAAATTCTCCAGACATGAACCCAATCGAAAGTTTATGGTGTATTTTAAAGGACGTAATCCATGAAACGCTGATAACAACAAAACACCAACTCATAGAGCGACTTATTCAAGTCTGGTTTCACTCTACACGTATTAAGGAATTATGCAAAAAATTGATTCATGGCATGCCGAAGCGTGTCGCAGCCCTTAAGGCAGCTAAGGGGGGTCAAACTAAGTACTAAACTATTGCTAAATAATGACCATGTATTCTTGTGTAGAAATAAATAACTTTTCAACGTTTAAATTGGTTTAATTTAACATTTTATACCAAAAAATGAAATTTTTAAAAAATTCCTAATAATTTGGCCAGTACTGTATATATATATATATATATATATATATATATATATATATATAATATATATATATATATATACACAGGGGTTGGACAGAATAATGGAAACACTCGCATTTTCGATGCTATATTTTCTGGAATCATTAATGGCATTAGGTACTTTATTAAATTAATATGTAACTGCATATAATATTGAGAACATCTATTTTAATATGTTCATATTAGTTTTTTTATGTTCTCGCAGAATAAATAAAAATATGGCACTTGGAAGAAATGTTACTGACTGTGAAAGGGGCATGATAGTAGGAGCACGTTTGGTTGGTGTCTCAATATTAAAAGTCGCGTGATTGTCCCTGTACCTTGAGGAACAGTCCCATAGGTATGAATACAAGGAAAGAAATAAAAAAAAAGTACACCACCTAAGCACAGAATTTTTTCCATTATTCTTCCCAACTCCAAATTCATTAGAACTTTGGTACTGGTTGGTGTTAATATAGGCTTTACTACAGTTCCCATAACAGTTATGACTGACACTGGTCTTTGCGGACTATTGTTAAATTTTGAAAAAAAAAAGTTTTGATGCAAGTCTTTGATTGATTCTTCACAGCTCATAATTATCATATAAGGTTCTTCTGTCGCATTCTGTCAGTGTTGCTTTCCGCTCACTATATTCCTTATTTGATTTTCTTTTTTTATTATTTTTGCATGTATTCATAATCTTGAAGACTGTTTCTCGAGATACAGGACTTTTATTACTGAAACACCAACCAAATGGGCTCCTACTATCATGCCCCTTTCACAGGCAGTAACATCTTTTCCAAGCGCTATATTTTTATTTATTTTAAAAGAACATGAAAAACCAATATGAACATATTAAAATAGAAGATGTTCTAAATATTATATGCAGTTACATATTACTTTAATAAAGTACATAACGCCATTAATGATACCAGAAAATATAGCACCGAAAATGCGAGTGCTTCCATTATTCTGTCCAACCCCTGTATATATATATATATATATTTAGGATAAAAACGAAGAGGTAGAGCAAAAAAGTCATTATATTTGGCTGCAGCCGACGTTTCGGGCAACTCTACCCATTTTCAAGGCCTAATAAATAAAAGCTTAAATTAATGCATGACAAAAATATATGACTGTCAAAAACTAAAACTAATTTAAAGTACAAAATTAAAACTGTTCAAGAATAAAAATTAAAATTACAGAGCATAAAACAGGCATTAGCCAAAAACAAATCAAAAGTAAAAATTACATAAATGACAAAAATATACGAATATAAAACTAAAACTTAAAAACTAAAAACATTCAAACATAAAATAGTTAAAAAACTTTACTAATAAAAAGAAAAAACAAAAGTACACCAAACATACTATGCTCACTTGACAGCCACAAAAAACTGAGGTGAAAAGAAGACAGGGTCACAAGGGGAAAAAAATAAAAAATTTAGTTTGTAGGTATTCTAATTAATATAAAGGGGGTAACAGCTAGAATCAATATTTAAACTGGAGTTCAAAAATTTAATGCACAAAGATTCGTAAATACGGAGGGAGGGCGGGCATTTTAATGATTTAAGAATTTTAAAGTTATTAACGGAAATGTCAACCTTACACTTGATACAATGATTTCTAATGGCAGACTGTTCCTTTTTCGATAAAACTTTCCCTGTCCTATGGCTAATACCCATATGGGAGCAAAATCTCGCCTGCAAGGAACGAACTGTGGTGCTGCCAACACTGATTTTAAGGTTGCTTTTGTAAATAATAACACCCTTGGATGTTTTTTCCGATGTAAGGACAAAATGCCCCCTGCGATGAGCTGTTCTGTTGTTTATTTGTTTACCTGCCCTGGGTGTTCCCAAGGGAACTACGTTGGTAGCACAGTTCGTTCCTTGCAGGCGAGCTTTTATTTATTAGGCCTTGAAAATGGGTGGAGTTGCCCGAAACGTCGGCTGCAGCCAAATATAATGACTTTTTTGCTCTACGTCTTCGTTTTCATCCTAAATGTAAAGCTACGTCTCCTTAGGAGGGATCCTATTTCATATATACAGTATATATTATATATATATATATAACCTTACCTTACAACCTTACAAAGGTTCCGCGCGATGACTTCTCATTTCGCGAAGGTCAAGCTTGACGCCCCTCCTCTCGAGTTGGCCTGGTGAAGTAGTGAGTTGGATTGTTGCGCTCTCCACCTCACATAGCCAGGTACGCCCGGCTCATCGGGGATTGTTCTGAGCCAGGCGTCTAGTCTTCTTTTGAAGATTTCCACTGCAACTCCCTTCGTGTTTCTTAGGTCTTTGGGCAACTGATTAAACAGTTTTGGTCCTCTCACTACAAAACTATTTTCTTTCAGGGTTAAGTATGTTCCCTGTCTCGCCTTCAATTTGGGAATACGACACAGTCTACCGCTTCTACTTTCCACCGTTGTTTGGGGAGTTATGGGATTCAGAGTAAGATTAGGGACTAGTTTCTCCATTATTTTCCAAGTGTAAATAATGGTGTATCTCTCTCTTCTCCTTTCCAGTGAATATAGGTCTAGTTCTCGTAACCTTTCCCAGTAATTTAGTGAGCCCTTTAAAATTACGAACGAATGAACGAACGAAACGAATGAACGAGTGAATTTTAACTACTGTACATAAACTGTTCAAAATATTTTCAAAAGGCCAGGAAAAGGCTTTGAAATCTTAAATGAAAGACCAAGCAAATAATATATAGATATATATTATATATATATATAATATATATATATATATATATATATATATGATATATTTACAAACTTACACGCTTACATGATTTAAAGGAACAAGGAGTGGGCACTCCTTTTAGTAAAAGTTTTGACGGTGATCGCGGGAAATCTATGTTTCATTGCGGTATAATCGTACAGTGACTCAGCGTGTATACTTTTTTTGTCATAGTTAGTAATAGTTACATAATTAATGTGAAAAAATGCCTGAGCAGTGGACCGTTGGTATCCCGAGCATGATTTAAAGGGACGAGAAGTGGGACCCCTTTCGGCGTTCACCCCATCTCCACCCCCAACCACCCCACCAGCTACGCTCCCCCGCAAGCCGTTACAGATACAATGGAGTCGTCTGCTGTAAATCTTGTAGAAAATCCATTGTTATGTTTTATATTTGACAAAGTAGATCATATTAGGTCAGACCTTCTTGTATCTGTCTGTCATGAATTTTATGATTCAGATGAAATAGAACATGCGAGGGTACAATTAAACACCCTGTTCACTGCTACCCCCCCCAACTCGTAGAGGTAATTCTATCATAGAAATGAGAATACCATGAAAGACATAATAAATAAAGTGTCGACCCTCCGGGATAATGAGAACAATATTACCTTTTACGTTACTAACTTCCATAGAATTCCGGTAACCTCTATGGGTAACGTAGACGTCTCGGTGCTCCTCAAACAGTATAATGAGGTACAAAAGTCGATAGTTGAAATGAAACACCAACACGTGGTATCAAATCAGAAAAACGCGATTTCGCTAGAACAATTCCGGTCAGAGTTAGATGCGTTGAAAGAGACGCTCCTCCCAAAGCTCAGTTACTCGGAAGTAGTTAAGCAAGCCAGATCTCCAAGAAGCGCGTCGGGCAGCGATGGAAACGAAATCCCCGCCTCCAACTCCCCCCCTGAAGGTGGGGTGGAAACGCACCATGCAGGGGTAGCGGTCAACCCCCCTCCCGTTCAGGAAAGGACCCCTGCTCCCGATTTCACAATGAGGAGCAGGGACAGTCCAATGCCGAGAGACGAGGCACCATTGCCCTCTTCCCTGCCTCCCACTGCAGAGGAGAGGTGTTCGATTACGCCTCGCTTGGAGCGCAGTTCCCCCACCCGCCCATCGAAGAAGGAGGGGCACGCGCGGCCGTCAGGTTGTAAACACCGCTAACAGACCCTCACCAAGCCACAGAGTAAGGGAGGGGCCTCCTATCCCCAAAAGGTTGTGCCACCCATCCCCCAGGCAGGCGAACCCTGCCTCAGGGAGATCGAGGGAGGAGGACGACGAGTGGGTAACTGTTAACAGGCGCCCTTACCGAAGGTTTCCTCAACCCGTCTTCGGGGCGAGGCCACCGATGGGGAATCTCACCCTCTTTGTGTCGCGAATTCAGCTCTCGAACGAGGCAAACGATATTCGACACATGATGGAAGAAGTCACTGGTGAACACAGTATATTAGTATATTGATAATTAATAAACTAAACACGAAATCTCCGTATTATAACTCATTTAAAGTAATAATTAAAGGTGTAAATGCGCATTTCAACCCGTATAATATGAGTCAATGGCCAGACGGTATCATTGTTAAGGAATTTATTCACTTTTCCAGGAGATTTGATAACAGGCAAAATAATAATAATAATAATAATAATAATTAATAATAATAATAATAATAATAGGCGCCCTAACGGTAATGCCTGAAAGTTGTACTGTGTAAAATAATAATAATCTTACTAATAACAAATTCTCTATCAGTCATGGCGGATAACTTGTTGAAAATAGTATCATATAATGTAAGGTCAGTGAGGAATTCAACTGTAGATGTTCATAAAATCTGCGACAGTGCAGATTTGATACTCCTGCAGGAGCACTGGCTACCTAAGCAAGAGTTAAAATTCCTCTCTATCATCCATGATGACTTATGTACAATGCGTCATCAGCAGTAGACTTGTCAGATGAATTAATGTACGGTAGGCCTTTTGGTGGTGTTGCTTTCTTAATAAGGAAAAATTTGTCAAAACATATAAAATTTTTAACAAGTGATAATGTAAGGTTGTTAAGCATTGAATTACAAGTGAACAATGATTGCATATTAATTGTAAACTGCTATTTACCATACAACAACGGCAGTAATCTAGATGACTACATTGATTTGCTGTATAAAATTAAGTCATTATCAGATAACCCCAAATATTCTCACTGCATAATAATGGGGGACTTTAACGCACATGTGAACTCGGAATTCTTTGTAGAATTGGGTAACATGTGCGAGTCGGCCAATTTAAGTATAAGTGATGTAGATGTATTAGGGGTAGCCAGTAGTAATTTTACATACGTTAGTGATATGAGTGGTACCACCAGGTGGATTGATTATTGTCTCACGAGTAATAATCTAAAGGATCGAATTGTTAGAATTCATATTCTGGATGATTTCCTTCTTTCTGATCATAGACCATTAGAAATATTAATTAACGTTACCAATTTATGCGCAACACGACTTAACAAGAACTCAATAGGTAAGAATAATCGCGTCGATTGGTCCAATGTTAATGCAGCAGAGAATAGAATACAAAGACAGAACATGTCACCTCTTTAATAATTTAGAAATTTTGCACCTTGCCTGTAATAATCCTTGCT